>CM052446.1:21407651-21488466 GCA_028533085.1 Varecia variegata | reverse complement strand
TTCCAAAAGTACCTTCAGTTCATTTTATTCTTCAAAACTGAGCTCAAATGCCTTGAGAGAGCCTCCCTTGATACCCTTCCCTTGATACTCCCTTGATACCCTTCCCTCTCTATGTGAGAAACCCTTCTATGAGCTTCTATACCAAAGCCAAACATTTTAGTATTTATAACACTGTGTTTTAATTATTAAGAAATACAGGGACTATGTTTTATATCTATTTCTCCAAGTGCTAAGCACATTGCTTGTACATTTAAAAACAAAACACAAGAAAAAACCTCATTTCTTGGAGCCATTCACTGAAAAGCCAAATTGCAATTGGCTTTTCAATGGCACCCAGATTGTGGTCTCTAAATACCACTTCTCACTCAAAGCAACCAACATTCTTTGTGAAAATGGTTTCTTTCTGGTGTGGGTCAGGATATTTACATGGTGATCCTGGGATGTTTTACAGTATCAAAACACAAGGAAGCTATCAAAGACTACTTATCAAGCCAACTGGAAGAGACTTTCACTGGCCAATGTGAGCATCAATAGGAGACTGATGAACTGAAATGTCAAATATTTATAAATCTATGAATTCATAAAAAATACTAAAAATAATTCATTGACCACTTTTGGTGGATCCTAAGGAACCAATTCATTAGTTTGAAAATTGATAAAGGAAAAGAATCAAGCATTTATTCTTCTTTTCCTATTTAAATTATATCTCAGGGTAACAAGAGTTGACAGGGGGAAAGTTCTCTATTTAAAAATGATTCTGAAAATATAGCAAGTACCAATGTAATGAAAACAGAGAGGATGGAGACTAAGAGCTGTAGGTTTGAGGATGGGAGCAAACAATGCATCGGTGTGAAAGATGCCTCATCAACACACACTGTATGAATAGTGACCCTTCCCCAGCCTTCAATTGCTCATCCTAAGAAACAAGGGGCTTCAGGGAAGCTTCAAATATTCCGAAAAAAATTCCCTTATCTGATTAGTATTAAAACTAGTTTTATTTTAACTACCATTAGGAAAAAAAAACCCATTCTCACATTTTCCACTTCTAAAACATCTTTGGTTTTTTTTGTTTTTTTTGTTTTTTTTTTGAGACAGAGTCCCGTGGCTTCAGCCTAGCTCACAGCAACCTCAAACTCCTGGGCTCAAGTAATCCTTCTGCCTCAGCCTCCCGAGTAGCTGCGACTGCAGGCATGCGCCGCCATGCCCGGCTAATTTATATATATATATATATTTTTTTTTTTTTTTTTAGCTGTCCAAATCATTTCTTTCTGTTTTTAGTAGAGACGGGGTCTCGCTCTTGCTCAGGCTGGTCTTGAACTCCTGAGCTCAAACAATCCGCCTGCCTCGGCCTTCCAGAGTGCTAAGATTACAGGCGTGAGCCACCGCGCCCGGCCTAAAACATCTTTTAACCTTCCTAAAGAGTGTAAATTTTATTTAATTTTGCCTTACCTTAATTCACCAAGGTCATCAACTTTAAACATCACTTATTACATGACAACGCTCTCAGGAGTTACTAAAGTAAAGTGTGGGACTCTTTCACCCTACACATAAATTGCTACTCTTATTTGGGCCCTTTGTCCACTCCTTACAATTTTCTACATCCTCCTTGGCTAAAACTTCTAAATAATATGAACAAGTAAGTTTCTAGTCTATGTTTGATTAATTAATAATGCCTTATAACAACTGAGATATTTTTCTACACCAAAAAAACCAGTGAGACATTGAAGACGAAGCATATCAAAAACATCACTAGTTAACAAACTGGAACTAGGATGGCTTAAAATTATTTGCTGGAGATATTAACAAACTCTGAATTTATCACATATTGACATAAATTCAAAACCTGTGATTTTTAAACTATTAGTACAAAAATCTTGATTTCTATTCCACTAATACATCAGCACGATATGCTTTCTTAACAGGACTCACATTATTTTAAAGTGTTAAGTACAGACAACTATTTGCAATGATGCAATTAAACCGCTCCCCCCAAAAAACCCTGGAAAATGTAGCGCCAAACTACCATGATGCCTGAATAAAAACAGATAAAAAGAGAGTTATTCAAGTTCTCTAGAAGTCTTGAGCTATTAATTTTTTTGTTTTATTGTCATAAGAACAAAAAAATGAGATCTACCTTCTTAAATTTTCAAGTGTACAACACAATATTATTAACTATATAGCACAGTGTTATACAGACCTCTAGAACTTATTCATCTTACGTAACTAAAACTTTACCTGTTGAACAGCCTCTCCATTTCCCACTCTCCAGCCTGTGGTAACCACCATTCTACTCTCTGCTGCTATGAGTTTCTGACTATTTTAGATTCCTCTTATCAGTAGAATTATATAGTTATTTGTCCTTGTAACTGTCTTATTTCACTTAACATAATGTCCTCAAAGTTCATCCCTGTCGTCACATATGGCAGGATTTCCTGCTTTTTTAAGCCTGAATAATATTCCACTGTATGTGTATACATTTTCTTTACCCATTGATGGATGTGTAGGTTGTCTCCACATCTTGGCTATTGTGAATAATGCTGCTAAATCTTTTTTTTCCCCCTACATGGTTATCATGCCCACTGAATTCAATTCTTTTGGATAAATACCCAGAAGCAAGATTGCTGGATCCTATGGTAGTTCTATTTTTAATTTTTTTGAGGAACCTCCATACTGTTTTCCATAGCAGCTGCACCATTTTACAGTCTTACCACCAGTAAGTATACCAGGGGTCTAATTTCTCCACATCCTTGCCAGCACTTGCTATATTGCTATATTGTGTTTCGATAATAGGTGTTGGCCTGGCCTTGCCTTTGGTGTCCTGCCTTTAGTAAGGTTACACTGAAAAGCAGACAAAAGAACTTCTATACTTGTGTTTGAAGATCAATGTACTAATGTAGATCATAGCCTTCATGTCAACCGAGAAAAACTTACATTCTCAATAGTCTCTATAGCAAAGATATAATGAAAAAAACAACACTTCAGAAAATACTAAAGGGTATCCTTTCAGCTATGCCTGAAAGAAAGGCTATAGACCTAAATACTACGGAAAAAATTGAAAAATCAAACAATTAAAAACAAATTCAAAATAGAATCTCAGTACCTCAATCCCTGTTCATTAAGGATTTAAAAAGTCGAACTTCTGGGGCCAGGTGCAGTGACTCATGCTTGTATCCTAGCACTCTGGGAGGCCAAGGCGGGAGGATTGCTTGAGCTCAGGAGTTCGAGACTAGCCAAAGCAAGAGTAAGACCCTGTCTCTACTAAAAAGAGAAAAATTAGCTGGGCATAGTGGTGTACAACTGTAGTCCCAGCTACTTGGGAGGTTGAGGCAGGAGGATCGCTTGAGCCCAGAAGTTTGAGGTTGCTGTGGGCTAGGATGATGCCACTGTACTCTATCTGGGGTGACACAGGGAGACTCTGTCTCTAAATACACATACATATATATACATAAATACTTAAATAAATAAAAATTCAAATTTTTGAATTCTAATTTATGAAAGTATTTTAAAAAGAAAATTTATAAATGTATACAAGATTAAAATACTTCAGAAAGCAAACTATTATTAAATAGACTCACTTGTTTTAGGTGAAGCTTTACATGATATTTATAAACCATTTTTACCTATTATAATGTTATTGTCTCAAAGTACCGTACTACCTAACATTTAGTAGTCTACTTTGTAGCTAGATTATTTAAACATATTCATATTAAGTAGATCAACCTTTAGTCATATTTTTAGGCTTTAATAGAGGTAAATGTAAATAATCCATTGAGAGACCAGGCATATGATTCATGTGTTAGCTAGAACTGTCCATAACAAATAAATATTTAACTGTCAAAGTTAGCTTAGTAAAAAACCACAAACCTAGTTAAGATAATCCATTTTTCAAATAATATGTTTCCTCTCTGTATAGCACTTAGAATTATAACACATATGAACTACAACCATATAAGATAGATTTCATAAGTCCTATTTTATGGATGAGAACACAAAGACACAAAAATTGAGTAACTTGTCCAAGATTCACAGTCAGTAAGAGGTAAGGTCAGAGCTTGAACCCAGGTCTCTAGCTCCTGAACCTGCTAGACACTATAGCTTAAACAATATACCACGAATGTCCATATTATCAGCTCATTTCAGTGCCATTTTACTGGATGCTACGAATACAATTTATAATGTTTAGTTATAAAAACCCAAAAGGCATGGAATTTATCGCAGTCATGTTAAGTTTAACACTAGCTACAAAGGTGCATGACAAAGAAGTGATTCACTGAAAAAGAGTGAAACAAAAGTACTAATATTAATTGTGCTTTTATTTTAAAATTAAAAACTGTATTGCTGTGTCACAGTTTTTAGCCTTCCTCCTATACTTATTTTTAAGAGGTACGAAGTCTAGGATCCTGTTCAAGTTTTTAAAAATTCATTTGATTATGAATAGTACAACGGTTTCTGCCAGAAGACAGCTTTATTAATTCACCAGCACAATCATCATCTGAGAATAAACTGATAATAGTATTGAGAAGGAAAAAAATGGAGGGAGGTAGGGAGAGGGGAAAGACTTCATTTTGGTATTTAAAATATAGCCAAATTCATCTTTTTTCTAAAATTAATATTTAAGACTGAACTATAACTGCTAAGGGAAATATTTTCCTTCCTGTATTGAAATAACATGCCAACGGCTACCAAGGAAATATACCTTATTCGCTTATGTACATTCATTTTTATATTAATCCCAATAGTGAAACATGTTGCAATAAAATGGAAGGAGATATAGGAGACTCTTAAGGTCAGAATTATTTTTACAAATTCCACCAACTTGCAAATTTCATCTCTTCTCTTTACTCCCATTTAAGATGACCCCTAAAAATATGACCAATAGCTCCTTATTGCACATCAGTAACCCACTTACTATTAAAGTTGAAGCCTGTTTCCCCCCCCCCCCCCACACACTTGATGAATGTAGAAGAGCTGGTTTTTGTACAGGATGGAAGCTTTTGAAACCTGCCAGCTCTTCAATTCTCCCTCCACCCACAACTGCCAATATAATACATTCTTTGCTCAGCTTTATCTTTCTTGGAGTTAAAGGAAAGGGAATCAATTCTTGGGGGTAAAAAGATTAAACTCTGAATCCAAAATCTACAAGACAATTCTGAGAACACGTGCTGCACAGTGCTATATAACAACAATAATAAAAATAGAATAATGGATAATAATTATTGAGCATGTACTATGCATCAGGCAATATGCCAAGGGCCTAAAGGTATTATTATCTCATGTGAGCCTCCCAGAAGTATTATTATACTCATTTCGCAGCTGGCAAGACTGAGTCTTAGAGCTAAGTGACCTATGCAATGTAATTCAGCCCCTAAATAACAAACTAAGAAAGACTTGAAAACAAAGGTCTTGAGAAAAAAATTTAGGCTTTCAATGGCTAAGCTCCAAAAGCTCTTAACCTGAAGGCCACAGTCTATCTTTAATATTTCTAAAATCTAAATGATCATTTAACAGCAAAATGCCATAGCTAAAATCATAAATTTTTTAAGGGTTTTTTTTTTTTTTTTTTGGCATGGGGGGCGGGGGCTTTTAGTTCAACTTAGGTCAATTCAACATGGATAGCATATGCTGCTCTAATTATAATTGTTAGTTAAAAATGAGGAGGTAAATTATTAATAATTAAGGGGCTGAGCAGAAACACTTTGTAACATGGGATTCAAAGTAGAAAAACAATTTAAGAGATCCCTTCTGTGAAAAGTTTGAGAGACAATGGACTAAATGACCTCAATGATTTGTGATAGATCTAACTTCTGAGTCTCCACCAAACTCTTCTAAACCAGGAATGTGTCTGCCCCACCTTCACTCCTGTCCCTCCCTCCCTTCCAATCCCACACTCACAACCCACCATCATCTGCTTTTCATTATCACTGGCAAGCCTAGAAAACTGAGATTGGCTCTCACCAGGATGAGCCAAAAAAGCCAAAGCTGATTCAACACTCATTCTTTGCTGTGAATCCTTACCAAGTCTTTCTCCTATTTACCTGGTTTCTTCCAAGTTTATTCTGATTCTCCTGGCTACCTGTGGACTAATTTGCCTTCTGACAACTTGCTTAGTTCTGCTTCTTCAACCGCTGTACACCTCCTAGCAGCTACTTAGTGTATGGTCACTGAGTCTTCATCCTAGCCCCATTCTCTGAGATTTGGATCATTGCGATGGATTAAGAAGTATCTAACTCCACCAGTGTCCACATGCTTGTGATTCACAGGCACTGTTTTCCCTATCCTGCTTCCTTGCTAGTTCCACTTGAGCTGCTACAAGCCACATCCTGCCACGACACCCTTAAATTGACCATTCTATTATGGCTGATTTTGGTAAGGGTATACTCTATAAAATGCTATGGGGAGCCTGTGGACAAAAAGTATTAATATAATATCATACCTAGTATATAAAGTCATTACTTGCTTCTGTACTTTTTTGGCTATAGATAACTATCCAAAAATCCTAAAGGATGTTACACAGGATGTATATAGGTACTGAGACTGTAGTAGCGAAACAGGGCAGACAACAATCCTGCTTTAATAGATTCAACTCTCTACTCACATTCTTATTGGAGGAGGAGACACAAAACAAATAAGAACAGCAGCCCGTGGTTAAGTATTACGCAGAGAACTGAAATAGGATGACCCAGGCATTCCTATTTCAGCCTAGATGGCTAGGTGAGAGTGGGTAATAAATGAAGAATGGACCATGACATCTGAATAGCATTAAAACACCAATGTAGGGAAGATAGCTGCTCATTCTGGGAGCAGGGAACAGCAAAAGCAAAGACCCTAAGGCATAAAGTAGGATGACATGTTCACAGGAAGAGGAAAAAAAGGCCAATATGACTGAAGCTTAATGTGCCAGAAGGCTAGTGATACAAGGTAAATTTGCCAAGGCAAGCAGGGCTTTGTGGGGCAAGGTGAAATTTAATTCAAAGTGCAAGGAAAGCCACTGGAGTGGGTTTTAAGCAGTCCTCTCATTTATGTACTCAAAAGGCCAGTCTCTTTGCTATGCAGATAACAGACTATAACAGGTCAAGAACAGAAATAGGAAAATTCATTAGAAGACTTGCAGTAGTACAGATGAGAGATGATGATTGCCTGGAATAGAAAGGTGGTAGAGATGGAGAGGTACATAGATTCAGGAAGTTAGGAAGTAGAACTGACAGAACTTAATGACAAAGAAAAGAGAAGCCAAGGATAACTCATGGGTTTTTGACTTGAGTAACTGGGGGAGAATGATGTAATTTTATAATTTAGAGAGATGGGGAAGACTATCAAAAATACTGGTTGAGAGGGAGGAAAATCAAGAGTAGAAATTTAGAGTTGGAAGAACTATTACAGATCATTTAATCACTTTATTCTAGAGAGAAGTAAACACTAGCTCAAACTTGTTCATGTGGCTTGCCAAAAATGACCAAGTACCAGTACATTCTGGAAGAGCCACTGCCTCACTTTACCAAGGATTATTACCTTTTTAGTGCCACAGACCCTTTAGCAGTCTGATGAACCCTGGATTCAAAATAATGTTTTAGTTTTATATATATATATATATATATATATATATATATAGTACTAAATATATACATATACACACACATAATTTTACTGAAATACAATTATCAGAATAGTAAAAAAGGATTTGGTTTGGTAACAAAATATCCTAGCAATCCAATAACTACCATAATTTCAAAGCAAGGATGAGTGATGTAAGCAACATTTCAAGATAACTGTAGCAAATTTAATATGATAGGAAAATATCTATGATTGACAAAACAGTTAAAAGTACTACTGTTACTGGGGTTTGTTTCCTTCTTTCATATTCAAGGACATGTATTATTTCAGGTAAAGGTTAGTGAAAAAATATATAACTTTTTGCCAAGTTCATGAACACTCTGAATGCCATCAGAGACACCTAATTTGTGGACTGACCCTAGGCTAAGAGCCCCCCATTAAATTGTCCCCCACCACCCCACATTATTACAACAGCTTTGGGACTGATCATTGTGCCTCCATTATTTCCTGAAACTCATCCTCCATTTTGATGAAAGATCACAAAGAGTCCAATCTAATGAGGACTCTTCCCTGCTTAAGCCCTGGTAAGGGTTCTTACAGCCTAGGGGATAAAGGATAAAGTCCAAATGCCTTACTATGGCATTGAAGGCCGCAGTCTCCAAACTGCTCCACTGCACCTGGTACTTTCAAGCTTTCCTGTACTTTGTGTGCACATTCTCTCTCTCTCTCTGGATTATAATTTGTCTTATAAAACTCTACTAGTATAAGACCCTACCAAAGAATCATCTTTCTAAAGCATCTGATTCCATTCTCCCAAACAGAGCAATCTCTGTATGAACTTTGAACTTCTTCAAAATCAGTAAAGGTTTTTGCACAGCATAGTATCCCAGGCTGTGGTCATTATCTACACATAGAATCTTTCCCCATAAATGACAGTATTCTTAAATTCAGTGATCTCTCCATTGCCAAAGGCTATATTGAATATTTGTGCTGGATTTTTATTGATATAAAAATAATATTTCACACCCCCACTGTGTGGAGTTTATAAACGGATTTCATATAGTTGTGTTTAATTCTCTTAATAATCCCATAAAGATAAGCAGTCTAATGTATTACCCTTAATTTGTAGGTGAGGAAACAAAAGACCAGTGAGATAAACTGCTTTGCCCAGATCTAATCATTTGTAGAGCTGGAGCTGAAATCAGAAACCCCAGCCTTTTTGGTGCAGTGATTAGTGTGAAATCACTTGGCCAATATGGCAGGCCCAAGATGGATGAATACAAAGCCTGAGAGTTTCCTCCAAGAAGCTTTTCAACATACTACTAATATGACCCTATTATTGAAAGGCTTTTCATTATAATAGCACAAGATCTATAACAGAATTACATCAACCCCTTAATTTTTAAAAATATAGCTGATCTTCCCTATTTCTGCTAGGATTTTTAATTACATTGTTCCTATTAGTCTAGACCTCCGAAATGAAAGCTTCTTGTAAACACTTGCTAAATATTACCCAACTTATTATTTCTATCTGCAGAAACGAAAGTGACACAATATTTTAAAAGACAGTTCAAGGATATACCAAATTAAAATTTTCAGATAAAAACTAAGAATTCTTGAGATACGTTATTCTGCTAATTCGTATGTATTTTAATCAGTTGTTGAGATGTTTTTAATGTAATTTTCATGTTACAACCTGGCTATGTATTTAGTTTATCAACAGTTCTCTTTTATGAAATATGAAGTTTATAGAAAACTAAGTTTTCAAGATGGTGATGTAATATATACCACAGATAAACCTTCACATATGCAGCTAAAGCAAAAAAATTTCAGACATCCAAAATATCCTTAAATAGAATAAAAATAAATTGATGTAGGTAAGGATAATGGAATATTACATAGAAGTGGAAATCAAGGACCCACAGTTACAAGTAAAAACAGAATAAATCTCAAAAATATAGTATTAAGTCCAGGCACAGTGGCTCAGGCCTGTAATCCTAGCACTTTGGGAGGCCGAGGCAGGAGGATCACTTGAGGCCAGGAGTTCAAGATCAGCCTAGGCAACAGTGAGACCCTGTCTCTACAAAAAACAAAAAAATTAGCCAGGTGTGGTGGTGCATGCCTATGGTCCCAGCTACTTGGGAGGTTGAAGCAGGAGGATTGCTTCAGCTCAGGAATTAGAGGTTGCAGTGAGCTATGACACCACCGCTCTGTAGCCTACGTAACAGAGCAAGATCCTGTCTTAAACAAAAGTATTTATATAGTATTAAGTAAAGGAAGACAAAAGAAGGGAAGAGCACAGAAAGTTTGGAAAGAGGTGTAAAAGAAGGATCAAGAGCTTTCTTTAGTGATTTTTAGTAAGGGGTACATGTTATCCCTTAGAATGAAGTATAAAAGGGTTGGGTGGTAAATGATATAAAGGAATTTCAAGGTAAGGAGAATGAAATTCAAGGATTTAGAATTGGACAAGTATTCTGATCAAGTCTTTTCAGGGTTTGAGCTGGGTGGGAACGAAAGCTTCATGGAGCAGAAATTCATAAACTTCAGAGTCTGTAATAACAACTTTGATTACTAAATCACATAGCTAATTACGGTAAGCTTGTTAAAATAATTACTGGGTCCTACCCAAAGATTCTTATTTAGATGGTCTGAGGTAGGAACTGCGAATCTACCTGTTCATTTAAGCAGCATCACAGGTGATTTGAATACAGGTTGCATAAACAATTTTGATATACATGGTATAAAGTCATTTTTGAGAATGCAAAAGAAACAGGGATGCAAACAGAGCTTTTAAACACATAGTAGATTGCCCCTCCTGCCCCTCAGCCTGAAACAATAGGCCTGAGGTAGATAAAGTCTTAGAAGTGTGATGCAGAATCCAATGCCTGGGGTCTGTGAAAATGTAAAAATGTGTACAGTTTCTCCCCTGAAAAACTTAACTTAGTCTTTATTCTCTCCAATAGGAACTTACAAGTATCCACATATTCTCACTAATTCAGCAATATCCCTGTATTTAATAGTTGCTAATTTGGCAGGTAAGGAACTTTTTATCTGGATTTCCTTAATACTCAGTGAGAACAAAAATATTTTCTTAGTGTGACATGGAAAAATTTATTAACATCAGTGTACACAGTCTTCCTCCCTCTACTCATTTCACCCTTCCTTAAGAGTAAAGTTGATCAACATAATAAAGAAATGATGGGAAGCAATCTTGTTGGCTGCTGTTTAGGAAGAAAGCTTTGGAGTTTGACAAGTGAGGAGCTACAGGGCAGCAAGAGAAATGGGGAGGAGAAAAGGGACTTGCAAAAAATATTAATGTGGTTATGAATTAAATTCCCATTAATACTCTTTAAGGAGTAAGAAAATTCCTTTTTAATTACTTCTGGTGTTAAACTATGCTTTTGATCAAGACTCGGTTCTGAATTTAGACCACGTGTGTGTCTGGATTAGTTGGGATTATGCTCTGGCCATTAGTACTGCTTTTGTAAATTGCTGGTTGACATTCTTTACACATTTTTTTCTATTGACATTTATTTATTTTTAAATAAAATTTATTTTTTAAGGCAGTTTTAGGTTCACAGTGAAACAGCAGAAAGTACAGAGTTCCATTTACCCTGTCCCCACACAGGAACAACCTCCCCCAGCATCAACAACCCATATAACAGTAGTACATATGCTACCACTGATGTACCTACATTGACACATTATTATCTTCCAAAGTCCACAGTTAGCATTAGGGTTCACTCCTGGTGGTGCACATTCCAGTGCTTTAGACATACTGACATAATGGAATGTATCCACCACTGTAATATTGTATAGTTTCACTGTCCTAAAAATCCTCTGTTCTCTCTGCCTTCTCTCCCCGTAACCCATGGTAACCATGAATCTTTATCTTTTTACAGTCTCCTAAAGTTTTGTCTATTACAGGATGTCGTACAGTCAAAATTATACAGTATGCAGCCTTTTCAGATTGGCTTCTTTCAGTTAGTAATATGAATTTAAGGTTCCTCCATGTCTTTTTATGGCTGGATAGCTCATTTTTTTCTAGAATATTCCATTGTCTAAAGGTACCATAATTCATTTACCCATTCACCTACTGAAAGACATCTCTGTTTACTTCTAAGTTTTGACAATTATAAATAAAGCTGCTATAAACATCTGTGTGCAGGTTTTTGTGTGGACATGAGTTTCAATTCATTTGGGCAATGCAATTGTTGGATCAAATGGTTAAGAGTATATTTAGTTTTGTTCGAAACTGCCAAACAGTCTTTCAAAGTGGCTGTGCCATTTTGCATTCCCACCAGCAATGAATGAATACCTAATGCATTACATTCTAGCCAGCATTTGGTACCATATGTGTTCTGGATTTTGGCCATTCTAATAGGTGTGTAGTGGCATCTCACTGTTGCTTTAATTTGCATTTTCCCGATGACACGACGTGAAGCATCTTTTCCATATACTTACTTGCCATGTGTATCTCTTCTTTGGCGAGACATCTGCTGTGATTTTTTGGCCAATATTTTAATCAGATTGTTTATATTCTTATTGTTGAGGTAAAAGAATTCTTTGTATATTTTGAAAGACAGTTCTTTATCAAATATATCTTTTGCAAATATTTTCCTCTAAGACTGTAGCTCGCTTTTTATTCTCTAGATAGTGTCTTTTGCAGAGAAAAAAAATTTAACTTGAATGAAATTGGCTTATCAATTCAATCTTTCATGAACTGTGCATTTGATGTAGTATCTAGAAAGTCACTGCCAAACTCACAATCATCTAGATTGTCTCCTAACTTATCTTCTATAAGTTTTGCAGTTTTACTTTTCACATTTAGGTCTGTGACCCATGCTGAGTAGAATTTTGGTAAAGGGTGAAAGGTCTATATTTAGATTTATTTTTTTGCACGTGAATGTCAGGTTATTGATTTCTGATCTTTCATCTTTTCTAATAAATTCAATGCTATAAATTTCCCTCTAAGCACTGGTTTCACTGCATCCCACAAATATTCAACACAATATAAAGCTGTATTTTCATTTTCTTGAAAATATTTTAAAATTTTCTTAAGATGTCTTCTTTGACCCATGTGTTATTTAGAAGTATGCTATATCCACTTACATTATCCATCTATCCTTATACACTGTCTACTTTTCCCATTTAAGTCCTTAGCATGTTAATTATAGTTTTTTTAAATTCCTAGTCTGATAATTCCAATATTCCTGACATATCTGACTATGGTTCTGATGTTTGTTCGGTCTCTTCAAACTATGGTTTTTGTCTTTAACTATGCGTTGTGATCTTTTGCTGAAATGTAGACATAATACACTAAGTATAAAAAAAACAAACAAACTACAGTTTAGGCCTTTAGTAATGTAGTGGTAAGGTGCAGGGGGAAGGCAAGCATTCTACTGTCCTATTATTAGGTCTCAGTCTTTGGTGAGCCTGTGCCCCTGGAGTGGCCTTCCACCAGTGTTTCTCAGGTTTCTTCCTCCCTTCAGATGGGACAGGATAACTGGAGAGGGCTGGAGTCCTTTACTTCCCTTCCCCCAACTGGAAGGATAGAGGGAGCTGGAGTTGGGTATTTCCTTTTCACCACATGGAAAGACAGAGTTGGCTGGAGCTGGGTATTTCCCATCTTCTCCTGAGTAACTTCTCCTGAGAGGCCTTCTTAAGAATAGAAAGCCCTGTGGATTTCCAAATGATTCCTTCTGCCCTCCTCCTCTTGGAAGCATGAGGGGATTTTTCTCTGGTATCTACTGTGAGAACCTAATAGAACTCCAGGAGGAAAAACCCACAAAAGTGTGGGGGCCCCCTATGACTGGGGCTCCCTGGTATTTCTATGTCTGAGTTGTCCACATTGAGCCTCCAGCAATTCCTCAATTACAGCTCAGGTTTTCCTATCCTGGCACTGATTCCCTCAGAGGTCTCTGCTCTAGTAGTGATTTTCTGTTTCTGCCTGTCAGTCTCTCCAGTTTTGGGGGCAGTAGTTTGCCCTGTGACTTTACTTCTCTGAGGGATCTAAGAAGTGTTGCTTATTCTTCAGTTTGTTCAGCTTTTTACTTGTTGTTGGGACCAAGTGGTGACTCCTAAGATCCTTACATGGTGGACTAGAAACTGGAAGTCTTCAGAGGTTTGTTTTTAATTAATGCCTTTTAAGAATGCTTTGCATATTAAGACATGTACAAAAGACCGGAGAAAAAAATCTTTGTCAAGTTTTGCAAGTTTTTTTTTCTAGTTTGTCCTTTGTCTTGCAATCATTTATGTACTGTTTTTGGAGGCAGATGAGTTTTGAATTTTTATGTAATCAAATCTATGATTATGGTTTCTGATTTTATGACAGAAAGGTCTTTTCACTACCAAGATCATAACATTTTCACTTAAGTTTTCTTCTGTACTTTTATGGTACTTTCAGTTTTTACGTTTACATTTCTTATCCATCAGAAATTACTTTTTTCTTCAGTTTTTATTAAATGGCCAGCTGGTTGTCACAACATCATTTACTGAATAATTCCATCATGTTCCAAAAACTGTAAAATGCCACCTTTATACTAGACTAAACACTATTAATAATTGGGTCTGTTTCTGGACTCTACTTTGGGGGGGGGGAAAAAAAAACAAGTAGGAACAGAGATTGTCTGTGAAGGGAATTGGGTAGCTAGAGACAGGGAAGGAAAAAAACTCAACTTTTCACTGTTTCCTTTTTGAATTTTATTCCATGTGCTTTGAATTACTGCTCAAAACATCAATAAAAAATTTTAAAGTTCTGCTTATTAGACATGATGGAATTATCAAATATTTCAGATTTAGCAAATTATACTATAAACACCATATGCACCTGAATACCCGATATCATAAATCTATCTTGAGTTTAAAACTGATAAGTATGATTTAATCAATTCTATTTTAAATGAGTAATGAAAGCTCCTCAAATATGTCTTGACTAGATGTTTCTCTGTCACTTAACATGATCTAACATAAAACCATCTTTTACCCTGAAGGGGGGAAAAATATCTTTTTCTGTCTAAATCCTTAAATACGATAGTTGAGGCTACTACCTCAAATATATTAATATAAGAACCTCGGATAATGTCAATTCCTTACTGCATGTCTTTCCTAGATTCAACCAACACAGATGTATTTTGCTTTTCTCATTGTGGGCTAGTAACTGTCTTTTTCTGTCAATACCTATAGTGAATACTTAAATAGATTCTAATCTTTGTATTCTATTGCAATTTCATCATTGTATTTTCAATATTATTTCTTAATAATTCAATTTCAATGTCAGATGCCAAACTTGACCTCTGTCATAACCATAATACCATAAGCAGACCGCCTGAGATAAAAGAGGTATTCACCTAGCAGCAGATGGAAAAAGAACAGCTTTCTTCTGTTAATTCAGTCTTTTTAAGATACTGTCACTCCCACTATTTTCTTTTTTTTTTTTTTTTTTTTTTTTTTTGAGACAGAGTCTCGCTCTGTTGCCCGGGCTAGAGTGAGTGCCATGGCATCAGACTAGCTCACAGCAACCTCAAACTCCTGGGCTTGAGCGATCCTACTGCCTCAGCCTCCCGAGTAGCTGGGACTACAGGCATGCGCCACCATGCCCGGCTAATTTTTCTGTATATATTTTTAGTTGGCCAGATAATTTCTTTCTATTTTTAGTAGACACAGGGTCTTGCTCTTGCTCAGGTTGGTCTCGAACTCCTGAGCTCAAACAATCCGCCCGCCTTGGCCTCCCAGAGTGCTAGGATTACAGGCGTGAGCCACCGCGCCCGGCCCCCACTATTTTCTAAACAACTATTAAAGATGTAATCATTTAGTAATTTTAGCCTTTCTCCAAATAAAAATATTTTTAAGCCACTGAAAATACTTTCCCAGTAGAAATGGTAAAGTGACCTAGTATTCAGTCTCATTAACATATTCATTAATAATTATATAGATTAGATATTATCTCTGGACCCTGTAATTCTGCTCTCACTACCTCCTCTCTAGGTACTTTCCCACTGTCTGCTGATAAATGAACTCCTTTAAACATGCAGAAGAGGCACGTATCTCCTGGGAAAACTAAGTAAAAATGTAGAAGAAAAAGCAATGTTTTTACTAGAGTCTAATTACCTTTAGGTTTTAAAATCCCTTACATTTGATCATCATAACATAATCATCCCCGTTCAACAGGAAACATACAGTGTGACTTGCCAAACATCACATTACCAGTGGTAGAAATAAGGTCTCCCGGGAGAATGTCCTTTGCCCTAAATATGCTACTTCCCACCATGATTCAACTCAATACCCAGAGAAGTAGTTGCAGAATACGATAAAGTACTCCATAGCACAATGGATGAGTATTAGTGATATATGTATGAAAACAAGTTCTGTACCTAAAGAAATAATTTTCTATCTTCTATATAAGAAATGATAGAAATGAGATAGCCAAATGAGACCATGCCATAAAAGCTTCTAGGCAGAAGGTACTATATTTCCTTTTCTTCCAGTGCCCCTACAGCCTTAACCTTACACAGTGAAGCACTTATCTAATGGCCACCTATTAGCAGACCTCAACTGTCTAAGTCACAGTCCAATACACAGAAATCAAAAACACCCAGCACTAAAATCTGGGCACTTTTCAAGAGAAACTCTCCTCAGATGAGGTTGCTTTTACTTTAGACCAATTGTTCTCAACCATATCAGACTCAATGTGCCCCTTCCGTAAAATATTTTCCAACTTCTGCTTTACCACCTTGAAATGAAATTAATAATAATCTTCTTACAGACAATTTCAAACAAATCCATATACCCTCAATAAAATAAAAATGAAAAAGAGAAATGAAAATAATTTATAACAAGACAATATGTATTTCAATGCTGAGGTAAAACTACACTAGATGATTTAAAGAAGTAATTAGTAGCTGAATATTATAACTATGAATGCAAAACTGCTTGTGATGAAATTTTCCAAAACTGTAAACAACTCTTGGGCAAGCTGTAAACAAAACAAATCTTCCTTCAATTTACACAACAGTTGGATGTGGAAATACACAGGGGAAAATTCAATCTCAGTTGAAAACCATGACTTTATATGTAAAATGGAGGTTTTAAGCTCAGGCAATTATAAATATTACATAAATGTCAGGCAAGATATTCCTCGGTCATGCAGGACATGGGGACATGCTTTGTTCAGAACTATCCCACACATTGCAAAAAGTATAGCAACTCTGGATCCCAACCATCAAATGTTACTAGTTAGTCCTAATCATCACAACCTCCAAAAAAAAAAAAAAAAAGCTTCCTAATTTCCCACTGGAGGGTAATTCCCATCTGGATCTGCTGCCTAAGAAACATTTCTGCTACCTATTACAATGAAATGTAAAGAAGCTTGGGAAGCATGGATTAGATTTCCAATTCTGTTACCACTGACCTACATGATCACTGCCCAGTGAGTTAATATCTCTAAACCTCAGTTTCCAGGGTATCAAAAGAGAATAAGGCCGGGCGTGGTGGCTTATGCCTGTAATACTAGCACTCTGGGAAGCTGAGGCAGGAGGATCGCTCAAGGTCAGGAGTTCAAGACCAGTCTGAGCAAGAGTGAGACCCCTGTCTCCACTAAAAATAGAAAGAAATTAGCTAAACAACTAAAAATATATAGAAAAAATTAGCCGGGCATAGTGGCACATGCCTGTACTCCCAGCTACTCGGGAGGCTGAGGCAGAAGGATTGCTTGAGCCCAGGAGTTTGAGGTTGCTGTGAGCTACGCTGATGTCACGGCACTCTAGCCCAGGCAACAGAACAAGACTCTGTCTCAAAAAAAAAAAAAAAAAAAGAGAGAGAGAATAAATACTACCTAGCTTTTTAGGTTGTTAGGATGACTCAACAACATGTGTGCAGCACACACTAGGTGGTTTCCAACCCATGGCCTATCAGGATGTGAAAAAGGGGACTGTTCTAGGCTAACTGAACAAAAGCAGCAAAAAGTAACATTAATGTGGAAGAGTCAGAAGATATAATAAGCACACAGAATGAAACTTAACACACAGCAGTGCAGGGACATTTCAGAGAACAGCCAGCCTATCTCAGCAACCTATAAAGGTGTCAATGTATTACGATTCAGTGAAATAATTAATATTCACAATGATGATTCCTAAAGTATGAATGCAAGAAAGACATTTTTAAGAGATTTCCACTGCACACAGCTGAAATTTTTACAGTGACTGTATTTAATGACTGTATTTAATAAACATTCAAATTTTATTGGGTATTTACTGTACCCTAGGCTTGTAGTAGGAAAACACAAAGATATCTAATACACTATACGTGTCCTGAAATATTTTACCATACAGATTAGATATGGGTAAAAGCAGAATAACATAGGTACTATTAATAAATAGAAATTCAAGTGATAAATTATGGTGGCCCACAGAAAACTATGAATAATTTTCACTGAGGAAAATTAAGGACATCTTCATGGCACAGCACACTGAAAAACAAGGATTCTGATAGGTAGAGAATGGAGAGAAAAGTATTAAAGGAAAAATGAAATCCAGGCAAAAGCACTGAGCATAAAAACATAGCTTGGTTTAGAGAAGAGAGGTAGGGCAAGGGTACATTGGTGGTTGTGGATAAAGACAGTAAAAACTGAAGCTGTAAAAATGTCTCAGGACCTGTTCATGGAGGGATTTCATTAATATTCAAATGCATTTGAGTTTTATTGAGCAAGAGAGTTCTCCAGAAAACTGGTGCTTATGTGGCACACCTTATCTCCAATAATGCTGAATGGCCAAAAATAAATGATTCAGAACGAATGTAAATTATCACTGAGATTCCTGAAATAAAAATATATATTCTCAACATAATAAGCAAATAGAACCTAACCCAAGAGCAGAAAGCAGCTTCTCAGCTTGCTTTTTAAATAATCGAAATATTACCAAATGTATTGACTCTGACAATTGAAAAGAACCCAGAATAATCTATATATGTCCCTTGATTTTCTTCCAAGCAAGTCAGAGCATTTCCTAAACATGTTATTTACCGGTGCCTCACATCACCCTTGAAAAGCAAAAGGCAAGCTACAGTACTATTAACCTCTTTTTACTGAGAAACAAAAAGAATAAATTACAGCATGGTCACAAAATAAGCCATCATGTTTTCTAGGACTTTAATTAAAGGCTCCAAGCCCACATTTCATCTTTCATTGTTTGCACCATCCGAACGCTAGAATTATCTTTTACTGTTGTCGTCGCTGGAAAAGAAAGACCAAGACTAAACTTTAAAATCATTTTCCCAATTTGGTACTGCCACCAAAAAATTAGGTGTTCACAGTAATCCAACTTCCCAAAAAACAGTTGTAAATTGCAGGTCGATCAGGAATCCTAGGCCCAGGTTTTACTTTGAATATCTGGCAGGCTCAGGGAAATACCAGAGATTTGTGTCTGTAAAACAGGCTTTACAGATGCTCTGACGAAAAGGTGTCCTAAGAGGCCCAGAACAGTGGCATCACTACACCCACGACTGCAAACGTGAAATCCAATGCTCTCCTCCTCTGCCCCTCCCTGCATTGCACCACGCATCATGAGATTCTTGGTACACACTTCAGGCCTCTGCAAGGACCTCCTGCCTTTTCCTTTAACGTGCAGTACTCTTAAGTATGCCTTCGTGCTGGGCCTCCGTGAACAGGGGACCGGATGTGCCCAAGCACACCTCAACATCTTGGCTCTCCAAAATCTAGGGCCTAGTCCAGAGGATTTCATTGCACAGAGTTCCTGCTAATATCTTATTTTTCACACACGCGTTGACAATCCCAAACCCCAATTCCCTTCCACAGCCTCCTGCCCACCTCTCACCACCAGGTGGGCGTCCCAAAGACCTAGAGGAGGAGGGTAAGGGAAGTTAGCGTGTAGGGATTAGGGCTGCGGCCGCGAGGCCGTCCAACACCGGCCGGGGTCCCGCCGGTCCAGCCCCCAGAGCCCGGCCGCCTGGCCCCGGCCCGGGCCAACGCGCCGCCGCCACCGCCGCCTATCAGCGGAGCGCAGGGGCGGGGCCGGCCGGCTCGGCTGCGGCTCGGCCGGCGGGCGGAGACGGGCGGGGGACCGACCGCCGCGCAACTCGGGCCGCCGCGCGCAGACACCGGGCCCGGCTCTCGAGGGCGCCAGCGCGGCCCCGGGGAGCACGAGGGGCCGGCGAGCGCGCGGCCTGCCGTTGGCGGCCTGGTCCGCGGCGCTCAGCACCCACCCGCCCCGGAGGTGGGGCCCAAGCCCCCGGGAAGATGGTGTCCTGGATGATCTCCAGAGCCGTAGTGTAAGTGCGGCGCCCGGCGCCCGCAGCCTGCGCGAGGCTTGGGGGAGGTGTGGGCAGCGGAGGGGGCCAGAAGGAAAGGGAAGGCCTGGGCCTGGGCGGGGGTGGGGTGGCCCGGCTTCGGGCCCTCTGCCTCCTCACCCGGGTCCACGTCGCTGCGGGGCTCCCTGCGGCGGATGAGGGCCGGGTTGTGGCGGCGGCGGCGGCTGCGGCGCGACCCGGCTCGGCTGCGTGCGGCTCGGCGCCCCTGCTCCGGCGGCGCTGGGTGGGCAGGCGCGCAGGGCAGGCGGCGCGCGCTCCCCACTCCTGCTCCCCGCGCTGCGCGGCACCGCCCTGCGGGCCCGGGAGCGGCGCGCCTCCCGGCGGCGCCCTGCGCAGGCTCGGCAGACGCTGAGCGCAGGAGGCTCCGCGATCCTCCCGAGGATGCGGCGGCAGTGCTGAGCCTTCGTAGCCCGCGGCTGACGGGTTGCGGTGTCTCTCTTGGCGGCTGATTGCCATTCGGTCACGTGTGGTAGGAGGAGAGATTTGCCTAAAAACCGGAGACCGCTCCCAGCTCAGGATCCCTGGGAAAGGTCCCAATTGTCCAAGATTTGCAGCTTACCGAGAAAGGAGACTAGTATTGAAAGGGGACATCCATCTCCGCCCAGATTCCCGAATTTGGCCCTGTCTCGGCGGAAATACTTAAGTGATTGAGAGGCTGCAGGTGCTTGTTGGCCTTTGTTCAAAAGTATCAATTCATTTCGTTGTTCTTTTACCAACAAGTGCTACAGGTTTGTAAAAAAAAATTCTGAGTTGTGTTAACTCTGTAAAGGTATTTGAATAAAACTTAAACTGATTTCTTCCTGTCTTCCCCATCTTACTTCTCTCCCCGTAAAGAAGAAAAAAGTCACCAAGTAAACAACGATGACATAGTTAGAGCTAGGAGCCAGTGGATTCATTATTGATTCATGATCTCTGCAGAAGTAGTATTATTTCATACCTGTATGAATGTATATGTGAAGCAGCAGGCTTCTCTGATTAGCATTAGAATCTGGGAAAAATAACATTACCAGATTTTTTATTTCGATTTTAACTAGGGAGAAGGAGCTAAGTTTTCTGAGTTTGGGTTATATTTTGTCTGTAAGTGAATCGCTTAGTAGCCCTATTTAACCTGATTTGCAATATAGCATTCAAAATTTGTTGTTTGATTAAATGACAAACCATTTCTAGTTTTAAAGCCCCAGAGCTTCCCCTGTTCCTCTGTACAAAACAAAAAAATCAAGAAATAAACAAAAGTATACCACTGGTGCCTTCAGATTGTTTTTTAGCCCTTTCCAGGCCTCTGAGTCTGTCATTAACATAATCCAGGCATACCTTTCTTGACCTAGTAGATGTCTATCAACAGTTGTGCCTGCATCTCTAAAATCAAGTGCCCCATTAAGAAGCTGTACTTTTTTTTTTTTTTAACTCGCTGGGTTCCTTTGACCAGTTCTTCCACTGATAGAAAATTGTAACACACTATGATTTAGTTTGCATTACTCAAATGAGATTTTTTGTTTTTTAATCATTGACCGTGACTATGAATGTCTGTTCCGGGTGCTACCTCTAATACAAAGGTCAGCAACCCGTAGTTGATCTTAATGGAACTGACAGTTCAGATACACAGATATCTTCAGTACAGATCAGAATGTCAAATCTTCTAGGAGTTACACCCAGTGTAACACTCAGTGTTAGACAAGGAAGGGATTATATCTGGTTGGAGAATCAGAAAAGACAAGGAAGATTACATTCAAATTGGGCCTTAAAGAATGGACCAAATCTAGGCAGCCAAAGATGGAAAAGGAAAAAAGGATTCCAGATATAGGCATCAGTGTGAGCCAAAGCCCAAAGGAGGGAAAGCCCAGATTAGTTACAGTGGGTGTGAAGGACTGGGGAGAAAAAAAAGCTGAAAAGATAGTCTGGGGCCTCTTTTCAAGGAAGAAGGGATAAATTTTACAAGGTAGCAACAGCTTTGCTTTGGGAGATTCTATGCCCTTGTTGTGTGCAATGGTTGACAGTGGAGAGACCTTGAAGCAAGGAGACCACTTAGGAGGCTACCTATAATAGCTGGAGAGGGGAGTACAGCCTGCAGCACCAAAGCCTAAAGAATTTAAGGTTTGAAGCAAAGGAAAGGAACCAAAAATATGCGGAAGAGAAAAGGTCATGGAAAGACATGTATTTATCAAGTGTTAGGAAACTGTATTTCATGAGCCATTAAACATTAGCAAGTTAGAAACACACTTGTCAGAGAAGATAAGCATCGTTCTGTTTTTCCCCTTTGCTCCTCAGTTTATCTGTCTGTAAACACAAAAGCAATCCTAGGAGCCACACAAACTTGAAAACTTTTTCACATCAGGAGATAGAATTTACGTGGATGTTTTCTAACGCACTGAACCTGCCAGCCCCTCCTGACTGAGATCAGATAGTTCTCTCAACATGAACCTCTGGTGGCATGAGCAAGGAACACAAAAATCCTCCATAACCAGAGCTCCCTGTATGCACGAGCACTTTGTCCCCAGATCCTGCAGCATAACAGTGGGGGCAAGAGCACTGGCTTTGGAATCAACCTGGATGCCACTTAATAACTGTGTGATCTTGAACAACATGCTAAACCAACCTGAGCTTCAGTCTCCTTGTCTTAAAATGATTATATTAATATTTACCTCATAAGACTGTTGTAAAGATTAGTTTAACTGAAATGTGCCAAATGTGGTACCTGGAATTTAGTATGCACTTAAAACATATATTAATATATAGTAGATATATACTTTTTTTTTTTAATGGGAGAGAGTAGTAAAATGGTGTAGGAAGAAATATCAGTGGACTGTCATCAGGAAACCTGGCATTCAGAACTGGCTTTGGTTGTATTAACTGGCTGAATAACCTTGTAGCAGCCTCTTGGTATTATAGACCTCAGTTTCTTTCTCAGTAGAGGCAAAGGGAACCTGATAATCCCCAACCTCTTGTGTCCAGCTCTAGCATTATGTGATGATATGAAAGTATTTTTCATTATTTCATCTGTTTAAAATCAAATAGAAAAATTAGCCAGGCATGGTGGCCGGTGCCTATAGTCTCAGCTTTGGGGGAAGGGAAGTAATAAGGCAGGAGGATTGCATGAGCCAAGGAGTTTGAGGTTGCAGTGCGCTATGATGATGCCACTGCACTAGCCCAAGCAACAGAACAAGACCCTGTCTTAAAGACTAAATAAATTAAATTAAATTAACTTACTTAAACTTCACAGGTTAGATTGACAGTTTAGTTAGCAATTTTTAAGGGACAGTAATCTCAGATTACCATGTGATACTACATACATACCACCAAATGATACCCGTACCTCTCCTTCTGAAACCTGAGTCTCACAAGCTGAGGGAGATCCCATTTTTTTCTTTAACTTTTCTGAATTGATTTATATGATACAGCATTGTGATTAAGATCAGGACTAAAGCCTGAGTGCCTAAATTCAAATATCAGCTCCGCCATTTATTGGCCATAACCTACCCCATAGGATTAAACTCAATCATATCCATAACATCCATAGTCCATCATCTGGCACATAGTAAATATTCAATAACTGCTAGTAGTTGTTATGAGAACAAGGAAGAATATATTCCCCTAAAATCCCAGCATACAGAATAGTTAAGCTGTTTTCAATTTACATTTTTTGAGTCTCTTTTGTGTGTAGGTTGCATAGTTGTAATTATAGTAAAGGTTTTATACTGTTCTTTATTATCACATTGTAAGCATCTTCTATGTTGCTTTGAAATCTTGTTTAATAGCTTCTATTTGATCAGGCCAGTATTCATAATTTTCATAGCCATTCATCTATTTTTAAATTTTGTATTTAGATAGTTTCTAATATTTCATTATTATAAGTAATGCTGCAATGCAATTATAATGCGACAGTGGACATCATTTACATATTTACATCATTTACATATTCTTTTCAAGTACATATTTCCTTAGGATAAATATAGGAGTATTTCTGAGTCAAATGTCATGAATATTTTAATGACCATTGATATGAATTGCCAAATTGCTTTTCAAAAGGATGTTAATATTTCACATTGCTGCCAGCAATGTATGATTACTTTATCACAATGTAGCCAGAATTGGAAGTTTTATTGTTTTATCCTTTCCTAATAAGTGTAACAGATCTTATTGTTTTCTTTAGCATTTTATTTCTTATTAGCAAGGTTGAATGTTTGTCCTAATATTAATGGTTATTTATTAATTATATCTCCTGTAGTACAGTCTATATATATTTTGCCCATTTATATCTTGGTTCCATGATAATTTACTGTTTTGTCTGAGCTTCTTACATAATAAAGGAATTAACCTTATATCATATTGGATGCAAATGTGTTTCTCCATCTAATTTCACTTGTCTTTTAGATATTTTATTGTTGATTGTATAGAGAGTTTATAGTTCTAATACAGCCCAACTTGATCTATTTCACTTTGTGATTTCTTGATCACTTCTAACTATAAAATTCAGTGCTCCAGATATTTGATAAGTACTACTTTCTCATATAGAATTGTATCAGTTTGGAGACTTTCTTTTTAATTCTATACACCTATATCTCCTTTTTTATATTAATAACATTTTTATTTTTGCTTTACCATAAGTTTATTGTCAGTACTAGTAAAAAACCTCAATCCTTTCTTTAACTGATCCTCTTCATTTATATTGGACATTATAATGAATATCTTTAGAGGCTAAATTACATATCTTAAAAACCATACTTCAGCAGTTTCCCCTCTTTCCAGCATGATCTGTTTTTTCTTCTCTGCTAGATCTTTCTTATCAGCATGCCAACAAGCTATTATTTCTCCCATCTTAAAAAAACAAACAAAGAAACTCTTTTAACCTAATATACTCTTCATCTTACCACCCCATTTTTCTCCCTCTCTTTAAAGCAAAAATTCTTCAAAAGAATAGTGTGTATACACCGTCTCCACTTTTCTTTCCGTGTGGATGCTCTCAAACTCATACGATTTAGGCTTTATCTTCTTTTATTCCACTGAAATTGCCTTCCACTTGGCCAGATTGTTTGATCTTCATCTGACTTAGCAGCAGCTTTTGATATGGTTGATCACTTTCTTCTTAAAGTGCTTTCTTCACTTGGTTTTCAAGCAATCTTGGTTTTTTTGTTGTTGTTGTTTCCTTCATAACTCACTGGCCACTCCCTTCTTAGTCTCCCTTGCACATTCCTCCACGTTCCCTGTCTTTTTAAAGTTGGCATGTCAAGGGGTTTAGTCCTTAGACCTTTTCTCTTTTCCATTTGTACTCTTTTTGAGAGCTGTCATTAATTTTACGTCTCCAACCCAAACCTCTGCTGAACTCCATATTCATATTTTCAGCTGCCTTCTTCGCGACACTTGGAAACATCTGAAAGTCAAGTTAAACTGAAGACATCCAAAACTGATCTAAATTTCCTCCCTAGTCTGCCACCTCCAGCAGCCTTCCTTAGCTCTGTTAATGACATCTCTACCTTCTAGCAGCTCAGGTCAAAGACCCTGGGGTCATATCACCCTTGATTCGTCTGTCTCTCGCACGTTATGTTGAATCCTACAGCAAATCTTGTTGACTCTACTTTCAAAATAGATCCAGTTCTCACCACTTTTACCTATACCACTTGCGTCCAAGCCATCATCATCTCTGAAATGTATTGTTGTGATAGCATAGCATCCTGCCCCTACCCTTGTACCCTCCACATTTTATTCTCAACACAGCAGCCAAATGATCCTGTTGAAACCCAAGTAAAGTCATGTTGTTCCCCTGCTCAAATGACTTCCTGCCTCACTTAATAAAGCCAAGTCCTTACCATGGTCTACAAACAGGGTGTACACCCGTTTGGTCTTCAGCTCTCAAACCCATCTCCACCTTCCCTTTGCCTGGGTGTTTTCACTGCAGCCACCATGGTCTCTGACTACCTCTCATGTGCCTCTTGCCTGAAAGCCTGGATACTTGCTGCCCCCACCTCAGTGCCTTTCCTACAAATACCCTCCTGGCTCATTCCCTCACTTCCTTCAGGTGTAGTTACTTTCTCATGGGACCTTCCCTGACTCTAGCACTCCTGCTTCCCTTCCCTGCAGCATTGGTACTTTATGCATAGTATGAACTTTACTTATTTAATCTTTTTATTGTCTTCTCCAACTAGAAAATAATTGCCATGAGGGCAAGTCTCTTCTCTACTATGTTCATTGCACACAGAGAAGTTCCATAAACACTTGTTCCCACCCCCACCCCAAGACAGGGTCTCACTCTGTTGCCCAGCCCGGAATGCAGTGGTGCAGTCATAGCTCACTGTAACCTCATACACCTGGGCTCAAGGGATCCTTCTGCATCAGCCTCTAAAGTAGCTGGAACTATAGGTGCATGCCACCACACCCAGCTAAATTTTTTATTTTGGGGTATGGGGTCTTGCTATGTTACCCAGGCTGGTCTCAAACTCCTAGGCCTCAAGTGATCCTCCCACCTCAATCTCCCAAAGTGCTAGGATTACTGGTGTGAGCCACTGAGACCTGCCTTCAATAAATACTTGTTTTCTGCAGTAAGAGAATGAAAATAATGAATATGAACTATAAATTACAGAATTATTAACAGTAGATATACTCCATGAATTCAGGGACTGTCTTATTTTTTCCCTCCTCCAATGCTTATTTTGTGACTTATTTTTCTAATGAAAGCTGCAGTGAATGAATTATTTGGAAAGAGACTAATGAGCCTCTTTCCAGACATACTTATTCCAGACAGCAAAAGAAGAAAGGCTCTGCACTTACACTATTACTAAAAACACAATCTCTTTAAATCTTGGTAACCTAGCTAAAATTGTTTTGGGGGTACATAGGGAAGTAGGATACCTTAACAAATATAGGAAAGAAAATAGAATAATATGACTGGAAATGAATGTCATTCTTATATTCATCTTTGGCATAATATAGCAAAAGTATATGACATTTGTGTCTATGTTTGTTAAGATTATGATACAATTAATGATAAATATCGTGAATAGTTTTTAAATCCTTATGGAAGTTTGAGGGCAGTCCTAACTTATAAGTGATATTTGTCTTCCTTTATATGTGCTTTAAAATGTTTAATTGCCAGGCATGATGGCACAAGCTTGTAGTCCCAGCTACTCAGGAGGCTGAGGCAGGAGGATCACTTAATCCCAGGAGTTGGAGTCCAACTGGGAACATAGCAAGACCCCACCCCATCTCAGAGAAAGAAAAAAAATTTTAATTGGTTGTAAAATTTCAATGATAGCTAAAAAAATATATTTTCTTTCAATTAGATTAAGGTAGATTTTTATCTTTACCATTTTTGATTAGGTCTGTATATGAATAACTTGCATATTCATGGGTTGTATCTAAGAATAGGACAGTTACATTGCTGTTAGACAATGAGAAATAAGGTAAATAGAAGCAATGATATTTTCAAGAAAATTGAAAAGTGAAATCTTAACAGTATATGTTGGGAATGCTCTATAACAGGTCATCTTTTCTGTTTTCTGTCATTGAGAAAGAAAACACATTGTAAACTATTGTCTTGTTTTCACTGCATAGGCCAGCACTTCCAACAAGATTCCTTTATTAGCCTTCATTTCAGAGACAATTTGCTTTTGTCCATTTTTTGTCACTGCTATTGTATTAGCTATTTCTTTTTCCACTGGATTTTGAATGCTTTTAGGATAGAGATTTTATATTAAATATTATCTAATTTCAGTATAGATAGAACTGTTCGAATGATATAACAGTGGCATAAATAGGCAATTTAAATATCTCAAAATAAATATTTAATATGTTATTGTTTTGATCATCACATGGAAAAAGATGACTGCTAATTCTCTGGCAACAAAACATGAGCTTATTTTTATGTCACTGATTATGCATTTGTACTAAACTACCCCTTTCTTACTTTTTTTGACGTAATTGAGAAGGATAAAAATTGTTCTAAAAGTCTTCATGTTTATAAAACTAACAGGCTGATAAGGGTTTATGTATACTTATGCCTATTACTGAAGTAAACTTACCAGTTTCAGTCATGTTGTTATATTTATAGAGGCCACTATGGCTGAAAATCAGGCAAGATGGCTTATTCACTAAGATACTGTAAACAGAGAAAATAGTAGCAGTCAGGATGGAATTATTGAACAGCACTTAAAGATTATTTTAAGTAATAAGCATACCAGCTAATACTAGAATATTGTACAGCCATTCATAATGATTTTCAAAGTATTTTTCATTTCATTTGAAGATCCTTTACTGTGGCAGAGTTTCCTAACTTCAGCACTATGGATATTTTGGACTAGGTAATTCTTTGTTGTTGGAGGCTGTCCTGCGCATTGTCGGATGTTTAGTAGCATCCCTGCAGTTACCACAGCCAAAAACAGCTCCAGATACAGTATTGACATATGTCACCTAACAGGCAAAATTACCACTGGTTGAGAACCACTGTGTTAAGTGAAAAGGGAAGAAAAATATATGGGAGTGGATGAGGCTAGAACCTGTGCTGTCCCATGTGGTTACATGTGGCTATTTAAATTATTTAAAATTGAATAAAATTTAAAATTCAATTTCTCAGTCACACTAGGCACACATTTCAAGTGTTCAGTATCTACTTGAGTACTTAACCTTATTCTGTGCTACCTTATTTGACAGCACAGAAATAGAACATTCCCATAATCACAGAAAGTTCTGTTGAAGTGATCCCCTACCAGATACAGTCCGCTCAGCATCCCCATCTGAAAATGGCTATGTTGTTTTCTTTTTGCTGCTTCTGTGTATTTTATGGGAGAAATTATAATTTCTATAATGATATTTGAAAATTTGCAAATGTCCCAGGATAGCTCTGGCTTAAGAGTTTTCTGTGTAAAATACTGTTGTTCTATATAAAACACTGTTGTCATAATTTTTTACTTTTTCAGAATTAATTTCTACTTTATTATTTACAGACTTTTTCAAAATTGATGAAAATTACTGATACAGTACACTGAAAATAATTTTTATAATCACATATTCTGCACATCAGTTATATTCCATATTTTTTAAATTTATAAATGAAGTATGACTTACAAGTTATAATTTTCCTGATCCTAGAAGTTGTTAAGATATTAGGAATAGACTGCAGAGCCAAGGATTACCAGTTTCTTACTCTCCTTACTATTAACAGTATCGTCAACTGCAAAATCAAAGCTACCAAGAAGATCATGAAAGTAAAAGTCATGGGAAAAATCTAGAAAAGAAAAAGGTTTTACTAACCAGTAATTTAAAACATAATTTGAGGAAGTATTCAGATAACTAATACTGAGAATATTAATATTTTTAAGTAATGACATGTACAGTTCAGAAAGATTTATTCTCATTAACCCTTTATCATGTCACATTTCTGAGAAATGTATTAGTTTTGCTGGGCAGATAAAGCAAAGTACCATGAACTGGGTCACTTAAACAACAAAAATTTATTGTCTTACAGTTCTGGAGGCTAAAAGTCTAAGATCAAGGTGTGGACAAGGTTGGTTGGTTGCTTGTAAGGGCTGTGAGGGAGAATCTGTTCCATGCCTCTCTCCTAGTTTCTGGTGGTTTGCTGGCCCTCTCTGGCTCATAGATGCATCACTCCGATCTCTCCCTTCATTTTCACACGGTGTCCTCTCTTTGTGCATGTCTCTGTGTCCAAATTTTTCCTTTTTATACGGACACAAGTCATATTGGATTAGAGCTCACCCTAATTACCTCATTTTAACTTGATTACTATCTCTGTAAAGACCCCATCTCCTAATACAAGGTCATATTCTGGGTTAGTGGGAGGTAAGATCTCCAACATACTTTTTTTTTTCAGGGGCAGGGGGAGTACAGTTCAACTCACAACAATCTCCTTTGCACATCCTGAGGAAAATTAACATATGCCAAGGAACAGTTTTAGGGTTTGGATTAGAAAAGGAAAAAAAAAACATCTAACAAAATAACTGTCTTGATACAATTTAAGAGTTGTCACATAGGGGAGGGGTATAGATTTTTCTATGTTATTGTGAATCCAAGGATAGAGTCCATAGGTGGATCTTATAGGGAAGCCGATTTTATTCAATATATAAAGGAAAACTTTATACCATCTAGAATTGTTCAACATTGGGACTGACAACCTCGTGAGTGCAGTGTGTTCTCCAACACTGGAAGCATGAAAGGCAGGGTCGAACCCTAGTTGAAGATCTTGACTGTACTGCTTGTATGCTTCCTATGGAGAACCATTGATAAAATTTGGATTTGGAATGTACTATCACCAAACTGTGAAGTGGATAAACTCTTTTCTTTGTTTAACCTTGGAGAGGCCCACAGGAACAAGGAGCATAGGCATTCTTGAGTATTGACTTAAAGAAAGCACAGATATGGGAATAAAAGAGAACAAATTTGGTGATATTTGCCTAATGGATATCATTATTGTCATGATCAGTTCTTTACTGCTTTGTGCTTGTGGTCTTTGTTTTCTGTTGGGGGCACTGAACAAACTTCCAAGTTCATTCAGTGTGTGTTTATTTGCCTTTGTATTTTTAATCATTGGTTTTCATCAATCTTACCTTTCTTCTGGTTTTTCTGAAATACAGGGACTTGTGATTTTTCACTTTGTATACCTAAGTTAATTTTACAAATAGAAATGATAATGATTTTATGATATCTAGTGGGTCATTAATGGATAGGAGAAAGTACTCTTTAAAGATACACTTGGAAGTGTGTAAATCTTAAAGAACCAGAAAATATTGAAGTTAAATAAAATTGTATGATAAAAGTGGTCTGAATGTTTTGTGTAAAGATACTCTAAAAAGATATCTGGTCTTTCCTTGCCAAGCAAAAATGAAAGAAATTCAAATTGGAAATAATTTTTTCCACAAAATTTGAAATTTGTGGTTCCTTAATATGATTAAATAATTCTTAAGAATTCCTAAATCCTATGTCTTGAATTATTTTATTGTGATAAATATGATGCAAATACTGCTTCGTTTTACTTCGTCTCCTGTAAGTTTAAGATATAAAATGTACTGTCTTCCAATAAATCTGTACCCAATTACCTCAGATTTTTGCTGGTAACAAATTCTTACAGTGCTTTAACTAAAATAGCTCACCTAAAACTAAGATCAGAAAAACATAAGATAGTAAACTGTTTTAAGAATACTGGTTACGATAAAAAGAGACCTTGATACCTTCAATGACTGAGAAATACAAAGAAAATGCTGAAAATGATATGACCTACAGTCCTACAGGTGACATTGCCTAGATGCACTTTGTAAGTGTGATGAGGGCAGGAACTGCATGAGAAAGGAAAAGTATTCAGATTTTCCTCTGAGGGCTTCAGTTCTGCTCCTCCATTTCAAAGTATGTCATCACTATCTCTTGTCCTCTCTCTTATCCTTGCCTCACCTTTATGTCTAGTGTTTTTTTTCCCCCCTTCAATCTCAATAAAGGTGAGAAGAGAATGGTATGGTCTCTGTCATGTGCAGGGAAATAGTATTTTTTAAAGATTAGAAATGTAATCTATGGTTTCCAAACTAACAAAAGAGGAAAAAGGAGGCTAGAGGGATATAGAAGGCCAAAAGAAGGGGATCAAGTGGGTGGGACATAGGGAAAAAAAAAAGATGGCAGAAATGAGCTCAAATATGTCAGTAATGACAATAAATGTCAATAGATTATATTCTTCTGTTAAAAGACTAAGTGAAACACTGGGGGAAGGAAACTATAAAACATAATTGAAAGATAAAAGAATATCTGAATGAATGTATAGCCCATGTTAATGGATCAGTATTAATTGACGATTATCAATTCTTCTCCTCCCAATCTATAAATTTAATGGAATTCCAACAAGATTTTATTGTTGTTTTCATGGAACCTGATAGACTAATTACCTAAAGTTCATAAGAAAGAGCAAAAGTCCAGAATTAATAAGCCAACTGTGAAGAACAAGGAATAGAGACGCCCTATTAAATATCAAGATTTATAATGTAATTAAGACAATGTAATATTGTTGCAGTGATTGACATTAAACTTAATAGAACAGATAAAGAATCTAGAAATTAACCCAAGCATGTGTGGAAATCTGATATGACACAGGTAGAATTCAAAATCAGTGGGAAAGTATAGATAATTTAATAAATAGTGTAGCGACAACTTTGTTATCTCTTGGAAAAAAGAATTAAAAAGTAAAGATCTTTATTTCACAGCAAACTCAAAAATAAATTAAAAGTGGATTATTTAACTGTAAAAACTAAAACATTTAAACCTTTATAGAAAAGGTAGAATATCATGATTTGGTAGGGAAGAATTTTTCAGACCCTACAACAAACCATGGATAAAATTATTGATTAATAAATTTGTTTACATTTTTTATAGCCTAACATGTATCTGATGCTCATTCTACATCAGGCATCTTTCTAAGCAGTTTCAAACTAATTCATTTATATCTCAAAACAACCCTAATGATACAGGTTCTGCTGTTATCTCCATTTTACCAGTGAGAAACCTCAGGCTTAGAAATGTGAAAAAATTTGCCCAAGGTGGTCACTCAGATACTAAGTGGCAGAGCTAAGTAGCAGTCTAGCTCCAGATCTAGACCCTAATGTGTTATAATTTATACCTATTATTTCTTACATTTTGTATAAGCTTTATTGAGATAGAATTTATATACAGTAATTTCTATGAGTTTTGTCACATGTGGACGTATCACCACCCCATCAAGATTCAGTTTACATTATCAATAATGGTGCTTAAATGTCCATTTCTACTACATTCACCATTCCTGACAATAATTTTATTTTTGCCTATGTGAAAAGTATCTAATTATTTTAAATATCCTTCTCAGGTTAGAGAATTCTAAGAATTAATTAGAAACTCATATTGCTGTTTTCTCAATTCCTGTCTATCTTTGGGCAGGGGAGGAGAGTGTGATGGTGATGGGAGAAGCCAGCGCTAGAATTATGGCCCAATGTGAGTAAAAAATGCAGATGGTTTTGTAGCTTATATAAATAACAGGATAATAGTCAGAAAATATAAAGAATTCTTTAACATGCATAAGAAAGACAATCTAAAAGAAACATGGACAAATGAGCTAGCATCTCATAGAAAAAGAAACCAGTGGCAACTAGACATATAAAAAGATAGACAAAACTCATTAGTTTTCAAAAAAATGTAAATTAAGAACAAATTGAAATTTCATTTCACACTTACTAGATTGAAAGAATTAAGAAGTCTGAAAATACCGAGGGTTGGCAAAGATGTGTAGAGCAACAGGATCCTTTTTATGATGCCAATAGGAGAGTAAAATGCTGGAACCACTTTGGGAAACAATTTGGCCCTAACTTATAGTGTTAATCATTCACATACCCTATAACCCAGCAATTCCACAACTAGCTATATACCATAAAAGAAATTTGGCACATGCACCAAGACATTTGCAAGGGTATTTATAATAAAGTTCTTAAAGCAAATATCTACCAAAAATACTAATTTACATGGAGAGGAGAATGGGTAAATAAATATTGGTATATTTATGTGATGGAATATTATACAACAGTAACACTGAATGAACTGCCACTCACAAGCATCAACAGGGATGAATGTTAGGAAGATTACAGTGTGTCTTATAAAAAGCCAGATATGATTGCATATTATATAATATCATTTTAAAGGCCCCATCATAGGCAAAACTAAATAATGTTTAGTGAGACATACATATGTATATATATATTTGGCAAATCTATTTTTCAATAAAGAAAAGAATGATAAACAAACGGGATAGGAGTTAGCTCTAAGGGGCTGGCAGAGAAAAGGGATCTGGAACAATGGTAGTGGTGGTATTCTACTTCCTAAGTTGGATGACAGATTCACAGGATTCATTTTTATTATGCTTCATAACTTAGAAGTGTCATATATTCTTTTCTTTAAACCAGCTATTACATTCAAAACATGTTTAACGCTTGCAGTGAGTCAGGACCAAGATATCTACAGTAACTAAAGGGACAAGCTAAGACAAGCAGGGAGCAGATACCAACGGAAAGGAGATGCTGATCCTGTCCCAGCCCATATGCTTTTTGCTGGTATAGAGGCCAGTTTTAGTGCTGAGCCAGGCCACAGATGGAGGCAGGGATAGGGCTGCACCTGTCATGATGAGTATGTGAACAGAAGGCCAGAACCTCTATGAAATCGCCAGGCAGGCTGTCTCTTGTCCTTTCTTTTTCTCAGAGCTGGTCTGAGTCCAGTGAAGAATGTCCAATTTCTTGTTTTTCTAAGGGATTTTGAAGGTTCTAGAAGTATGTACAAGGATAGCCACTTAAAAGCTTTCTTTTTTGTTTTTCCATTTCCAGATAACAGTTGTTTTTTTGTCTATCCATTTGATAATATGGGATATTGCTATAAAAAGTAACTCAACATCTAAAAAATGTGTAAATTAATGTGTCTTCACTATAACTCCTTCAAGATTAAGACAAACCTAAGAGATAGTGTTAATATTGAAATATAGAATATTATTCTTCACTGAAAAGCTTCTGCTTCAATGATACTGCTTGTCTATTTTGGTAGTTTAGCCGATCAAAAATGTTACGGTTGTTTGAACACTTCCTAATGCCTGCCTGAGGGTAATTTAACTTAAGTTACCTGTTTCAGAACAATTCCCCATGATTAGAAAGAAGGTAACATTAGACCCAGAATCTGGGAAGGGTCTGAACCTGTCAGTGGGAGATAAAATCTAATATTAATATTTTATGCTTGTTGTGTAGCTGATTCCTTTTGCACACTGAGAATCATTTATATTAGAGGAGGAAAATGGAAAATATTAAGTGGAGAGTTGTGTGTTTTCCTCGTGGTCAGCATTGCTGTGGGGGTGATCTGGCCAAGACATCTGTCACTCACGGATGGCCAGGATTTACTTGGCCTGTTAGGCTGTCCCCTTGCTCCCTTGTCATTCCATGTGCTATGCTTACTTAGTCAGTAGAGGACATTCAGAGCCTCACAGCACCTCAGGAACATGATGATGGCAAGACATTAGCTAGTAGATTCGAAGTTCTGTCTGTAAAGATTTCTAGTTTCAGAATGCAAAGTAAATAAATTTACTAGATTTAACTTTAAAAATCATCTATAACTCTGTACTCCAATAGTCACCCAGAAGTACCAACAGATTGCCAACTTGAGTTTAAATAACCTTTTTCTTAATCATAAACAGTGCTAGTCTACAAATGGGCCCTGAAATCAGTGACCATTTACTTTTACTCCAAGCCAGATTCTTGTTATACTGTAGATTTATGTAGATTTATCTCAGGTTTTGCTAACATTTAACCCCTCCAACCAATCTTAAAACTTTCCAACAGACAAGATTTTCTAACCTCATTCACCCTTTAAAAGAGAATTTTGTAAATAGAGTAATTTCAAATTACAGCTTTGAGACAGAAAAGCAGTTCTATGGCTTTACAAATGTTAAAAATTGATGCTGTCATTTAGTTTTGGGAAATATGATTGATAGACCACAAACTTTTTTTCGTATAACTTTAAGCTTTTAAAGAAAATCTTAAGAAGCAGGACACAGTGGCACGGGACTGTAGTCCCAGCTGCTCAGCAGGCTGAGAGGAAGATCGCTAGCTCAGGAGTTCACAGTCAGCCTGGGCAACATAGTGAGACCCTGTCTGTTTTAAAAAAAATTTTTTTTTTTAAATTTTCACTATTACTGAACACATTATGAATTAAGTGTATTCATTTTCATAGAGAAGCTTTAGATTCTTCATTTAGAATTAGAGCCCACAGGCTGGGGACTATGGCTCAGGCCTATAATCCTAACACTATGGGAGGCCAAGGCTGGAGGATTGTTTGAGCCCAGGAGTTCAAGACTAGCATGAGCAAGAACGAGACCCCGGCTCTACAAACAATACAAACATTAGCCAGGAGTGGTGGTATGGGCCTGTAGTCCCAGCTACTGGGGGCGGGGTGGGGTGGGGGGGGGTGCGGTGGCAGAGCTGAGGCCATAGGATTGCTTGAGCTCAGAAATTTGAGATTGCAATGAGCTATGATAATGCCACTACACTCTAGCCTGGGAGATAAAGTAAGACCCTGTCTCAAAAAAAAAAATTAGAGCTCACAAAATAATTTAGCATATTTAAAAGCTTATTTTACAAACCCTTTTCTCAGACCTCATTCCCAAGATTCTGATGGGCCCTAATTGAACTGTGATGGGCCCTAAAAACTCTGTTTTTTTTTTTAAAAAAAAAACTCCCCAGGCAATTGGAATGTGCAACCAGATTTGAAAACCATTACACTAGAAGATATGAGATAGAAAACCTGGTGATGATTTTTTTGAACAATAGCAGTGTCAGGAAACTATCACAGAATTAAGCTGCCAAATGTTGTTACCATTTTAAAACAAGAAAACAAAAATTGTAAAATATCCTTAGTTTGGTTTTCAGTGATTTGATGATATTAAAACAAGGAAATTTGAGTACCTAAAAAATATCTGAAGCTTAACAATAAGCAACATTAGTGGTCTATAAAGAAGTAATGTTTCCAGGCAAACTTGATTGGTCTTTTTAGATTGAATTACAGAAGTATTAAAAGAAAGGAATGTAGTAGATGGAATGTCTGGATTTTATTAAAACATTCTGTAATTCAACTTGCAAATGCATTTCATATTCCCAGCTAATATGAGAACAAAGTCTAGCAAAATATCACATTTGTGAGATGGCTGCACAGCACATTCTAGAGGGACAGTATGGCAGTACATATTTATGCTGCCTTAAAAAGATCATTTGTAAAATCTGTCCGTGTGGAACTTTATGTTTATTCTAAAATTCGTCAAAATCATTTCATGCCTTTAAAAGTGGCCACAGCATTAAGACTGTAGACTAGAATGTGTTACATATCTTGGTTAAAAAATAATATGTAATAAAAATCTGGAGGGCAGGGACAAGGGGACATGGGAGGAAGGAAGCCTCAGCAAATTTTACCTTTCGTAGCAGAAACACAGATGTTGTTTAGAGTTGAAACACCAGGTTTACCTGAGACCCTGACATTTCTCCTGTTTAAGTACAATTTTATTTACTCCTTCAGTTTTACTTATCATCTGTCAAATTTAAGGAAAATGTAATTTAAGGGATGTTATTTTAAATGGCATGTATTTTAAGATCCCATTTCTATATACCTCATCAATCTTTCCCAGAATTGGATAGTCAAATGTTATCATTGATTATTTCTGAGCAGTGATTCTGGGGGAGAGTTTTAGATTTCTTTGTTCTTTCTAGCAATGTTCCTATAAGAAATATGAACCATTTCTACTGAAAACATTTATTTTTAAACAACTAAACATATTACTTTTTAAAATAAATAATATATAATTTAAATCAAAGACTAGTTTTAATTCATTTTCCCTGAGAATAATAAATGCACTTATTTTATAGTTTCAACTTTTCTTACCAACCATGATTAAAATCTTTATATACTGGTTGTAGGATGGCTAGTGTATATAAAACAGACTGAAATATTAGCACATGTATATAACAATATGACCTTAACCTTAAAAAGTTTTGGATGGAAAGGGGTGTGATTGCCTCTTTTCAGGTAGTTCAGATGATTCTAGATTTGCCATGAACCCCATAGTTTGTTTACTAAGCAGAGTTCATTTTTCTTAACCAGATGAAAATGAGACAGTGCAAAAAATTAATTTTCCATCTATTCTATATTAGAACAAAAACAAAGTATTAGCCTTTAAACTCAAATAAACAGTGTTTATTAGCTAGAGAAGTACAACCACCTACCACTATATACTCATTTACCAGAAATTGATGGTCTTTGTTCTATCCAGAGAAGTATTTTAAAAGGTTAATAAACTCTCCACTTATATTAAGGAAAGACGTGAATGATTAGTTTGTTATTTAAAGTTCAGCCAGTAGCATTTTACATGCGGTTTAAGTTCTTCATGATCTCATAATAAAGATAACTCAACCAAGGATAGATGATAATTCTTTTTCCCAGCTAAATTGGCACTGGCTGTGGCAATAGTATAAAAACAGTATTCAATTCCTACTTCCATCCAACTTCGAAATTATTTTTATGAAAGTATAATGACTTTTAGGATTCACATTATCTCAATTTTTGTACATAAAGTAAAACTTAACATTTTTCTTCCATATTATTTCTAGTATATAGAATTTAGAGTTTCATAAAATTAATCACTCATCATCATTATCCCAATTAGAGTCAGTACAAGTGACATTCCTACTTATTAGTAGTTCTTTGACTTTACTGTGTCTCTAAAATGGAGAAACTTCTGTTCTTGACTAACTCACGTTACTGAAAGGCACAAACGCGATATTCTGTGTGACTATCCTTTATCCATATGACCTATGAAGAAATACATCATCACTCCTTGTTCCTTTAAAACAGTCCATTTGCATTACAGCAAGGCACTAATGAGTATTTCAGACTTGCAACCCTTTTGTAAGAACATTATTAGAAATGAAAGATGAGGAAAAATAGACTCATGAAATTTTTATATTTCGTTTTGTTTTATATCTTAATACCCTCTAGACACCAACTCATGGATCTGAAGTAAGGTGATTTTAACAGTTTGACCCTGAGTCTAATAGATTAATAATTCTAACCTGTCTAACTTAGATACCTCAGCTCTTCACTTTGTCTCTCTGGGCACATTCAAGCTACAGGATATGCCACAAATATCGTAACAGTAGCAACCTGCAACCCTGCAGTTCTCTCCTCTAGCGATTCCTTGTGCCATGTTGCTGCCACCTTTCTCCGCTTTATTTCATCTCCAGGTGCTCCTCCCCAGCTATCCCTCAGGCAATAGTGATTGGCTTCTGGTTCCCATACCCTCAGGAGTCTGTGCTCACTGCCACCAAGGCCACCTGGAGTTCCTTGCTGTTTTCAGTTATCTATTGCTGTATACAAACCACCCTCAAACTTAGTAGCTTAAAATAACCATTTTATTATATCTCCTAGTTCTGCTCTACATGAAAAAGGAAATTGGCTTTCTTTCATCTTTCTAATGTTATGATTACATGGCAAACTCATATTGTTTGGAATTATTATTATTATTTTAAAGGCAGGATCTTACTGTGTTTGCCTAAGTGTGACTTGAATTCCTGGGCTCAAGCATCCTCCCGCCTCAGCTCTCAGGTAGTTAGGACTATAGGTGTGTACCACTGCTCCAAACCCAGAATTATTTTTTTAAAGCCATTTCATGCATTAGAAGAATTCTGTTGCATTCAACTTTTTTCTAGTACTAGTAGATCTAAAGTATTAAATTTATCAGAATAACAAAATTTGCAGGCATCATCTTGAAGTATTTAACTGACAGGTTTTTTCCTCTTTGCAAATCATACTTTTTTCTATTTTTGCTCTCCTTCTCACAAACTGACTCAGGTTTTAAGAAGGATGATTTAAGTTGCCTTTATTTTGTTGATAGGAAAGTAAAACTGATTCTAAGTTAAGAGGAAAATAGGTAATTTATCATTCCTTAGACGATCATGACTCATACTACTAAAAATAGCTAACTTTTAGCTTATTAAAAAGGTTGCTTTAATAGTTACGGCATAAAAATCTTAGAAAAAAATCTTTAATTAGTTTAAATATTTGGGTAGGGGAAAGAACATGTTTATAAGGAGTGCGTTTTTCTGAGTGACAAATAGGAGCACATGCAATTTATTATGATACTATTCCTGACAGCACTCAGAAGGGCTGTTCATTTTGTGAATCCTGGTTTTATCTAGGTGATATATATGTGTGTGTTTAAAAAGAAATTGTTGGAATTTGTCCAACTCCTTTTATGTGACCTTTTCCTAAACCCTGAGAAATGCTATGTGATATTTAAAGTATAGTTCAGTGTGTTGCTGTGGAAACTTAAAAAAAAAGGAAAATAAAGAAAAGGTAAATCTTTGGCCATAAATTGAAAAACATTCTGTGAAAAGAACTTTTTTTTTTTAATGAAGCAAAGACATTTTAAATGAATTGAGAGTAGATGCTCTCCATAAAATAGGGATAAATCAGAGATGAGGAAAACAAGCATCAATCAATAAATATAACGTTGGGAAAAGTGACCATTTTTATATGCATGTTGACATTGAGACTTCTGTTACTGAAGGAAATTATATTTCTGTTACTGCCTTTTTTGACTTTATGGTTTAATAAATTATGATAAAAAAGATATTACTTTGTGTCAAATTGAGAATTAAAATTGCTGATACAGGTATTTAACTTAAGTGATGACTAATACTTGACCCAACAGAAAAATGCTACTGCTGTCATCATTTTCTACTCCTAAATGGCCATTGCTTTTTTTTTTGAGACAGGGTCTTGCTCGGTCTCCTGGGCTAGAGTGCAGTGGCACCATCATACCACTGCAACCCCAAGCTCCTGGGCCCAAGTGATCCTCCTGCCTCAGCCTCCCAAGTAGCTGGGACTACAGGCATGCCACCACCATGCCTGACTAATTTTTTTCATTTTTAGTAGAGACAGCGTCTTTCTCAGGCTGGTCTCAAACTCCTGGTGTCTAGCAATCCTCCCATCTCAGTCTCCCAAAGTGCTAGGATTACAGGCATGAGCCACCATGCCAGCCATTATTGCATTTTTGTAAAGGCCATAAAAGAAAATAATAAAACCATCAGATTAAATATTTAACAATTAAACAATTTTTTGTCACTTTTTCATTTTCTGGTCTCAATGTAGGCTGTATTTGTATATTAGATTATATGTACAAAAGATTCATTCAGTTCTGCTTTTCTATCCACCGTAAAGAAAAAGGTTTTTTCCCTTTTATTCTTTCTCCAAATATTTATTAAGCACTTAGTATATATCTGAAAGTGTCCTAGGTCTTGGGGATGCTGAGTTAAAACATGGCATAATTTCTGCCCTAAAGGAATATTCAACATACAGACCATAGATGGGAAAGTCAGGGAATGTAATGTTGTGTGACAATACTAGTAATACTTGTGGTATGTGTACCATGTGCCTGGCATTGTTACATGGTTTAACTTATTTAATGCTCACAGCAGGGTAGTTGCTATTATTATATTTTACAGAAAAGCAAACAGACACAGGAAAGTAACTACTTGCCCAAAGTCACACTGCTGCTTGAAGCATGTACAATATGCTATAAGTCAGGAAGGAAGAGTCCTCACCTAAAGGTAGCAAGGAAATCTTCCCAGGGAAAATGACTTCTTAACTTCATCTTTGAAGTTGGCTTCCTTGAGAAGAAGCCCCAGTCAGAGGGAAGAAAATATGCTAAGGCATAGGAAAATAATACAACTCTCTTGAGAAACATCAAGTACTTCAATATCATTGGAGCACAGAGATGCAAAAGACAAGATTGGAGAAGTCAGAGGAGTTAGATCAATTAGGTAACCTTGCTTAGCCTGATGAGGAGGTTTTTCTTTATTGAGAAAGCAAGGAAAAACTGTTGAAAGATTTTAAGTAGTGATATGAACAGGGGGTCTGGGGAAAGTGAATGAGGGCAAACAGTCTCCATGAAAAATAAGAAGGGTCAGAATTAAGACTGAAATAAGTGTTTAAGGTATGGGGACAGATCTGAGAGAGATCTAAGGGAGGTGGGGGAATTTGACAAAACTTGGTGATGGGGTGTGAGGAGGAGAAAGGAATTTCAGATTTCTGGCTCAGATTACTTGAGGAAGTGTGAGATGGGAAACATGAGAGGAAGAACAGGTCTAGAGAGGGAATGATAAGCTTAACAATAGCAACTGCAAGGTGTTGAACTAAGGGAGAAGGGGGGCCAGGGCACTTTAGATAGGGAAAGAGTAGAGTACAGAGGTAGATGGGATGTGGTGGTCATGTTCTCGTTTTCATTTGAATATTGGGTTTGCATGTGATCATTTTGTTCTTAGACTTCATGATTTGCATATATATTTCATATATTTTCTAGTATTGATCATATGTTATGTATTAAATTTTTAAAGTAATATTTGGTAAAACTGCTATTGAAAAAAATACCCTAATACACTAAGATTTTGAGAAAATGACCAAATTTTCCCCATATATATATATGCAATATATATATGCATTAGAAATTAGTTAAATGACACAAAAGCAAAGGCTGTTTGATTTACATAGTTCTTATCCATGCATTAAAAATACAAAATAAAAAAAAAAATAAGATCTATGGCCCACAGAAGAAGCTGTCATCTGCCACTCTATAGTATTTATCATGTGTTAGATTAATTTGTATGGCTGTCTTAGTTTTAACAAATCCAAGGAAGACAGTTGGCTGTTTGAATTAAATGAAACTTGCTTTTTAAATTGCTTTTGGTTATTATGGATACTTCTTTATGGTGTCGTATTTCTGTTGAAAGATAAAATATTTTGTTTGGAATTGAATTTCATTTTAGTGCCAGGGAGTGACTTGCAATTTCAATTAAGGTAGTTGGGGAATGCCTCTGAGAAGTTGACATTCGAGCAAGGACTTTAAGGAGGTGAGGGCATTAGCCACACGGATACTGGGGAAGGGGAAGAGGGCCCCAGGAAGGAAGCTGACCAACCAGAGTACAAGCCCTCAGGCAGTCATTGTGGCTGGAGCAAAGTAGTAGTGTGGCCAGAGGTGTAGGCCACTGTTAAAGTCATAAGAATTGACTCTCAGTGTAATAGGAAGCCATGGAGGGTGTTTTTGTTTTTGTTTTGAGACAAAGTCTCACTCTGTTGTCCTGGGTAGAATGCAGTGGCATCACGTAGCTCACTGCAACCTCCATCTCCTATGCTTAAGCCATCCTCCTGCCTCGGCCTCCCAAGTAGCTGGGACTACATGTGCCTGCCACCACGCCCAGCTAATTTTTTCTACTTTTAGTGGAGACAGGGTCTCACTCTTGCTCAGGCTTGTCCCCAACTCCCAAGCTCAAGCAATCCTCTCACCTCATCTTCCCAGAGTGCTAGGATACCATGCCCAACTCATTGGAGTGTTTTGAGCAGAGAGGTGACATTATCAGATTTTATGTTCTAAAAGATATCTCTACTGTGGAGAACAGATAGGGGCAAAGATGGAAGCTCTGAAACCAGTTAAGAGGCTATTTTAATAAACCAGTGAGAGATGGGTGGTAACTTGGATCAGGTTGGTAGCAGAGGTGTAGAATTCTAGATTTAAAGATAGAACCCATAGGATTGTTTGACAGATTGGCTAAGGGTATTCAAAGTAAAGAAACTTCATGAGTTCATGAAGTAGGGAGTGAGTATACCTAAAGAAGAGAAGAAAATTGACAAATTATTTCTAAAATGTATATGGAAACATGAAGGGCCAAGACAATCTTGAAGTAGAAGAGCAAAGAACAAAAATTGTGACGTGCGATACTTGATCAGATATTAGCAGTGGGATGAGTTACTCAATTCTATATCAAGATTTATTATAAAGCTACAGTAATTAAGACAGTGTGGTATTGAGGTAACAGTAGTGACATAGATCAATAAAAGCATAGAGTCTAGAAAGAAACCCATACATATATGGTCACTTACTTTATGACAAAGGTGGCAGTACAGAGCAGTAGGGAAAGATTGTTATTCGCAACAATGGTTGTGCATCAGTTGGACTTCCATACTTTTGTATAATCATACCCACCTACCTCAGACCATACACAAGAAATAAATTCCAATCTGACTGCATTTAAAACTAAAACAAAATTTCTTGATAATATAGAAAAATATCTTCACTATTTTAAGATAAGGAAAAACAATCTTAAACAGGACACAAAAAGCATTAATCATAAAGACTGATAAAGATAAACTGGAACAGACTAAAATCAAGCAATTCCATTCATCATAAGACATTACAGAGTGAAAAAAGGAGCCAGAATAGGAGAAGATATTTGTAACATATGAAGGTGACAAATGGCGCATATTTAGAATCTATAAAGAAAAATGTACAAGGTATTTCACACCAAAAAGGGGGTGTGGTATATGCAAATAGGCAAGAAACATTAGAAAAGGTGCTCTTACTTCCTTTTCTGGAGTGGTGGCAACATTGTGTAATGCTGAACTACGTTTCTATCCTCTTTTTATATCTTTGGGGAAAAAAACAAGAGCTTCCTGGGTCTTTATTTGCAGTACGACACCTTTAGGATTGAACAGGAATTGAGATGATTCAAATTTAGCCTAAAATTTGAATGGCTGTACATTTAAAGAAAATAAAAATCCATTCTTGGATATGAGATTACTATTTTAAGAAAAGCTCTTCCACCATAAGCATTAAATAATATTAGGCACGCTCATGCATAACTTCTTCAGTAAGAGCTGGATGCTTCAGCCTTGCTGCTAAAACCTGTGGAATGGAAGATGAGGTCAGAAAAATACCACCAAGAAAACTAACATTTCATATTTTAAAAGAAATATCACTGGGGAAGAAGAACACAGAGAATATGTTGTACAGAATGCCTATTTTCTTCTAATGTTTCAAAATTTATTTGGACTTTTTCTCCCCCCATGAGTATGTAACCAAAAGATAGAGGCTGCCCTGAGTGTCAGTCACCGATTGTCATAAGAGGAAGATTTTCATGAGGTGACACTGGGATCCAAGGTAACCAGCATGTGTTCAGCGGGGACTGGAAGTGATAAGGATAGAAAAGCATCTGTGTCTAGAATGCTCCAATGAGCAATCAGCACTCTCCTGAGATGACCCTTTACTGTTGCTAGGCACTCATGTCTGTTTCTGGAGTGGGTGGAACATTATGTAATGCTGAACCACATTTCCATTCTCTTTATATATCTTTGGGGAAAGAATTAGAGCTTCCTGGGTTTTTATTTTATACTATTAAATCTTTTAGGATTCAATAAAAATTGAGATCGTTCAAATTTGGCCTAAAAATTGAATGGTGGTGCATTTAAAGAAAAAAAAAATCTATTCTTGAACATGAGATTACTGTCTTAAAGCTCTTTCACCGTAAGCATCAAAGAACGGTAAGCTGCAGCTGAGATGACTGATTTACATCATTCACATCAGGTGTGGGGAACTCCCATATCTCCACTTTATTTCCTTCAGTCCCAGAAGTGCCTAATGAGAGACTGATTTCCTTTCACCTTATGGATTTTTCTGATTGTCCTTTTAAAATAAAGCCTCTGAAAATTGAAATATAAAGAGCAGTTTAGAGTTTCGTTTTAAGGAAAAATGGACACAAAGGTAACTATGATGGACCCTCCCATTGAAAATATGCTAACTAAAATATTTCTTTAATAACATTTTTAAAATTCACCAGTGATGGAAGCCATTCTTATTTATAAGAGTACTCAGACCATGAGTACTCTTATACATAAAATGAAAATCAAATACTAGTTGGCAACATAGTCATCCAGAAACTTCAGAACCAATGAATATTATGTAAAGAATTTACTATTGCTACATATAAGAGCTTCTCAGCCCTCAGAATTGGAAATGTTTAATGGTAATCTCCTCTAATAATCAAAATAAAGGCATTTTGAGTTACTTTAAAAAAAAAAAAAGTACCATTGAGCTGGATTAGAAAGTACAGATTGCTCAGAGGCCAAAAGCCCAGCAAGGTAAAGAGACCACTAAAGCTAACTTCACCCCCAAGGGCATTTCCTGAGACCTAATGACCTTGACTTTTTGGTTTTCATGTTCTCCTGGGCAGGGAACAACACCAAGAACTGACCCAATGTAAGTAGTGTAATAGCCTAAAGCTAGAAACCAAAGAAGTGTGCCTTATTCATTCCATAGAAGGCAGAGAGAGAGAGAGAAAGAGGAAGGAGGGCCAAGATGGTGGACTAGAAGCAGCCCACACACACTGTTCTTTAGGAAAGGATCAAAAACTGCAAGTAGATGCTCACCTATGGATGGGCCCTCTTGGAGAGAGCATTGTCAATCATCAGAGAACCAATGGGAGACACTCAGAATGAAGAAGACAGGGCTGGGAGATCCACTTGCCAAGATCAGAAGGTGCCTGGGGGAGACCCCCTACACAGACAGAAAATGATAAAGGGCAGAACCTCAGGGCCCCATGCTCCCAGAGCAGACACTGTGATTGGAACTGTGAGGGGGCCCCCAACCACCACTGTGGGGCTCTGCACTGATCAGGGAACTGCTTGGAGATCATATGGTATAGCACAGTTGCATCAGACAACAGGCTTAGCAAGGACCCATGAGCCTCCGTTCCTGGGTTGCTATAGCTGATGCCACTCTTTGAGCGCTCATATCCGGAGTGCCCAGTCTACACAGGGATCAGCTTTGCTGTAGCTGCCCCAACATTGCCCTTTGCCCAGCCAGGAAGAGAGCAGATGCTCTCGCATACCCTTGGCTGGACCCAATCTCTACCCACCACCAGGGAACTCAAATGGAGCTCGAAGCTCAAGAGGTCCCATGGTAGCAGCCTCAGCAGGACTTGTGTGAGGAGAGAGCCCCAGTCCAGCAGCCCAGCACCTAAGGCCTCACACGCCTACTAGTGGGAACAAGCCCTTGGGCCCTGTGCACTGCTGTGGCAAGGCCCATACCCCAGCGGACCTGGGTGCCGAGCAGAGGTCCATACCCCTGCGGACCTGTGCTACGTGCAGCAGGCCATGCCCCCACAGACCCACACGCCCTTCAGTGGGCCATGTTGCCTGGGGGTGGGGGCCAAGGCCCACAGACATGCACGCCCTGCAGCGGGTTATGTGTTTGGTCGCTGGCCAGCAGGCCACACACCCATGGTCCCCACCGCCAAGAGACAGAACAAGTTCTTTGTTTTGTGTGCCAGCCAGCAGGCTGTGACACAATGCCACACCTACAGTCCAACTTTCCACCATGGATCTGCTAGCCATGAGCCACCTGCTACCGCACACCGCCATCATACCATGTATCTTCTCCAATCACAGTGGAGTAAAACTAGAAACCAATTCCAAGAGAAACACTCAAATCTATGCAAAGTCATGGAAATAAAACAATCTGCTGCTGAATGATCCTTGGCTCAATAATGAAATTAAGATGGAAATCAAAAGATTCCTGAACTAAATGACAAAGGGGCACAAGCTTTCAAAACAAAGCAGTCCTAAGGGGAAAGTTCCTAACCTTAAATGCCTACATCGAAAAGACAGATCACAAATTAACAACCTAATTTCACATTTTAAGGAACTAGAAAAGAACAAACCAAACCCAAAGCCAGCAGAAGAAAAGGAATAACAAAGCTCAGAGCAGAACTAAATGAAATGGAAACCCAAGAAACACCACAAAGGTTCAATGAAACAAAAACATTGTTCTTTGAAAAGATAAACAAAATTGATAGACCATTAACCAGATTAACCAGAAATAGATTGAGTCACATAACCTCAATCAGAAATGAAAAAGGAGGCCAGGCACAGTGGCTCACACCTGTAATCCTAGCACTCTGGGAGGCCGAGTCGGGTGGATCATTTGCGCTCAGGAGTTCGAGACCAGCCTGAGCAAGAACGAGACCCCCATCTCTACTAAAAATAGAAAGAAATTAGCCGGACAACTAAAAATATATAGAAAAAAATTAGCCGGTCATGGTAGCACATGCCTGTAGTCCCAGCTACTCGGGAGGCTGAGGCAGTAGGATTGCTTGAGCCCAGGAGTTTGAGGTTGCTGTGAGTTAGGCTGACGCTACAGCACTGTAGCCCGAGCAAAATATCATCTGTGAACATAGTCGCACCATACAATCCAGCAATCATGCTCCTATGTATTTATCCAAATGAACTGAAAACTTATACCTCTACAAAAACTTGCATGCAAATATTAATGGAAGCTTTGTTTATAATCACTTAGTTGTCTTTTACTGGGTAAGTGGATGAACAAAACTGGTACATCCATAGAATGTAATACCATACAGTGATTAAAAACAATGAGCTATCTAGCCACACAAAGTCATTTAACAATGCTTATTGTTAAATGAGAGAGGCAAGTCAGAAAAGGCTATATACTATCTGATTCCATTTGTATGACATTCTGGAAAATGTAAAACTATAGAGATTTTAAACAGCAATTGGAGGAGGGATTAAATATGTGAAACACAGGGTGTTTTTATTTTTAGGACAGTAAAATTATTCCATATGATACTGTAATGGTGGATAAATGACATCGTGCATTTGTCAAAACCCATACAACTTTACAGCTCAAAGAGTGAACCTTAATATATGCAAATTTTTAGAAATCATTGAGAAGCTTGGGGGATCCCAGATGGAATGCAAAATGTGACAAAAGAATCTAACTGTATTGCAAATATATGAAACAACATTATTGAAGGGAATAGAGGCAAAAGGTACTGATCTAAGTAACTCTGGAAATGATGGGAGCCTGTAAGGCTAAAGGCAAAAAGAGCTGCACATAACACTACTCTAGTTGATAAAGTTGTATCGCATGGAGGTGGAGGTTAACAATTCTGAAACCACTATATAAGTATACTGGAATTAAACAATTAAGTAAAAGTTTCTCACTGTCGGAGTGGCAGGTTACAGATAAGAAGGGGAGGAAGCTAGAATGATTCATGTGGCAAAGAGGACAGATGAGGAGGGAGGAAGGGAGGCATTCCAGACAAGAAGCATATCCCAGGATGGAAATAGAAATACAAGAGGCATAATGAGGAAACCATATTGGAACAGATGGTTTATATAATGCAGTGCTTTTCATATTATCTTCTGACGTGGCCGCAGAGGGGGTAGTCGGTGAGGGTGTGAGAGGCCAGCTGTTGGAAGGCTTTTTGCACAGCAGTGCTGCAGGTATATTAGAAAGATTAATCTGGCAGTGGACAAAGAAGAATGGGTTGGGAAACTAGTCAGTAAGTCCAGTAAGATGGCATGAGCCCAAATGTATTATTGGCCATGAGTTTAAAATAAAACAGGAGATTGGATGCTTGTATTCTCACCAAGGAAGAGCCAACAAGACTGGGTTACACGTTGGGTGGATATTCCCCTTCCAGGGGAAGGAGGCATCAAAGACCCATCCAGTGAGAGAACTGAAGAATCTCACGTTGAATTTAAATCTGGTAGTACTAGATTGGGAATGTGGAAGATAAAACTGTGTCTAAGTTCTAAAGGGACGTACAAATGAATTAAAATTATTAACTAGAATATGTAAAATATAATAGTGATGGTTAACTATGAGATTATACCTAGTGCCAGCAATGAGGACAGCAGACCTCAGAATCATGTTCTTGTTTACACCTCAGTTCTTAAGGTTAGTTGTTTTCTCAGAGGTCTCTAAGATGGTGGGGGTGGGAGGTAAGTTACATTGAAAAGCCCTTTACTCTGTGGCACAGCTGAAAATCCCATATTCAGAGTCTAGGAGTTGGCACTTCTGGTGAAGCAGCATTCACGGGGTAGTTTTGTTAGGTAACGCAGATGTTATTAATGATGTGGCTTCTAGATGTAAGGATAAAATCTCCAGCAGAAGACTTGGTGACATCAGCCACAAACTCAGAACTCAGGGTTAAGGAAGAACAAGGATGTGAGGGACAGGGAAGTCACCAGGTATCTACTGCCCTCTCCACCAAAAGAAAATGAATAAATAAGCTATAAATGAACTAAAAATACTGAGAGATACAGGTATTTAGTTGCTCTCGGTGTAGGAAAGGCTTACTTAATAGAAATGCAGTTATTGAATATAAAGTTTCACAAGTATACATAAATGCATTTCAGCAAACTTCATAAACAAAATCAAAGGGTAACAATAACCAGTCTGGACAACATAGTGAGACCTCATCTCTAAAAAAAAATTAAAAAAATAAAAATTAGCTGGGCATGGTGGTCAACACCTGAAATCCCAGCTACTTGGGAGTCTGAGACAGGAGGATCGCTTGAACTCAAGCATTCAAGACCAGCCTTGCTGATATAGCAAGACCCTGTCTCAAAAAAAAAAAGAGAAGCCATAATAACCTCTAAAAATATCAGTTAACATATAAAATACACAAAGAAGGACCTAAAATCAACACTACTCCAGAACAAGAACAGCTTGTGTCCAGATCTTGGTTTCAAATACTATTTTGTAATAAAAGGAATAAGAGCTCCATGGAGATATGGATGATTCTAGCAGTGGGACAGGAAATATGGAAGATGAGCCTGGAACATCTTGTAGTGCCAGAAAGTAAAGAAATGCTCAAAGCAAAATAAAAACAATGGTAGAGATGTGTCAAAGGGACACAGGAGCCAACTGAAAGAGATCCCAGTGACCAAATCTGGCACAATTTGAGCAGTAAAATAAAGTAGTATTGGATTACAAGGCAAAGTGTAAAATAAATAACCATGAGTCCACACTGATATAAATAAATGATTGAATAAAGAAATGAATAGAGGAGAATAGCCAAATGTCTAATGCAGAAGAAATCCAAATAATTTATGTCAATACTCCACCCTCAAGGAAGTGGTGTGTAACTCTTCACTCCTTAAGTATAGTAACATCCTGCCAAAAAGTATGGGACGGAAAGCTGGGAAGTTGTATTAGTCACTTCACCTGACATATATACTACTTCAGCCAGGTGATCCAAGTTAACATCAACAATGATAAATTATGTTGGTCCTATGTACCCTTGATGTGTCATGAAAATGGCAAATCATCTTTGTGATATTCCTCCCAGAAACCCATGTCCTGCGTCTAACCACAAGAAAAACAATCAAACAAACCCTAATTGAGAGACATTCTAAAAAATACTTAACTAGCTCCTGAAACCTGTCAAGGCTATCAAAAATCAGATAGGCTTGAAAACCTTTATGAAGAACCTAAGGAGACATGATGATTAAATGGAATATGGTAAATGGATAAGATCCTAGAACAAAAACGAGACATTATGTAAAAACCAAGCAAATCTGAATAATGTATGGCCTTTAGTTAATAACTATTATTATTAGTTCATTAATTGTGACAAATGTATCAAACCAATGTAAAATTTTAATAATAGGGGAAACCAGTATGGGGATTATGAGGACTATCTGTACTGTCTTCACAATTTTTCGATAAAACTATTCTTAGATTAAAATTTTATTTTTAAAAAAGTTGTCATTATGACATTTCAGTCCCAATTATTATATCTTCTAAACAAGCCATTCTTTTATATAGCCACAAGACAAATGTCACCTTAGAAATATAACATTGATAAAATATTAACTCCTAAAGTACAGTTCATATCCCAGATGTCCACGCTGCCCCAGTAATGCCTCATATAGGTGCATTGTTGTTTTTAATACAGAATCCAACCAAGTAACATTGCACTTAATTGTCATTTCTTTTTAGTCTAACACAGAACAGTCCCCTCAAGATGACAGATTTTAACACCCCTTCTTTTCAATTGATAGATGGACTGCTCTTCATTTAATTACTTTTATATGTTTCTTTAAAGAGAAAAAAGGTAGCAAAGTCAGGATCAGTGAAGACTTTACCCTTTCTCTAGTCCAGTCATCCAAATCTGCCTTTCGTGAAATGAACAATGCTTTGTAAGAGGCAGGGGGCTCGTTAGTGCCAGCCAGCCAGCATGCTGGTTTTGTGCTGTAATTACTGATGTCAGAACTAAATCAGGTGATGGTGTAGTTCTTATGACACATGTTTGTTTCTTTTTCTGCTAGGTTGTCCAATATAGAAATAAAGTTCCCACTTCTGTGATTTTCTTATACTAAGAAAATACTTAGACAATTCCCTCCGTCCGTTTCGACCATCTCAAGAGAATATGGAGAATATTTTAAAAATGCTTTTATAATGCTTAACTTTTATATTTTGGTTGTTATTTTTGTAATATAATTACTGTTATTGTTTGCTCTTCAAAATAAGGAGACCAAACCTCCTTTCAGCCTCATTAATTAAAAATAGTAACATGCAGGGTGCCTGTGAGAGGAAGGCAAGCTCTTAACATAAAGAGGGCGATTGTTCTAGCTGTAGGGAGTGGCATGGGAAAAAATTACTGAGTGGAGATACTGGAGGTACTAGAATGATCTGAATAAATGAAATGAAGGAAGTGGTTTAAGAAATATGAAAATAGAATGTTTTGGTTTCTAAATCATCACAAATTTAGTTTTAATTAAAAAGCAATGTGAGTTCACTTATGTATTCCTAGGGATAGAAAAAAACAGGACCTTGGCACATAGTATGCCATCAGTGTTTTTATTTAATAGAGAAGAATTAAAAGATTGTTTGGAAACAAAATTTTAAATTCACCTAGTAAAGAGTCGTGGTGGTCATTCGTGAAGTGACTGTAAGTGACTGTCACTTAGATTGCACAGTAGGTATGAATGTTCTATGAGAGGACTTGGCAGAAATTTTAGGTATGAGTTCAGTTCAGGGAAGTTCACTTCATGGTCATGTGGTATTGAATGAATTGCACAGAATAGGGTAGAACCCATATTTCTGCCTTTCTTTACTCATCCTTTAATTTGTGTATAGGGATGTATTTTTGGAGAGGAAATTTTTTCAACATTCTCAAAATTGGCTTGTGTGTGATTTTTCTTCACCAGATTACAATTGAACTCTCAAGTTATCTTTAAGTCTAGGGGCTAATGGTAAGTTCGGGTTTTACAAATCCTGTGCTTAAGGGACTAAAAAAAGTAAACAGTTCCTCTGAGTTAAGTATTACTCAGGAGTCAGGAGTTGGTCAGATGATATGAGTAATTCTTAACTCCTTCAAACATAGCTACCTAAACAGTTTGATAGGGATTGGAGAATGTGATGAATGTTGATTAAAGATATAGATATTTCTTTATGTAGACATAGTATACAATCAAAAACGGGCCTCAGATTTTCTTCTTATATATGACAGTAGTGTATTTGGTGGGTCACAATTACAATTACTAAGATAACTTCTGAATGTTATCTTTATTCAACTTAATATTGGGGATCTGCTATGACCTCTACATTGTATTATGTACAAAGTAGTACAAGTTTTGTTTTGGGGAATTTTTTTTTTGGTATAGAGGAAAGAGTGCTAGTCTTGAAATTATGTTTATTATGTTTTGGCTTTGAGACTTGCTGGATGCTTAATTCGTAAAATCCTGAATCTCTCTGAGCCTTACTTTTATCATCTGTGGAAACAGAACAGTAACACCTACTCCACCCACGAATTTCTTGTTTGTAGTGACAATCAGAATACAAATACTACAGCTGGTAAACTGTGGCATACTGTAGAATTTGTAGGGACCATTGTTTTCTTTCAACTATGTGAGCCATTCTGTGGAACTCTACACACAGGGTGCTGAGTTACTTGAGCGCCTCAAGGGTTTGTAGCCCTTGGTTCTACAGTATAGTCTACCAAATTCAGCATTCCTTTAAACATTTTTCTTTGATTGGGGTGTACCACATAGTAGGCCCTTGTGGTGGGATTGAGTGGGCGTGGCTAAGGGGAGAGAGTGAGGAGATGAGGAAGTTCAAATCTGATGTGCTGTGGTTTGATTTTTACCCCTAGTTTTATCTTTAGCTTTCCTTTTAGAGTAGAAATTAGAAGCTCTGGAGTAAAATTAGAAGGTTAGCTCTGACAACATGAACATTCCAAGCTTCATAGCTCTTGATGACTATTGTGAAAAACATGTATAAAGTCTTTCAAAGGAATTTTCACTGTCTTTTTCTCTCCTTGGCAGTTTTAAACTTATACACTTGGTTATAGAATTCAGGATTTGGGTGTTTTTTTTTTTTTAAATGGGTTTGACCCTTTCTTCCTGTTTGTAATTTTCATATTTTTCTTTAAGATTATAGCCACTTAGCCATTGTTTTACTAAATGGGGATTCTCTACTAGCAGGGATTTTTAACAACAAATCTCCTTTTCTTAAAATTCATTTAAGACAAAAATTACATATTGTTTTCGCAGTGATCATGCATGAAGTTTTGCTACCTGATGGCTGCATAAACAGTGACATAATGGCTCATTTAGAAACTTTATCACATGGGTAATATACAGAGGTACAGTGGTTATCACTAGACCTTGCACTGCTTTTAATCATTTGATCTTAAGCAACCAACAGTTGATTATTTTCAAAGATGTATTATTAAATTGTTGTCATTTTAGTTTATTTAAAGCTTTCTCTTTTCCTTTTTCATGATCTCTTACATTTGTTTTAACATCTAAGTAAAGGACAGAATTTGACAAAAGTAAAGATAACCCATAATTACTTTTGTATTGCTTTTAAAAATCCAGTTAGACTGAAACCAGTTTACCACACTGAAAACATTTTGCTTAATCATAATCCGTTTTAATCCAAAGCCAAAGTAAGCATAATATTGTCATACCTTAGTTTGTTGAAGATGCAGAACTTAGAAATTCAGATTCCTGGGCCCTTCTGCCACATTCTCCTTCCCAGTTGATTCTTACACATACACAGGTTTGGGAACTAAAATTACATTTTCTCAAGCACTTGTTAATTGCATTTATCTTTTATTTATGAGGTTCCTAAGAAATATTTCCTCTGGGGGGAAAATACTACCTTGAAAAAAGTCAGGAAACCATTGTTATAAAATGGACTGTTTGTAGGATTCCTTATTAAGATTCTATTTTTAGAATTCAGTCTGGTTTAATGTTAGAGAACTAATATTCAAACAGAATTGGAGTGAACTATAGAAAATTTTGCCCTCTTTCTCTTTCTTAATCTTGCATGAAGCCATTTTTAAACTTGGTTTTCATAATGGGCTGCCTTTTTGATTTCACTAAATTCTGTGAATTCTCCCTACGTATGGTGTTCTGTTGTCCTGATAGAAACATACTGTAGTTTCCCTTGGCTAAAACACATGTAGGCAGTGATATGCTGGTAATGTTTAACAAGTGGGGGAAAGGGGCCTGATTCATATCATTTGCTAATTTCCATGATGTAAAACAGTCCCTACAATAGCCTATTTTCAAGCTACCAATATGCCCTCACTAAATCTTGAGCTCGTGCGAGGTGAACACAGCACACTTAGTATTTCCACCTTGACAAGGTGTCTGAGACCAGGGTCAGCAAAAACAAATGCAGTGAATGACTAGCAGTCTCCATCTTGAACACAGAAGTGGGAAGTAGTGGAGATACCTCTGCTTGTTTCCCATCCTTACTCCAGGCTATCTTATGTAAATTTCACTGGTCTTAGGCAGCATCTCTAGTGTAAACTGAATTACAAATGGAGTCTATACTCTTTGATAAGTGCCTGGAGTGTTGCATTTTGTGTTGCTTTTTAGAATATGTATACGAGACACATATATGTTAATTGTGACTAATTCTTAGCAATCCTAATACATTTGTCTTCCACCATTCTGATACTCGATCCTATAATTTATTTTGTTTGTAATATTAATTAGCTATACCACTGTAGTTAACTTCTAGTCTCATTGAGTTGTTTTTTGTCCTTTAGTCTAATAGAACACCATAATTACAATTATTTTGTTGGGGAGCATGATTCTGAAAGCAGCAAAATAAGGAGAATTTGCCAAGTAATTCCTATATGAGTGTGGTCCTATTAGTAACAATGTAGATTATCAAAAATGAATTATTTGTTATATTTATTTCTAACAAGCTACAATTTTAAATTCTTTTATAGTGTTAAGGAATTTGTAAATGTAAAATTTTTGGAAAATTTTAGGGGAAATTTTAACTAGTTCAGAAATCAAATGTTAACGCTACTAACTATAATATTTAGGGATTTTTTTCTTTTAGGAATGATTTATACACTGCATGATTGTTCTAATTCCCGTCTTATTATCTTAGAAACACAGTTCATCTGTTGAAAAAAAAAAATGCCTGATGGTTATTAACTCTTCTACTTTAGTTAATTCATCTTTTGACTTTTTTTCTTATCCTATTTTAAAAAGTAGTCCTTAAATGGGCATTCTCATACATTCCTGGTAAGAATATAAATTGGCTTACCCTTCTAAAGAGCATTTTGACAATATGTATATCAAAGACCTTAAAGATTTCAGACCCTCATACCCAGTTATTACACTTCTAGGAAAACATCATTTGGAAATAAACAGAAATTGTAAGCGTAGTTTCTGGAGTGAGAGTGCCTGGGTTTAAATCCAGCAAGAAATTCACAAGTTGTATGACCTTGGGTTAGTTTCTTCTTTAAGCTTCAGTCTTTGCATCTATACGATAGATTTTAAAATAGCACCTATCTCTAGGTGTTATTGTGAAAATTAATGAAATGATATTTGTAAAGTGCTTAACATCATGCCTCTTACAAAGTATCAATAAATAATTGCTGTTATTAGTAATCATAGAAAGATTTATCATAGCAATAGCTAAAATAGTAGACAGAAAGGAAAATATTTGAATGATTTTCATTTATATGAAGGAATACTATTCCATGTAGTTGTTCAATGATGTTCTTCAAGAATATTTAAAGATAAGAAAATGCTGATAATATAGCATTGAGTGAAAAGGCAGGATAAAAATCTCTCTATGCTCTAAGATGTTAAATTATGTTTTAAATTATATTCTAATTATATCATAAAATATTAATTATGTCTTTAAAATATGTTAATTATGTTTAAAAATAATGTTTTTTAGAGATATTATAGAAAAATCTGGAAAAGTGGCTTCCAGTAATTCTTAAAACCAAGTGATAGGAATATGGAGATTTGATATAATAATACTATTCTGTTTTATATATTTTCATTTTTCATAAATTTTTTGAAATAATGACAAGAATAATAGAAAATAAAGTCTAAATCCTTGGTATTAGTATTTTGTAACTTGTTTGGTTATAAACTAGCTCTTGACCAGTTTTGTTATTAAACTGTTATTGATGCTTTCTTATGGTGTTTTTAGAGCATTTGAGAGAATAATATATGAGACTTGCAAAAATTTGGTAAAAATTATAAAAATCATGAACGCTTGGAAAAACCCTTAATAAAAAAGAAAGATGGTTCATTCAGTAATGAACTTACTAGTGATCTTTACATTGCTTTATATTTTTCGACATCTCATATAAATTCTACAGTAAGCTGTTTTTAGAGTGTTAATCAGAAAAAGAAGTTTCAATTTTCTGATGAAATGATGCTAAGTTTTATGCTTTGATATTATGATTTCTAGTATTTACACCATTCTTAAAGTTGCTTTTGAGACTCGACTTTGAACATGCTATAATTCTCTAAAACGATTTTGGTGAAGTATGGATTGTATCTGAACGTCTGTATAGAAAATATCTATTTTAAGTAATTTCCATATATGAAAAATGATGCAAGGACCATCCCCCTCCTACTGCACTCTCATAAGTGGTTTTTGTTATTTTGAGGTTTTTTTTTTTCCCATTTTTAAATAGTGTAGATTTTTCAACCTAGCCAGCATTCACACATTTCAAAAGGCAACTTTATCTTAGTGGGGACGAAGGGTATCTTGAGTTTTTTGGCAGAGTTCTCCCTCTTTAGGCAGAAATAAAGAAAAAGGAAATGACTAACTTTCTTCCTGCCTCTATAACTGAAACAATATTCAAATTTATAGGTGAATTTTGCTTGTAGCAAATATTTCCTTTATAAGCCCCTCATTTATCTTGTAGGTGGCCTTCTAAAATACACTTTATTTGATTTTATGCACTGTGCTCATACTTGGGCTTTGTGCCCAACCTCCCAGGTTGCAAACATCTACAGCAGACCCCAGTGTTAAAGAAAATAAACCCAAAAAGAAAACAACCTAGAAAATATTATAGATGTTAATAAATTACTCAGAAATATTCACAGTGGAATAGTAATAAATTATAATATTAATAGTGGCAATCCTTAAAAATTGTCCCACTATTCATTAAGACATTTAGTCTTTCTCATGTTCCAAATGAAATACATTATTGTTTTCTCCTCTTAGAAGAGAGAGGTATTAGGGATATTCTCTTTGTTTGTTTGACTTATTCTATTCAGTACAAAGGTTAAAAAGTTAAGGCAAAGCACCTAGATAGATAGATAGATAGATAGATAGAAAGAATCAACTAGCACCCAAATCCTTATGATATGTGAGAAAATTATCTACTTTGGAAGCCAGTTATATACATTAAAACATATGTCAATCTAAAATAGAATAAACTAAATGCAAAATGACTAGTCCTGACAAATTCTTCTAAAATTAAAAATAAAAGTAACTTAGAAGTTTATGGAGGAAAGTTGAATCTTGCAGAAAAACGTGATTTAATTAAAGAGGGAGAAAAAGGAAGAAAAGAAAAGATGGAAAGAGAGGAAGAAAGATAAAGAGGGAGGCAGGCAAGAAGCATACACTCCAGAATTAAAGTAGAAATACAGAGGCATAATGAGGAAACCACGTTAGAACAGATGGTTTATATAAGGCAGTTCTTTTCACAGTATCTTCTGATGCACCCTCACAGGGGCTGGTCAGCAAGAGGCTGAGGAGGCCAGCTGTTGGAAGGCTTTAAGCAAGGCAGTGCTGCAGGTATATTAGAAAGATGGATCTGACGGTGTTCAGAGAGGGATGTGTTGGGAAACTGTTCAGTAAATCGAATGAGATAACCTGAACCCAAATATATAATTGGCATGAGTCTGAAAATAAAACAGGAGGATGGATGCATGTACTGTCACCAAGGAAGAGCCAACAAGACTGGGTTGTCCATTGGATGGATGTTATACCAGGGGAAGGAGGTGTCAAAGGCCCATCCACTGAGAGACATGAAGAATCTTATATTGAATTTAAATCTGGTGGTACTAGATTATATGAGAATATGGAAGATAAGACTTTGTGTCTGGCCAGGCGCAGTGGCTCACGCCTGTAATCCTAGCACTCTGAGAGGCCGAGGCGGGAGGATTGCTTGAGGTCAGGAGTTCGAGACCAGCCTGAGCAAGAATGAGACCCTGTCTTTACAAAAAAATAGAAAAATTAGCCAGGCGTTGTGGCATGTGCCTGTAGTCCTAGCTACTCGGGAGGCTGAGGCAGGAGGATTGCTTGAACCCAGTAGTTTGAGGTTGCTGTGAGCTATGCCATGGCACTCTAGCCCGGGCAATGGAGCGAGACTGTCTCAAAAAAAAAAAAAAAATCAATATCAGTACATTAATTGTGACAAATGTACCATACCAGCGTAAGATGTTAATAATAGGGGAAAGTGGGCATGGGGTGTATGGGAACTATATGTACTATCTTGCCAACTTTTCTATAAAACTAAAAGTATTGTCAAATAAAAAGGCTATTTAAAACAATAGAAAAATAGGCAAAGGAATATCTTACATCTTATGCATCAAAAGACCAGTATACACTTGAAAAAAATTTAAATTTACTGGTATTCAGAAATGCACATTAAAATAGCTATAAGGTTATTATCTTTCTCCTATTTAGCTGGCAAACCTTTGTTTTTCTTCTCTTAATGATGCCTGTGATTGGCAATGTATAAGAATGTAAAAGAGTAAAAACGTATGTACCCTTTGAAGCAGCAATATCACAACCAGGAGGTGATTATCAGTGTTATCACTGTTCACAGTGTTATGTACAATAGCAAAAACTCAGAAGTTAACCAAACACTTATAAGTTTGGGACTGTTTAAATAAAATGTCGGAATCTCAATGTGCAATGCAATGCAGACACTAAGAATAATGTAGAACATTTGAAGACAAAAATATTCTATTATGTGTTACATGAAAATATCAACTGTATCTTTTCATTATATGTTTGCACATATCTCTTGGATCTGGGATTTAGTGATATTAACAAAGAGCATTAAATTAAGTCCTATTAGTGATTGAAAGTTGTAAGTGCTTAAAGAGTTATTTTAGTGCATCTTATAATTAATATGTCAAGTATTATTTTATAGCACTTATTATAATTATAATCTGATGCTTCTGAAACTAGTGAAGGACCAAGTTTTTGTTACCACAAATTGTGTGTGTGTTTATGTTTTACATATACTGCATGTTAAAAATGGAATTTGTATACAATAATATATTGCCTGTGGTTATCTCTTGACTGGTAGGGTTGGGACAATTGTCATTGTATTTTTGGTGATTTCCTACATTTCCAAGTGTTCAAGGAACCACAGAATATTTTTTGTGATGACAAAAATGTTTAAGTCAACTTTTTCAAAAAATAAATCTTTTTTTTTTTTTTTTTTGAGACAGAGTCTCGCTTTGTTGCCCGGGCTAGAGTGAGTGTCGTGGCATCAGCCTAGCTCACAGCAACCTCAAACTCCTGGGCTTAAGCGATCCTACTGCCTCAGCCTCCCGAGTAGCTGGGACTACAAGCAGGCACCACCATGCCCGGCTAATTTTTTTCTATATATATTTTTAGTTGGCCAGATAATTTCTTTCTATTTTTAGTAGAGACAGGGTCTCGCTCTTGCTCAGGCTGGTCTCAAACTCCTGACCTCGAGCGATCCACCCGCCTCGGCCTCCCAGAGTGCTAGGATTACAGGCGTGAGCCACCGCGCCCGGCCAAAAAATAAATCTTTTATTTCTATAAAACTGCTATCTAAAATATTAAAATCATCTTTTTGTTCAAAAAATGTTTTTTTACTTTGTTTCTCTTGAGTGGATTTAGTTTATGCACAAATATGTATATTTACACAAATTTACAGTTATGTGTTTTCTAAGTACTTATTTTCTATTAGGTTAAATTTTCATGAGCTGTTAATAGCATTGTTGTGTTTGATTAGTCTTCTTATATCTTTTCCTTTTAGGCTGGTGTTTGGAATGCTTTATCCTGCGTATTATTCATATAAAACTGTGAAAACAAAAAACGTGAAGGAATATGTGAGTATAGTTTTATGGGTGATTAGTTTAATGTATCAATGATACACAGGGCTATAAGAAATGTTGTTTCTTTTAAAAACAGCTAGAGTGATGTTATAGGTTAAAACGTGATAAATGTGAAATAAGAAAAATTATTCTATTTTTTTTTTAAACTTACTTTGAAGACAACTCCAAAGTGGGGTTTCAAAAATAGTTTACTATCAATTGGCATTTAAGTATATGGTTCCCAAGATGAGTAATCAGAAGCTGTTAATTTAGTCTATAAATTCAGACATAATAAGGAGTTGGAGAACTTTTTGTTTGACTTTTGTTGGGGGGAAGGGTTGTGAGGGTTTTTTGCCTTATAAATTTATAGGTACACTGAACACTGAGAATATATGCCTCTGGCCCCAAAGCCATTTTCTTCTTTCATAGGTGTTTCATCACTTTTTAATTGATTTAAATTTGGAGATACTCCATCTCCACTGACAACTGCAATCTTTTTTTCTTCTTGAATCATACTCTATTTGCAGTGATTTTGTTTTTTGGTCCTTGGTGTTTCTTTCAATTTCCTTTTCCCTATTCCCTAATTTTGTATTGCTTTCACTAATTTTCTTTTTCTTTTTTTTTTTTTTTTTTTTTAAGACAGAGTCTCACTCTATCACCCAGGCTAGAGTGCAGTGGCATCATCATAGCTCACTGCAACCTCCAACTCCTGGGCTCAAGTAATCCTTCTGCCTCCGCCTCCCAGAGTACAAGGATTACAGGCTTGAGCCACTGTCCCCTGCCTGCATTCACTAATTGTTTTTAATTTTTATCACTTCTGTAAGTTCTCTTCATTCCCAAATTTATCCATCCTGTTTAATAGTCAATGGCCTTCCCCACCTATAAATACTGACACAGTTTACTATATATGATGGAATGAATTTTCAGAGAATGGCAAAAGCATATCATACTGATGGTTAATCAATGAGTTATCTCAGCCAATACTGAGATAACTGCACATCAGTAACTATGGGTTTTTAATTGAGGTGACATTCACATAAAATTAACCATTTCAGTGTGAATGATTTGGTGTCATTTAGTACATTCACAATATTATGCAAACACTATCTCTTTTTAGTTTCAAAATTTTTTTTTTTTTTTGAGACAGAGTCTCACTCTGTTACCCGGGCTAGAGTGCCGTGGCGTCAGCCTAGCTCACAGCAACCTCAAACTCCTGGGCTCAAGCAATCCTCCTGCCTCAGCCTCCCGAGTAGCTGGGACTACAGGCATGCACCACCATGCCCGGCTAATTTTTTATATATATATTTTTAGTTGTCTATATAATTTCTTCCTATTTTTAGTAGAGATGGGGTCTCGCTCTTGCTCAGGCTGGTCTCGAACACCTGAGCTCAAACGATCCACCCGCCTCGACCTCCAGGAGTGCTAGGTTTACAGGCGTGAGCCACCACGCCCGGCCTCAAACTCTTTTTATCACTCCAAAATAAAACCCCATGCCCATTAAGCAGTTACTCCCCAACTTCCCTTCCCCCAAGCTACCGACAACCACCAGTCTATTTTCTGTTTATATGGATTTCCCTATTCTGGGTATTTCATATAAAAGGAATCATGTGACCTTTCATGTCTGGCTTCTTTTACTTAGCATAACGTATCAGTATTTCATTTCCTTTTATGGCTGAATAATATTCCATTATATAGATATAACACATTCATTGGCTGAAAAACGTTTGACTCGTTCTACCTCTTGGCTATCATGAATAGTATTGCTACAAACATTCATGTACAAGGATTTGTTTGAGGATCTGTTTTTATTCTTTTGGGTAGATAGCTGTGGTTCTTTCTAAGGGATCTTGGATGGTAGTCTTGTCATCCAACCCATAAAATGATCAGAGATCAGATCATGATTCTTTTTCTTTTTTTTCCTCTCCGCCCCCCCCACCACCCCAGATCATGATTCTTTTATTCTATCAACGAAGGGAGGTATAGACTCAGAAACCGTTATAACTAACCCACTCTCTTGAACTTTCTATAGTCATTTTTTTTTTGTTTGTTTGTTTTTTTTTTTTGAGACAGAGTCTCGCTTTGTTGTCCAGGCTACAGTGAGTGCCGTGGCGTCAGCCTAGCTCACAGCAACCTCAAACTCCTGGGCTCAAGCGATCCTCCTGCCTCAGCCTCCCAAGTAGCTGGGACTATAGGCATGCACCACCATGCCCGGCTAATTTTTTCTATATATATTTTAGTTGGCCAGATAATTTCTTTCTATTTTTAGTAGAGACGGGGTCTCGCTCTTGCTCAGGCTGGTCTCCAACTCCTGACCTTGAGCGATCTACCCGCCTCGGCCTCCCAGAGTGCTAGGATTACAGGCGTGAGCCACCACACCCGGCCCATTTTTCTTTTATATAAAACTAATTTTTGAAGTGAAATAGAGTAGTGGAAGGTATCTAGCAGAGGTAAAGAAGTTACTTAGTTGAGCTCTGAAATTTTTCTACCCTTTTACTATGTACATATCACTTGAATCTAGAATTGGTGAAATCATCTTCAGAGATAGAACCACATTAAGTCCTAGGAATTTAAATTCATTTTATAAATGGCTTGAAGGGTCATATTTTAATATATGTTGTAATAAATAGTTGAAGTATTGTTTAATACTACTGGCATACATGAGTTTCTAGAAGCCAGCACTCACCTGTTAACAGTGCTGCTGAGACGGTGCTACAGGATCAGCTTTGTTGTTTTTCCAGTAAGTCTTAGACCAGTACTTCTGTCAAATAGAAATCTAATCACTAGAAAAAAATGAAATTAAAAAAACCCCAAAACGTGAAATACAACTCCAGTTTTTTTATACTACCAGATTCAGTAAACATGAAATTACGGTTGGATTTTATACTTACAGCAACACAGTAACAGTTCACAGCCTGGCACAATTCCCTAGACAACACTCAGCCCTACTGTGTAATATTTCAATTGGAATTCTCTTTTGAAAGATAAAAGAGTTCCCCATCATTTTCAAACACCATGAAAATATGATCTAGGAAGTCTGCTACTGGCAGTGCTTAATAAACGTGAAACTTCTCCCTATTGGGATGTTTTTGATACTGTTATTAAATGAGATCTTTTTCTGAATCTAATTACCTGTACAGTTGAAGTACAGGGTGTTACGCATCTCAACATTGGTGCCCTTTCGCCCATAGGGTATTCTAGAGACCCAGGATATACAATAACTGGTGTGCCTCCATGTGTGTCTTTATGTATATATTTGTGTTTAACATGTACTCCCATCTCCCTTGCTAAATCTGCTTGATTTTGTGGGGAAAAAAGTTAAGTACAAATTGAAAATGATATTTAGATGAGAAGCTCTAATAATTTGAGGATATCAGCAGGCACAGAAATATTATTCCCTAAAATAAAAAGGTAAGAGGATAGCAATAAGAAATATAGACATATTAAATAAAGTATAACAAGAGCCAGGTGTGGTGGCTCACGCCTATAATCCTAGTACTTCAGGAGACTGAGGCGGGAGTATTGCTTGAGGCCAGGAGTTTGAGACCAGCCTGAGCAAAATCGAGACCCCCGTCTCTACAAAAAAAAAATAGAAAAATTATCTGGGTGTGATGTGGTACACATCTGTAGTCCCAGCTCCTCGGGAGGCTGAGGCAGAAGGATTGCCGGAGCCCAGGAGTTTGAGGTTACAGTGAGCTATGGTGATGCCACTGTACTCTAGCCCTGGCGACAGAGTGAGACCCTGTCTCAAAAAATAACTAAATAAGCTATAACAAGAAGTAGACCTATTATGTATAAATGAATACTGAGAGAGCAGAAAAGATGTTATTTAGAGTTTGGCCTAAGAAACATTATAAAAGATTAGTCCATTCATAAAACACCATGTAATTTAAGTTCGTTAATGTTAATTTTTAAAGACTTAAAAACATGAATTTGTGTGTTTTCTTACTTTTATTGCTACACTCAGATTTTTATTACTAGGTTATTTTGTAAATTTGGGATTAGTAAGGATGGTCTAACCCTAATATTTTGATTCTGCTTCATAAATTAAAGATAATTTATCCTATGGAAGAGAATCCATTAACATTCAAACTGATGAGAAAACAAAAACTTGTTATGTGTTGAGATATATACATGTATGTGTGTAGACATATACGTGGGCTGTCTAGAAAGTATCCAGGCGTAATTTTGGTAATTTTTGACATTACATGGCTGGATACCTTTCGGACAGCCCTTGTACTTAACATAGTGCTTTGCAGAGTTTTTAGAGAATAACTCATTAACCAAGTTGGAATTATCTGTATATAATTTTGCAGTAATACCATGACTCTGAAAACAGTTTTCTTAACCATCCCTTTGAGAAGACCAGAGTAATGAGTAATTGAAGAGAAACTAGGGAAGGTGAAAGGCAGGTGGCTGGAGCTGGTTTGGTAATTACTCTGCTTCACACATAATTTTGAGCAAAAGCAAAATGATCAGGAACTGAAACAGGAAGGGCAGGGCATCTGCCTTTGACAGGGAAATATGATACCACTCTGAAGATCTCCCAGTAACCAAGTTTTCTGCCATCAAGGCTGCTAGAGAGACTAAGGTGAGATGTCATCTTGGAATAGTAATCGATTACATTTATATAATTTCCTACCAATTTCAAAATACTTTTGCCTGTTGTTTCCAGTTGTTACTGTAACAAATTATCATGCTCTTATTGGCTTAAAATGACATAAGTTTATTCTCTTACAATCCTGGAGATCAGAAATCAGAAATGATTCCTTCTGGAGTCTCTAGGGGAAAATCTTTTACTTGCCTTTTCCAGCTTCTACAGGCTGCCCATACTCCTTGGTTACGGCTCTTTTCCTTCATCTTCACAGCTAGCAACATTGAGCTAAGATAAGACCTTTTCATACTACCATCAATCTGCTTCTCTCTCTTGTGCCTCCCTCTTCCACTTATAAGGACCATTGTGATTACATCAAGCTCACCTGATTAATCCAGGATAAACGCCCTATCTCAAGGTCAGCTGATTAGCAACCTTAATTTCATCCGCAACCCTACTTCTCCTTTACCATGTAACCTAACACAGCCAGTTTCCAAGGATTAGTACACAGACATCATTGGGGAAGAGGGCATTATTCTGCCTACCCCAATGATATCTCACTGATGCTTGCTGCAACCCTATAAAGTATGCAGCGAAAATATTCCAATTATAGGCTCAGGGACATAAATTAACCTGCCCAAAGTACATAGATTGTAAAGGCAAGATTGGTACCAGATGGAAGATGTATTTTATTCATTCTGTTTTACCATGCTACCTTTAGAAGCTTAGGTAAGGATCCCAGCTTCATGAAAAAGTTGAAACAGCTTTTCACAACCAGCCAGTGAATGTGCATCTGATTAATTCAAAGGTGGGCCTTCAGGGGCCACAACCACATGGATGTTTTTCAGGAAGGGCAATGAGGCGGCCTAACCAGTAGTAGGACAGGACCCATAAGCATCTAAGTCAACTGTGAACTAAGAGGTTAAAAATGAAATTAGAAGTTTTTGAAAATTCTATAAAGCCTTGACAGTCCTTTAAGTATTTCTAATCTAATTTACTCTGACAAAAATTTTGGATATTATTTTCTTGCACCCACCTGTCAAAAGAGGCTTAGTCTCATCCAATTTAAACTCTGACTCTTAACAGCTTTATCAGAACTCTGGCCTCATAGTGTTTCCTGTATGGTAATCCTATCCACATTTGCTTTGTTTTGTACATGGCAGTTTCTTAGTAAAATCAACCTTCTTAAAATTGCCCTGTTATATATCTTTAATGATACTTTATACTATTATATTCTTTATTTGTATATATGTTTGTCTCCTCCACCAGAATAGGCCCCGGAGGGAAGGGTTTTGTTGTTTTGTTCATTGGTATTAATATATTCTCATACCTGGAACAGTACATAGTATATGATAGATGCTGAATATTTTTTGGATAAATAAATAAATAAGAAAAAGGGAAAAGTTAATATATATGAAATATTAAATTGTGCTTAAGAGCATGTGCATTTCTGAATTGGATTGATCTAGCTTGCCAGCTTTGATTCTGCTGGGTTAGGGAGTATACAGTCCAGTCTTAACACTTATCACAACGACCAGTTTCTTTTTGGTATTTAGTTATGACCTAAATTCCACTGCTATCTACTTCAAAATTATTTTCAGAAAGCAAACATTTTCAGTTAATTTACTTCTTCCCACCCTAACTACTACCATTCCCCTTAAGCCTGCAAATGGTAAATTGCACCTGATAAAACAGATGCTGTGTTCAAATCAAAACAAATGGAAAGTACTGTGTATTTTGGCAACCTTCCTTTCTTCCTTTGCCTATTTTTAAAACAGAGCTTTCCTAGGATATAATTTCCTGTATAGTGTGGCTGATATGGCCTACTTAAAGACTTTCAGTCTTGCAGTAATTGAAATGTAAACTTACTGAAGAACTAGTATGGTTTTGCAAATTTTTTCAGGCTCATTCCATCTCATGACTTGAAAATAGAGTGTTTACTTCCAAGTCATGTGTAATTGCTGTAGCTTTTCTAGGAAACCAGTGTTCTTGTTCAAAGAATGTTGGAGAAAGCAGCAATGAAAAGATTGGCTAACAGCACTTCAAAATCAAAATCAGACATTTGGGCCTAAGATTTACTCTGTGCAAGAACAAAGAACGGGGAAAACTCTGGGAGACTACTCTTTAAAAGGCCTAGAAATGGTCCTCTAAAACTCTATTGACTTGGTTTTTGAAAGTGACCTAATTTTTGACTGAGTAACTAGGTGATGTGGAAATGAACAAATATACCACATGCCAGTTCTACAGATCTTATTGATTAGCAAAATCTGAATTTGCCTACTAGCTTTAGCGTGGAAATATTAATAGAAGGAGAAAAAACATACTAAAGAACTTTATTCTCAAAAAGTGTTTCTTAAGTATTTTTTGATATTTTGGATTAAGAATATTCATTTGATTCAAGGGTTTTAATAATTTAGAAAGTTTAAAGATTAGCCTACCGATTAAGATGGGGTTTTTATTGAAAATCAGTTTTTTAGGCCACATGCTTATTTATTTTCCATTCTGACATACTTTTAATTTAGCTTTTATTTTTATTAAAGCGGTACTTGGTTATAATTTAAAAAGTCAATTAGTTTTCCAAGACTTATTATGAAAAACAATAGTTCTCCACCCTTCCTCTTCCCTATCTCTAACCCTTTAGAGGCAACGACTTCCTTTATCTCAGTCTTTTAGTATTTATTTCCATATTCTAAATAACATGCTTACTTGGCTATTTATTAATTTTTCAGGTGGACATCATGAGTTGACTTCCTTCTGTGAAAGATGATTTAGCAGGTACCCAGTGCCACTGTACACATCCATATTTCCCTGTCCCTATAGCTTCCCAGTGTCATCGTGGTGTCATTTGGGTTGGCTCATTATTCAATATTTACATGACTTAGACTAAGTTAGGAAAGAAGCAGTAGAATGTAGAGGGAAAGAGCATCTGGAACCAGGCTGCCTGGGTTATCATCCCAGCCTTACCCATTACTAGCTGTATCTTTAGGCAAGTTATTTGACATTTCTGTGCCTCAGTTTTCTTATTGGTAAGTAGTACTTACCTCCTCAGATGGTCGTGAGCACTATATGAGTTCATGAGCATAAAGCTTTTAAACCAGTACCTGACATAGAACAGCACCTGTTATTTAATCCCTTTCTTTATATAAACGCAATTTGCAGCTGATCTCTACACTACCCTATCCTGACCATTCCTTTCCCTGGTGTTATTGTTTTGTTGTTGTTGCTGTTTTCATTTGTTTGATATTCTCTGTTCTTACTGCATATTCAGACCCCAACTCTGCTTCAGTTGTGTAAGTTTCTTCTCGGTGCGTTCATATATGTTAGAGATCCTGGATCGGCTCCTCTTGTGTTGGATTCTCTGCTTTCTTAATTACTTGTCTTCCCCTTTCTTATTTTGCTTCCTCATTTTGACGAAATGTCTTCTTCCTGAGAAGGCAATAATGAGAGGTAAATTTTTTGAGATGCTATATTGAAAATCATTTTCCTTCAGAATTTTGAAGGCATTTCTCCATTGTCTTTAACTTCAAGTGTTGCTGTCGAGAAGTCTGAAGCCATTCTTACTGTTTCTCCCCTGATTCAGGAAGCTTGTGGGATATTTTCTAATTCCCTGTTGTTTTAAAATTTCATGATGATGTGCTTTGCGTGAGTCAATTATAATCAGTCCAGGATCAAGATGCTGTCAGGGTTGGTTTCTGGTGAGGCCTTCTGGTTTGTAACATGGCCTTTCCTCTGTAGGCACATGGAGAGAGAGAGAGAGAGAGGGAGAGAGCGCGCGCGCATGCGCGCGCGCGCCCTCCTTTTCCCTTTCATAAGAGGACACCAGCCCTATCAGATTAGAGCCCCACACTATGACCTCCTTAAACTTAATTGCCTCTTTAAAAGCCCCTATCTCCAAACATTGGGGGTTATAATTTCAACCTATGAATTTTGGGGAGACATAATTCAGTCCATAGCAGACTTTAACGTATCTTTTTGGGGGACATCATTCAACCCATAACAACCACTTCCTTGGAAAATTATCAATATCTTTAGGCATCTTCTCTTGTGCCAGTCAGACTCCTCAGAGGAGACTCTTCCATTCTAAAAGGTACTTGCTTGCCAGCATCCTAGTGGGAGAATAAGGCTTGGGGGCTCTCAACATTCAGTTTGTAAACTTTTACTTAATCACTATTAGCCACACTCTTAGCTGTGCCAGAGGTTTGCAAATCCAGAGGCCCTCTGACTCACCCTATGCAGAGAATAACCGTGGGGGTTCCCTTGGGGAAGGAGGGACATTGCCAGGCTGCTGGATTAGGAGGGCCTCTGAGAGGCTTCCTGCTCCTTAAGCAGGCATACAGCCATCCTTCCTATTTTTAGCCCTTTCTGACCAAGAATTGTGCCACCAATTCTTTTGGTGAGTTCTGCAGTGTAAAGTTGGGTTGCTTCCTAGTTTTTCCCACTGCTAGCTTACTATTCAGTTTTCTCAGGTCTCCTAAGTCAGTTATTATTCCTCTGTTTCCTTCCTGGCTCCACAATTTTGATGCTCTCTTCTCTTCTGTCTTCTTCTGGGCTTATGCCTTTTTAACAAATCACTTTACTGTTGTTTACTATTGATTTGCAGAGGGAGTGGAATTACATGTATGTGTACAGTCTACCATCTATCTTTACCCAGATTTCCAGATTGACTTTGCAGAGTGGGATAATTGTAGTGGAATTATCCCATGATATCACACAAGACTTATTAACGTTGGTTTTTAAATGTGTTCACATAGGAGATAGGGTTAAAGTAATACATATTGTCATATCTTTCAATCCATGAAAATAATTTTAAAATTCAATTTTAGCTGACATACAGTGAATACATGCATACCTTATCTCGAGTTATAGCTGTTTGTAAATCGAGTTCTGATAAATAAAATCATAATTTAAATGTATGTGAAATAGTTCACTACCCTTTAATGAATTAAACTACTTAAATTTACTTAAAGTAAACTAGGTGATAATTATCTTTATAAACTTAATTTTTGATGTGCCATGCTTATTTTATGTATAATATATATAATATATAACTTCACTGGTGAAGTAATTGATACTATCATCAAGTCAGTTATACTCTTCCTTATGTTTTCTACAAACAATTTTTTAATAACACCTCAGAATCATTAGAGGGGATCCACCTTTAGGAAGCAAGCATTAAATTTGAATAAGATTATATAATTGGGGGACTTAAAATGAATGCCTAACATAGTTCCTTCTAAAATTTTAGAATGTGAATTAAAGTAACCCCTGACCTTTATTAAGTAAACTGGAAGCATTTCCACGGTTTTCATGCCAAGAGGTAGCTAGCCAACCACAACTGCCTGTCCTTTTGTAGCTTCCAATGAAAATGCTTTGGAAAACATACACATAGAAAAAAATTCTCACAGTAACGCTTAAACCAAAGAGGCTAAGTCAGATTTTTGCTAAAATCTAGGAAGAATTTTCCCAACTGTAGTGCCAATGGGAATGGATTTTTAAAACAGAGACAGAAACAGTTATTTCCATTAAAGGAAATGTTGCTAAGAAGTAAATTGGAGGGAGGCCTAGCCACCTCCACCCTAATCCCTAGTGATGGAACAGCTTAAAATCATAAAAGCTACATTAACCAAAAAACTCAACTGCCACCACCCTCACTGCAGGGAGAACTGCATTCAAAGGCAGCCAGTGTTTGCCTTCCCTTTGTCTGTTCGGAAACCATAACCTCACTGCTTTGAAGAAAACCCCAATAAATTCCAAACAGGAGAAATAATCATTGACTGGAAGAGAAATCAAAAGTGCAGTAATAAACTAATTCAAAAATTAAAATAAGACATACCACAATTTATATTTTTGAACATACTGGATTTAAAAGACTTTATTTTGAAAAGGAAGGAAGACATTCAACTCACAAAGCAAGAAAAATATTAAAATTAAAAGAAACTGTAAGAAATGTAGGATGAATAAAGCAATATAAAAGCAAAAGAAGTAAAAACAGAAAATCAGGGTAATTAATGTATCTAAGAGCTGTTCCCTTGAGTAAGTTTAATAAAACAAACACTTGAAATAGCTAAGACAGGGGAAAGACTAGAAAAAGGATTGACAAAATGAGAAACAGGAAAAAGGGTTTAAGTGACAAAGAAAATATTAAACTACCTCCAATTTTTATCATTTAATATTGGAATATTTTCTAATATCAGAGATACCTGACTTTTTTTTTTCTTTTCAGCTAAAGGTTACATTATTTATGCAGAGAAGTTTCTCCTTTCACACAATACCAGGATCTGCCTTTGAAATGCTCAGACATGTACATCATCTTTCCATTAAGTAATTTTAGAAATACAGTGTTTTACCAACTACAGCTGTAATAATCAGATTGTCAACCAGATTGCCATCACACTGTGAAAGGTCCTCCTAAAAATATAAAAGCTAGAGCTGTTCCTGAAGATTTTAGCTAAATAAGAGAAATAAATCTTTCCCTAAAACTTCATGTAACTTTAAAAGCACTTGAGGCTGAGCACTGTGGTTCACACCTGTAATCCCAGCACTTTGGAAGGTCAAGGAAGGAGGATTGCTGCTTGAGGCCAGGAGTTTGAGACTAGACTGGGCGACAGAGCAAAACCCCATCTCAAAAAAAAAAAGCATTTGAAAAAGAGGTTACTTCAGCAATGTAACAGTAATGTAAAAAGATGAAGTTCTTTTGAAAAACTACAGAAAATTAAAAATATATTAAAATACGTGGTATAAATACTTATCTTAAATCTTGTCTATCTCCTGGCTATCACAATAAATACATTTTTAAAATTAAAATACAGATCCAAACACTGCAGGTAAAATGGAAAAAATCTTCAAATGGTCTTAAAAGTCACAGAAATAGATTGAGTTGAGTAATTTATATTTTATAATATTATAGTAACTTCCAAAGGTTTCCAACAGGTCATTTTTTAAATGAAGATCTAACGTTTCAATTATTTTATTATGTTATATCCTTAAAAGATTGTCAGAATAAATCATTGGAACCAACCGGCGAAGTTTTTGCCATTGACATTAAGGCTTAACATATTTCAGCTTATTCATCAAGGTTCCTACATTCTCCCTGTAGGAGGCAGATTTAGGAAACTCTAAGGGCATTTCCTTCTTGGGAAGGGAGGGAATCTTATCGAGTTAGCTCTGGGCTCTTAGAATGGGGTAGACAACGGGGACATTTCTCATGGAACTTTGGGGTAGAAGAGCCTGCCAGGCTACCCTTCCCTGGATTCTTTGCCCAAAGCTTTTATTTGCTCAATTGATAATCATGAACAGTGCCTCTGAGAGGTGGGCTAAAGGCCCAGTTCCTATTTTTGGAATTTCTTGGTATTCTTTTTAAGTGATGATGTGCCTAAACAGTGTTATGAAAATAAGGGTACCTTTTAAATGTTTACACAAATTACCTCACAATACCAAGTTTGTCTTTTTTCTAAATCCAAGGCTCTTCTTTCATTACCTTTGTTAATGGTACCACCTTCTTCTAGTTGATATTGTCAGAACTTACACAGAGCAGCCTCCCACTGCAGTGCTTCTCAGACTTTAATGAGCGTATGACTCCCCCTGGGATTTCGTTAAAAATGCAGATTCTGATTTAGTGGGTCTGGCCTGGGCTTCAGATTTGATAGTTCCAGCAGGCTCCCAGGTGATGCCAATGCCGCTGGTCTACAGACCACAGTTTAAATAGCAAGGATTTTGTGCATGCTCTCAACTGTGGTTATACCTCAAAACCACTCATGGAGCTTGCCTTTTAAACAGCTGGCTGCCCTCTCTCTGCACCTTGTGATGGTGGGGACTAGGAATCTATATAATTGTTTGTAATTCCCACATGATTCTTATCCACAGCCAAGTTGAAAACCATTAATTAAGTGGTATCTTATTTTATCACGGCACTCAAGGCAGCCCTTTGCCAAAGCCCTTCACCACACTGCAAAGTTTTTAAAAAAAAAATAAGTTTACATATGCGGATAGGCACTAAATAACAAATAGTTTGTTTCAGAATCATCTTACGTAATTTGATTGATTAACAACTTGGAATATATTATAGAAAAATATATGTTAATGAAATTAACCATATAATACACACAAAGGAGTAAGGCTATTGAGTCTGACTTCCTCCTGGTTTCCATGTTTTATGGCTGGCCCCAGACAAAACGTCTCTGTTAGTGAAGTTTCCAATTAGAATCATCCACCCTTCTTCCTGCACTTCTCTGCAGCCACTTTGTTCCTCTGACTGTTTACCCAGGGCCTGTACTGTGGCACTCAGGCAGTCCTTCCTCATCCTGAGTGCCCTGTGCTCTGTTGCTCCCCCATCCCCCTCCATTCACCCAAATGTGAACCTTCTGTCTGTGTGGTTGATTGCACATGCAATTTGAGAAGTAATTTGATAACACGTTTATTCTCAGTCATGACGGGGATTTATTCTTCCTGGAATTTTTGCTCTATGAGTCCTTGCTTTCTCTGGAGGACCATGTGGTCCTAGTATTGTAAGGGTTCATTCTTGCCATTTGAATGTTTACTGTATGTTTAAAATGTGCTGCTGAGACTATAGCATAAAGCTGAAGTCATATATAGAGGTGGTGTCTTACCTGAAGAATGGACTTCCTCATTTACTACATCAGCCATAGCCTTGCCAGTCACTTGGAGAAGGAAGCAAATCTCTCAGAGGCTAGGTTAGTTCGTCTGTAGAAGTAGCAAGATGGAGTCGACTTTGTGAAGTTAGATGAAGTACACCCTTGGGAATGCCTCAAATAACAAATGTAATAGGCCCAGGCTTTGGGAACACCAAGGGAAAGAAGGAAGTAGGATGACAATTCAGGATGGAAACTAGGATAACCAATATGATGGCCATTTATTAATAGTTTACTCTATCTGAAGAGTCTCTTTTCCATACTAAAATCTTGAGAAATTCCATGTGGTCCTGTTAAAAGGGAACCGTGTCTCCTCCAAATGCTTATTATCCCAAATAAATCAGTAGAACTTTAAATAATATAAAAAGTGAAGTGTGAATTCTCAGCCAGTGTGGATGGAGAAAGTTATTTTGGGACTGAGAAGTCATTCCTTCCTAAATTCTGCTCCTGGGAACAGTTCCCTTAAACAGTTCCTGCTTTTTTCATCTTCTTTTCAACACTTCTTTTTAATTAATTTCATCTAGTTTTTAAACATTTCTGTACTTTCCCTTTTCTCAAGTTTCTCAACTCTACTGAGGTCAGGGAGGAGATACGTGGGGCCTCTGTGATTCATGAGCACGAGGGATAATGCAGTATTGTGCAGACGTATCCATTTCTATTGACAATCTGCCCCACTCTTACTCACTTTAACACCAGATGCATCTATATAACGTGAGGCGTTCTCCTTCAGAGCAACGGTGTATTCTGTGAGGACTTTGGCAGGGATAATTAGAAACTGCAGGTAAACAGTGTTGCTGCAAGTTCAGCATCTAAAAGTGTGACTCCCAATCATCTGAGTACTGGGGAGCTGCACAAAGTTAAATCACACTCAAATGGGGCAGCAGGGAAGAAGCACCCCAAAGCTGAGGAAGCCAAGTCAATCCTAACCTAACGTATTTACCTCCGACACATGCTCTTTTTAAAAAAAAACTATTTTCAGCTACAGTCTATTCGCTTTGGATTTAACTTCAAATAACTTATTTTCAACCATGCTTCTAACTTGGCACAGCTCTGAGAAAAATCCCATAACCAAGCCATCTGGATTGGATAAAAGAGGGAGATTTCTCACATTTTGTTCCTCTTTATTTTTAATCGGGGAAAAAAATCCTTATGAAGTAACCAAATTATTGCCTAATGTTAATGAAACAGGAGAAATCCTCCCAACTCTGTACTGTTTCTGAAGAATTCTCTATCGGAGGATCTCTGTGTTGTCTCTGAAATGTGTAGAATGAATGTTTTGGGTGAATTGACCTGAGTGGATAACTAATAATGGTCAAAAAATAAAGTTCTCTTTGGGTGGTCTGAACTCCAGCAGTGTTTATTTCTTTTAGACTCAGCAAAGAAGTTTGTTTTTTCTTTTTTTCCCAGTGAAGTACATTTTAGCATGTTATGCTCTGGATTCACTTAGTGTGGTTATAATTGAAATCATTAGGCATATGTAATTTTTCATTTTTTCTTAAAGACCCATATTAATAGCTTTATGATTCAAAGAATCTGTAATTAAAGAGAAGTTGGAAAGCTGTTTAATCTCTGATAACTTTGAAAACAACTTTGACAAAATAGACTATTTTGTATACGATCAACTGCTGCTTGCAGTTCAGAGTTACTTATTGGAATCTTATATCAATCCAGGCCTTAAAATTTAAAATAGTTCAGTGGAAGCTGTCCTCTGTGTTTGCTTTAGGCACAGGGTGCTAAGTCCTTGGGGATATGATGGGTAAGACAATTTCAGTCCCTATTCGTTGTCACAGTCAAACAGCACAGGCAGGTGTTACATAAACCAGCCACACAGATATGCTACAAAGGACAGGTACAGTGCACAAAGTTTATATATGACCTTTGGAAAGAGTAGGCGTAATTAGAGAAGGCTTCCTTTGGAAGTGAAGAAATTTCATTCATATAAGGCAGTGAATAATATATAGTATGTAATCTAATAGTAATAGTTGTATGTTGAATCAAACTTTGTACAGGCAATCGTCTATTCTTATCCTTTTTATATGTCCTCTTATACTGATCTCCTCCATGAAAGCTTCTTGGGTGTAGGAGCACCTTGACATCAAGGTTTATGACTATTTCATATCAAAGGCTTTGTTCATAGTAGGCCCTAAGGAATATTTATCAAATTAATATATCACATTAATTTTTTATCATGCAAGTATAAATCAGTACAGTTATATCATTTCACATATTATCGTCACTATTAGAATATTACACTGGTCATAGCATAACAAGAGTGAGTTATATACAATGGAATGGAGTCACAATCAACTAAACAAAAAAAAAGAGTGAGTTATATATTAAGAAACATATCTTTTAATTAATACACCACTACAACTGTTATTCATGACTCTCATAAGTCTACTGCAGCCTGCCTCCCACCAGGACACGGTATTCCCCTGTATACTCGGGGCCTGTGCATTGCTCTCAGTGTCTGTGATGGAAGTTAGGAGGGTCATTTTACAGTTGCAGCTGACTTTTTGTTTACTTTATTTGTTTATCCTGGAATCTAAATCAATTTCATAAAAATTTTATGTAAGAATATAAATCATAAAAACTTGTTGAAAAAATGTTAAAAGACCATGAAATGAAGCTCACTTTTCTCTTGGTGTTAGGGTAGGTAAATGCATACCTATTAAATGGAGCATGATCTTCTTGATAGTAAATTTAGCCTATGGGTACATTCATTTTACAGTATTCACTCAAGCTTTAAATATCCTTTAATTCCTTTGAGAGGGTGAAGCTATAAGAACTCCATCACATGACTGTCTGGATTTCTGAAATGCTAAGGCTTTACAAAAGCCTTACGGATTTCGAGTAATAATAAAGCAAGTGCTGGCTTGTTAAGTAGGATAATCTGATCCAGGCACTATATAAACCAGACTGCAATTTTAGATTCTGTGGTTTTATATCACAGATGACTCCATATTCTTCAAAAGAACTTGCCTAATTATGAGTATATTTCCTTGGAAAATAAATTCTTTTTGATATTTAAATGATTTTAAGATTCCATTTGAGGATTCTTAAAATAAAAATTCTTATTTATACATTTTTTATTTTAAATTAAAATATTCATCATATTTCTCTAGTCCCAAAAAGTACAGTATGTAAAGTGCTCCAAAATTGAAAAATGATTGCCATTTCATTGTGACCACTCTCAAGACACATTTATTATTGAATAATTAGAAAAAATGGAAATTACAGTCCTGCTTGCCAAGTTAACCCAGTTCATTAATTCTTTTAATAAATGTTTTTGGGCATCTGTTTTGTACCAGGCACTGTACTAGCCATTAGGTATACTCTTAGGAAAGAAAACAAAGTAAGCAAAATAGAACATCAAACAACTTTTTTTATATAGTCATCCCTCTGACATTTATGCACTTTTTTCTTTGCACTTTATTTATTGGCCTCCCATTCGGAATATATTTACTTGAAACTTCATACCTCTTTATAACAAGCTTATTTATCTGATTTCTTGGCCTAATGAAAGTAGAAGGGGATTGCTGCTGAAGACTTATATACTGACAATGCCAATGATAGCTAATAAATTCACACAGTGAGAAGCCACACTTGCCAAGGATTACAATAATTTAAAATAGTATTCCTCAGCCTCTGCCCCAGTGTGCTGCATGAGAACATCAATCCTTCCCTCCCTTCAGTTTCTTCCAGAATACTTCCCTGAGAATATCTCAACCAGAGTTTGTTAAAATGGTACCCCTCTTCTCCATTTCCCCATCATTTGTGGTACAAGTACCTGTCACCACATACTGGGGCATTAGCCATGCCTCTCAGATGGCAGCTGATAGCACTATGACTGATGCTTACCTAATTCTGGAACCATTGCTTCTGTGGCCTAGACTAAGCTGCTGTGGTCACAGTATGCAACAATAATGCAATGCCTGAAAGAATATAGAAATTTATTTCTTTTTCACATAACAATCCAGGCTAGGTGTTCATTCCAGCTAGAAGTTCTCCTCATGCAACTGTTTTTTTTAAGAACTCAGACTCTGCCTACCTTCAACACATAGCTTCTAAGGCTTCTCTGCTCTGTGCCATCCCAGCTAGCAGGAAGAGAGGAAGAGCAAGTAGAGGAGATACACCCACTTCTCAAAAGCCTCACCTTGTATTCTGTTGGTGAGAACTGAACACTGCTCCACCTACCTGCAGAGAAGCCTAAGGAGCACAGGCCGTGCTGAGCCACTTCCCAGACACACTCTGTCATTATGCCTTTGTATGGACAGCAGTACGTCACCACCATCCCTCTCATTTCATTGTCCTAGACCTTTCACTGTGGCCTTGCTCTGACACCCAGAGCAGGTGAGGGCATCATTGATCACATCAGGTATTCATCTGTTCCGTAGGCAGCTCCCTTTCCCATCCTTAGAAACAACTTTTCTAAACATTTATTGCCCTTTGCAAATACACTCCTCTTCCCGCTCATGGCCAACCTTAACAACTGACCTGCCCTCCTACTGCAGGGTGGAGGGAGAGAGCCTCACCTGTGAACCCTTCAGCTCTCTTCCCAACGCGGCCACTCATTTCTTCCTTCCCTTCTGTGCCAGAGGAAGATGCATCCCTGCTTCTTTCGTCAGCCCACTCTTCTTTCCATCTATGTTCCTAATCTCATTCTCGTCTATCTCATCCAGGATCTTGTTCCGTTAAGTATTCCTACTTTCTCATAATTTGGATCTCATTATCTCTAGTAAAATGTTAAATCCTTGAGAACATAAACATGCTTTCATTTTGCCTCATGCTATTTTTTATTCCCCTCTCCTTAAAAAAAAAAAAAACTGGATCGCTTAAAAGATTAGTTTATATTTATTCATCATGTTGTTACCTCCTATCTACTTTCTAGCCTTTTGCAGTCCTTACAAAGGAGCACACTAAGCCATGTGCAGCCCCGTATTCATTCAACAATCCATCAACATACATCTATGGAGCGCCTTTTGTGCCAGGCACAGGGAATTCAGCAGTGAGCAAAATAAATGTCTTTGCCCTCTGGAGGTTTACATTCTAGTAGGAAAAGGCAGGGGAAAGAGTAAATATTTGTTCGATGTGTCTATGATATGTGATGCCTGCTAAAGAGAAAAATTAAGCAGGATGAGAGAGTTAGGATGACATTGATATTCTAAACAGGTGGTCAGGAAAGGCCTCTCATGGGAAATACTGGAACAGAAATCTGAAGCAAGTAAGAAAGCTATTCACATGGGTAATTGGGGGAAGAGCATTTTATACAAGGAAACAGCCTTTGAAAGGCACTGAGGCAGGAGCATGTCAGCACATACAAAGGACAGGAAAAGGGTGGGTGTGGCTGCAGCAGAATGGGGAAGAAAGGTGCAGTAGCAGGTGAGGACAGAGAGGTCGCTGGGGCCAGATGCATCGGGCTTTTTAGGCCGCAGTAAGGATTTTGATGGGGGGCCATCAGAGAGGTCTGAGCAGAGGAATGACATGATTGGCTTCTATTTTAAGGACACATTCTGACTGTTGTTATACGCAGAATAGACTAAAAAAAGGCAGAGTGATCGGTTAGGATGCTATCGAAATAATCCAGACAGGAGATGATGGTCATCTGTGGAAGTGATAATAGATGACTTCAATTCTGGCTATGTTTTGTTAACTGAGGAAATAATGAGGTTCATAATTTGGAAAGGAGAGTTTTATTTCTCATAAAGGGTTGCATCCTGTGGGTGGCCAACAGGCTGGAAAGCCACTGAGTCTCAGCCTGACACTGGGAATAGGAGCTTCGAGGCAGGAACAACAGGAATTTATACTGAACAGGATGGCCATACATACTAATTTAACAAGCTATAGGAGGGTTCATGAATATATATGAAAGGAGAAACCTGCACCTGCGCAGTTGAGCTTTATGCCCTTCTATGGGGTCCATGTTCAGAAATGGCCGCCCTCTCGGGTCAAAAAGGTGAAACTAGGACCTGAAGACCCTCTCTGCGCATGCTCCGTAGACTGGTTAAAGCCACTCCAGGGTTAATGTCTCTTATCGGGAAGGAATGCTGGTCGGGATCACTGGGATTGGTTTCTGTTCAGCCCTTAGGAAAAAAGCTTGATGGCTGTCAGCAAGGGAGGGGACATAATGAGGCATGGCTGGGAACTCGGTTTTAGGGTTTCTCTGTGGTCCCCTTGGCCAACGGGAGAGCACAGCTTAGGGTTTTATATTAGTTCACAGTTTCAAAAAGCTAACAGGGTGAGCAGCGCTGGGACCTTTCTAGTTGCCCCACCTGCGGAGTTTCCCCTCCATTTTCCTCAGTTCCCTGCCCTGTTTATGGCCCAGGAGGCTGATCCATCCAGGCTAGACCATCTCTGGCTTCCCTTTAGGTTTGACCCGAGAGAGGCCCTGCAGAAGATGGGAAGACAGGAGGAGCATGAGGTCAGAGTATTCGCTCTCCAGCTCCCTCCCTGCCACCACAGGTAGACTGTGACTGTCTGCCTGAGGCTATAGCTCTCACCCACAGTTACCCTCTCTGGACTCCAGGAAACTGTTTCCTCCCCTAGAGGTAACACCAGTTCCTGCTGTCACTAGCACAGGGGTGCACCACTATCCTTAATTGGTTTTCCTGAATGTTGCTCACAGATTTATAAACTAATCCCTTTAGTAATCTTTCTTCAAAATATTAGGGTCTTGACTCATACTAGGAACTAGGGTAACTAATGTAGAAAGAACGGCAGAACTTTGTTTTTAAGAGATGAGTCTAGCTGTGTTCCTTAGGCTGCCTTGAATTCCTAGGCTGAAGCGATCCTCCCACCTCAGTCTCCTGAGTAGCTGTGATTACCAGTGCACCCAGCAGAACATTTTTTAAATTATAGTTATTTACTTGTTTTTCTCCCTGGTAAAATGTTAAATCTTTGAGGACAGAGCTGTCATATTCATGTCATGTTTCTATTCCCATGACATGAAGTAGGTAGGGTTTACTTACAATTGTATCAGTGAATGTTATTTTTAACGATGCCACCTGAGTCCTCAAGAGTTGACTAAATTAGGCCAGGCCTGGTGGCTCACATTTGTAATATTAGCACTCTGGGAGGCGAGGCGAGAGGATCACTTGAGGTCAGGAGTTTGAGACCAGCCTGAGCAAGAGCTAGACCCCATCTTCTACTAAACATAGAAAAATTTAGC
>CM052446.1:21369751-21407151 GCA_028533085.1 Varecia variegata | reverse complement strand
TGATTGGATAATTTGTTGTTTGTTCAATTGTTGTTTTTTAACTAAAAATCAAAGCCTTCTTATTTGTGAAGTATTACTTATAGTTGTTATCCCTTTGGAAGAGCACAGTTGTGAAATAATGAAAATGTGAAATAATGAAAAATAACAAGCATTGACTTAAATGCTTTAATTTTTCTGAGAGTTTCCTAAATTTTCTGTGAGGAGAATCAAATCTAATGTAAGCCTTCACTTTGCTGGAAAAGAAGGTGATAATGTTTATATTGACATCCCTGTGCTAAGCACTGGAGAGGGAGAGAACCAGGAAATCCTAGAGAACTGGAGAGACTGGTCTGGTGGCAGCCACTTGTTTAAAAAGCTGCATAGTTCAGGCTTCAAGGTGGAGGGTGCCTCCTTCAGCCATCTCCTAGCTCAGTGAGCTTGAATGTCATATTGATTTTGGCCCTTCATTAAGTGAGAGGAGTTTGCCATATTATGTTTTCAAACTCTACCACATGGAGCACTAGGGTTTCTTGGAATCTCCCCAAGAGTCCTGGGGTAAGTCGAATAGGAGACCAAAACGGAACAATTTCTCTTGTAATGTTTTTACAGTTTTTTTTTCAGTAAACGAGTGTTTAGTTTAAAAAAGCTTAATCTCTTCCAAGGTTCCCTGTAGCTCAGTAAAGCCACATTATTCAGTTTGCAGTCATATTTTTCTTCATTTCTCTTGTGGGGAAGGCCTATAGTCAGTCAGGGTAAAAGATAACCTTATGAATACAGTGGAGAGGTAAAAGTAGCAAATTAGTGTTTGGATTTGGAAAGGCTGAGTGAATGAACTCATACAATAGCATCTCTCCTGTTGGAAAGAGGAGGGGAAGAAAGAAAAGACAACACACGCAGAGACACACTTAGGATTTTAGCCCTGGAAGAAAATTCCCATACTTGGACAAACCTTGGAATTGGGAGCAGTGAGAAATTTAAAAGAAATCTTGAAAAGTGGAAAACTAAAGACAACATTTGGTCTTTTTTTTTTTTTTTTGAGAAAGAGTCTCACTCTGTTGCCTGGGCTAGAGTGCCCTGGCGTCAGCCTAACTCACGGCAACCTCAAACTCCTGGGCTCAAGCGATCCTCCTGCCTCAGCCTCCCGAGTAGCTGGGCTACAGCCATGTGTTACCATGCCCGGCTAATTTTTTTATATATATATTTTAAGTTGTCCAGCTAGTTTCTTTCTATTTTCGTAGTAGAGACGGGGTCTCGCTCTTGCTCAGGCTGGTCTCATAACTCCTGAACTCAAAGGATCCACCTGCCTCAGCCTCCCAGAGTGCTAGGATTACAGGCGTGAGCCACCATGCTTGGCCTTTTTTTTTTTTTTAATTTTAGGATAATCTTATAAATCAATTTCCTCATATTTCATATATAGATAATGTACCTTACTGTTTGCTTTGGACAGTTTTTTTAAGCTTTCAGGATTCTTCATAAATTAGAGCAAATTGGTATTCATATTTCACAATACAATTGCCTCAAAAGTTATTCATGGCTATTTTTAATTGATTTGTCCATGTAAATAGAAAACTATAAAAGCTACTTGAGTTACAGTTTTATATTGTCTATGAAATACCCAAACAAGCATCTGTATTAAAACTAAATAGGTAAATTTTCTAGCTATTTATAATAATCTAGTTTTTTTTGTCACAGATTGGTATGAGAACAAGGAAAATGGTTATTCTTGGACCCCACATTCCAAAATTCCTCACGTTTCCTCTCTCCAGATGGTATATTTGGTTTTCCAGTTCCAGAGGCAGGCAGCCTGGCTCTATTCCCAGGCAGCCATTCCCAGCAGAACGACCTTGAGCGAGTCATTTTACCTCTCTGTGGCACCATTTTCTTATCTATGATGGAAACAATTATATTTCCTACTTTGTAATGTTGTGGTAAAGATTAAATGAATTAATATATGTGATGTTAACCATGAGTCACTCTGATCCTTAAGCCCTGGACGGCTCTGTTCCAGATGACATCACCATGGAGTTTCTTCTTTGGGCTTGCAGACATCCAAAGTCATATCATTTTTTCAGAGTCACTCCTCCAACAGATATTTAATACTTAGTACAGTCCCTAGCCCATGGTTGCCATGGCATTGTGTATTTGTTATTATTGAGCAGAAGAGCAGAGATTTTAATCCTTAATGAAACTCCAGCCCACTCGAGAGACAGAAATGTCTATATACTGAGGTAGACGAAAAGGTGTGAATTTGGGGGAATGTGTTCAGGAAAAATTAATCCTAAAGAGCTTTCCTCCAGTTAAGAAAAATATTTCCTATTTTTCCAATTCTTTGTTTTAGATTCCTAAATTATATTGTATCAGGCCCCAGAGATTTGTTTTTCTTTGATTCTTTGTATCACAAGGCTGTTGGTACAGTGACATAAAGAACTCAAAACCTATTGTAAACTAAACCATCACCTTCTGTGTTTGACCCAACATACTATATATCCAGAAATACATATGTATAATTATTCAGTTGCAGATTTAGTCTGCTGTTCATTAGTATCTTTATTAATAATAATTAATTATTTCTAGGTTCGATGGATGATGTACTGGATTGTTTTTGCTCTCTATACTGTCATTGAAACAGTAGCAGATCAAACAGTTGCTTGGTAAGTTCTATTGAGAAGGGGCCGCACTACAGACTCATTATCAGTGTCCTGAGTTCTCATTCTGCTCTTGCTGTTAACTAAGTGAATTTGATCAAGTTACCTAATTATCCTACATCTTGTTTTCTTCATCTGCTTTCCCACGAGAACATTACTTTCCTTATAGCCCCCTCAAATAAGTGCATCTAATTCTTCTCCCCATATGTCACTCTCTGCCCACTTGCTGCATACGTTCCCCCCAATATCTTGGAATAAGGAAACTTGGTTGTCATAATCCTTTTCTACACTGATGACTTCAGACTGTTTATCACTTTCCTAAACCACTCCTCTTTTGAAGCCCACATCATCTGGTTTTATCACCCCCTCCCCATCCTTAAAAGTCTCATTAACAAACATTCAGACTGGACAACGTCAACACTCATGAGGACGCCCATTCAACACCAGCTCCTTGGCTGCTCTATTCCAAAGAGACAAGGTGAAATTTAAAGCATGTTGATATCTTTAAGGATTTAACATTTACCAAGGAGCAAGCAGTACTTAATGGACAACTTGAATTTCCTTGTGCTATATTTCAATAGTGCATTTCCATCTAAACTCTGCCATCACTTGGAGAACTTCTCCTTTCAAACTATTTAAGTTTCCAACCTTGCCGGTATCTTCCTCTGCCCTTACTGCACAAACCTTCAGCCTAAATTAGCCCAGCAGTCACTCTTCCTTACTTCCTTACCTGAGCTACTGAATGCAGCTGGAAAAAAATCAATCAGCTGCTCATATACTATCAATTGAAACTCATTCCTTTAACTTGCTTCTGGTCAGTATCTACTTCCTTTTCTGCCTGTATCTGTTTCAAACCTTTACTGTTCTCTCCTTAAGCTGTCTTTCCCATTTTGCTGTTCTCATATTCTCATACCATGTTAGGCCATATTGGATTTGCTAGAAACAAGTAGAAGTCATCAGACTAAAATATTCATTCTTAACAACGTGCCTTTATTTTTGAACTTCTCTGTATCTGCACCCCTCTTTCTCTTCCAATTTGAAATACTGTATAAGTTTTCCTTCTCTGCCCCAAAGTTGATTCATTTACCTGTTATGCTTTTGGTGTAGGGATTTGGGGGAGGGTTTTCTGATTGTTTATTGTCTGTCTGTTTGCTTTTTAAGTGGCAGAACTCAGATTCCAAACCGTGGTAGGTCTAAGTTTCAAAGATTTTTTTTTTAAAGACCTCCTATTTTCTGGTTGCAAATGTAGCCTATATACATTATTAAAAAGTGAACAATATAGGAAAAATTAATATAAACAATTGAAGTCCATAAATTTTCTGTAATTGCAGTGTGGCAGACACCTTTTGTTGACTACACAATAGTCATTCCTCACTGCCCCCTACCTGTCTGCCTTGATAGAAAAACCCAAATTTGCTCAGTTATTTATCTTAGTGCCTCATAGACCACAAGATACTGGGCCCGTCGTTATATTTTAGTTAACTTTTGCTGTGGCAACAACCAACTATAGAAGCCCAGCAGGTTAGAAAAACAAAGTTGTATTTCTTGCTCAAGCTGCATGAGGGCAAATGGTCAGCTGCAGCTTTGCTGGACTCAGCTGAGTTTTAAGTGTCTTCTCATTCCCGGACCAAAGCCAGAGAAGCAGCTATTCTCATGGCAGAAGGCAAAAGCTTAAAGCGAGAGGTTGAGGGTGTTGGAGTGGGGGCATCAAAGGGCATTTAAGCCTCCTGCTTTATGTGACATATGTCACACTCACATTTTGTTGGCCAAAGCAAGATACATGGTTAAAGCCACAGTCATTGATTGGGGAAATGTCCTCACAGGGAAGGTGCTACAAAGTCACATGGAAAAGGGCATGGTTGTATAACCCTAATTCCCAGTCTACCACAATGCTAATTGTGTTCCCCTTGCAAGTAAACAATTTAGGTTTGCAAAGTGCTGCAATTCTGGCCAAATGCGATTGGAAGGGAAGTTTTCTGGGAGTCCTGAGAAAGATAAGGACATGTGTGCATGGGGTAAACATTGTGCATTTGGAGCATATGAAGTACCCTGATTTGAGGTATAGCATGTACTTCTATGGTAGTTTGGCTCTGCAGACGGGGTGGGTGTACCTTACTTCCCTGGCTAAATGCTGTCGGTGTCCTCTCTTGACTGCCACAGTCAGTTTGGCAGTTTTCCTATGCTTACTTCAGAGGAAGAATCTTGGATTAGAAGGTCTGAATCCCTGGGGTCGTTCTTTTCGTTAACTGATCTATAGTTAAACGAGATGATTTCATCAATTCAACCATGGTTGTTTCCCTGATCAGTAACTTTTACATGTGAAAACCTAACACAGTGACTGAACTTTTTAAAAAGTGTTTTTGTGATTTCCATATTGGTTATAGTTTATTTTTCACTAGCAACTTTTTTTTTGAATCTTTTTCTTGTTAGGTTTCCCCTGTACTATGAGCTGAAGATTGCTTTTGTCATATGGCTGCTCTGTCCCTATACCAAAGGAGCCAGTTTAATTTATAGAAAATTCCTTCATCCACTTCTTTCTTCAAAGGAAAGGGTAAGATATATAAATTATATCCACAAATCATTTTTTAAGAAGTGCCTATCAACACATAATGCTGTAAAATTAGTGGAACTATTAAATTATGGGGAGAAAGTCCTAGTGTGGGGCTTCTAAACAGTATTATTACATAAAATTAACATCTATGTGGTTTTTTTCTCCCCAGGAGATTGATGAATACATTGTACAAGCAAAGGAACGGGGCTACGAGACCGTGGTAAACTTTGGACGGCAAGGGTTAAACTTAGCAGCTACTGCTGCTGTCACCGCAGCAGTGAAGGTAATTTTTCACTTGCCTTTTTTATCCAATGTCACATTAAGCCAACAAATAAAGTAAGGTAGCTTTTTATTTCAAGTCATTATAAACTTGTGGCAGAATTTTGCTTTATGTTCATTTTTTCTAGTACTAGAAAGAACAATTACATAATTTAAAAGATATCTTCACATTATATATTCTATAACTACTCAATAAATTTTGAATCTCTTAATTGATCACAAAATGAGAGTTAGTTAATAAGTAAAACATACCTGAAAATGTTATTTTGTCATAGTTTTTCCACTTTATTACCTTAAAATAGTTTGAATAAATCACCTTAAGTAAAGATGACCATTCTTTCTTTCTCTGTCTTTGGTGTTCTCTCTCTCGATGGCAATATCTTGGTAGGATTTCTGGCTTACTTCTGCACCTCTACTTCAATCAATTTGAGGTAACTGATTATTCAAAATAAGGCATGAAAAAATTCTGTTCTTAAAACTTGACATTTTACTTAGCCAGTTACTAATGTCATTTGTTGTGTTTGCAAGCCAAGTTATCAAAAGAATGTCTTCTGTGCAAGTTTGCATTATGGCTTTTGGATTTCCTTGCATGTCGTAATTGGTGTGGTTTATTTTAAAGGCCATAGTTTAATTGATTTTGGTGTGTAGTATATGGAAAGAAAACAGGTCTAGAAAGTGCTGAGTGTAACGTTCTAAGTAACCATACGCAATTTACTTAATTTCAATGTTCCTTAGTTGCTTCATGTATAAAAGAGGGGTACTATACCTACCTGTGAGAGAATATATAAAAGCACAGTGCTTGCTTGCATATAGTGGGAGCCTAATAAACATTAATATCATGTGTCTATCTCAATTCAAGTGAAAGCTTGAGTTTTTTGCTATTAAGTTGAGAATAAATAGTATTCTGCTCTTTTAGTTACCTTGAACTAAAACAACAATACTATGGAAATTAATTTTCTAGTTTGGTGGTGATTTTATATAATTGTAATGGTAAAGGGTTATAAAATGAGGGCTCAAGTATCAAAATTACTATAATAAGCAAGAAGAAAAATTCAAATTATATACCAAGCAGTATTGTGTTGAGAATTAAATGGAAATTTATTAACTATGCAGCACTCTACATGTAAGACAATTGTATTATTAATGGTTATTAATTACCAGCACTTTCATGTAGTATGGTTTTCCTGTTATTTGGCTTTTAAAAGGTTTTCCTGTTATTTGGCTTTTAAAGGCTTTTTCTGTCATTAGGATAGGTTTGTAATAAAGAATATTTAATTGGCAAAATTTTCAGTTTAAAGGACTGTTTTCCATTTTAGAAATTGATTTGCTTTGCTTTTCATTTCTTGCTCAATGGAAATACATTCCTGATTTCCATGTCTGCTAAAAAAGATTATTCAGGAGATCCAAAACTCAGCAACTGGGAATTCTAAAAAGAGAGAACAGATACAATTATCAAAGAAATAATAGTATTTCCCAGAACTGAAGGCCATTAATCTCCAGACTGAAAGGGCCCAAGTACCCAGCACAGTGAATGAGAAGAATGGCCGAGCCTCAGCAAAACCATGGATATCCCAAAACACCAGAGATAAGGAGAGAATTCTTAAAGATTCCAAAGATAAAAAGCATGTCACATTCAAATGATCTAGAATTAGAATGGCATTAAATTTCTAAATAGTGACAATGGAAGCTTGAAGACAGAGTAATACCACCCCCGATGCCATCTTGACTTTCACCCTCAAGCTCTGTAATAGTCAAGCTATCAGTCATATATGTGCTTAGAATAAAAATTTGTTTTAAAATTCTAGGCATGCGAAGTCACAAAATTTACCTACCTTTGTCGGGGCAGGTATGTTCTGCCAAAGTTAGGGAATAGTCCACAAAAAAGGAAACCTATGGAGCCTGGGAAACAGGTTATCCTACATGGAAGGGAGATGAGATGACACGAATTCCCAGAAAGAACACAATGTAGTGAGTCCAAAGTGCAACCAGCCGAAATTGGATGTGATGGATGAAAGGTGCCAGGAGGGATGTCTCTGGGAAACACAGAGCCCAGAGGATCTAATAGGTTTAATGCTGCACAGGGATGATACTTAAACCAGTCAGAGCCTGTGCTGTGACCAATCAGAGGACACGCTGGCTGTAGACAGCTGGTACTGATGCAGCTGCACACCTGAGCGCCATGAAAAATGTATTGGAGACAATGTAAAGAGGAAGAGGGTAGAACAACTAAGCAAATGAAAAAGAAGAAAAGGCGTAATCATTACCCCTGGGAAAAAACAAAAGTTATATAAGAAAGGAAATATAACAATGGAGCATGGCTCGGCTCAGCAGGGAACATTTACATTATAATAATGAGAACACAGACTGAGGATTTGACAATGGCGATTTTGCCCCATTTTTCTTGCCAGGGGAAGAAAAAAAGGAGATGGAAGAGAACTAAAATCTTCATCTGCTGTAACAGGAAAGTAGAGGGTTCACCTGCAAGGGGACGAAGAGAAGGGGACTAAGGCCTTGTTGCTTTTTATTTGTTATAAAATTTAGCATTATTTGACTTTACACACCAAGTATTATATGTATTTATTGACACTCCAGTGGAAATGCTTTCTGAATCTTTTATGCTTAGAAGCATCATTCAACATGATTCTATGGAGAAAAACTGACAATTAAATTTCAACTTGAAAAGTAGTTTAGAAAACAGACATTTTAGAACATTATTTTAGAAAACAGAAGCCTACAAATCCCACTTTTCCTCTTCACTTTTAACATTTAAATATGGTTTATAATCCTACTATTCTGTGAGACACCTTTCTACATATTGTGACTATTTTGTGGGGTACTTATTTTATTCTGACTCGTGTTTACTATTTCCAAACCCTCTCTATGGGGAATCAGCAGTTGCTACTATATTATCTTATTCTCATTCCCTCCTCATTTATTTTACACTTTGCCTCCATCAGTTTTTAGAATCGTGTCTGTTTATTTAATGCCTACTATATGGTAGGTGCTGAGGGATGCAGCAATGAGCAAGATAAATATAGTCCCCACCCACCCTCCCAGGCTGCTGTCTGGCTGTAGCTGATGTCTGTGTTCAATACCTGAAATTTTTATTTCTTCTTTAGTTGTTAAGAGCCCATCCATTGCCTTCCGTTACTAAAAAAAACATTATCTCACAGAAATACTTTTCTGTAAAAACGCTATGAAAACAATCCTATATCTAGTTCTCTGGCTTTCTTCTTTCTGATTCATTGTTGTTATTTATGTATTTAACACCTTAAAATAAAATCACCTCTCCATCCCAAAGGCAGGAAGTAGGAAATATAAAAATCATCTAAGTTACTACTGCAAAACAAATAGAATCACATATCCCATCATGGAAATTCAATTTGAAACTGTCCCCACTTGTTTGTGATGTCGTGATTTTATCAACAAGATCCCCGTGTAGGAGGTAACCTTCGCCTTCCTCACCATGAATACAGGAACACTGGGGCCTCCATCCTGGAGTCTATATTATTCATTAGAAATAGTCATTAAATATGCTGAACACAGCATGTTAACACAATTTGCCTCAAGTTATACCGTGCTTATTTTAGAGTACATGAAATTAGTTTCATCTCTGGAGATGTCAAACAAAGGTATCGTCACAGAAGAGTCACTGAACCAGACACTTCATACTGAAGAGTAAATTGAAACTGAAATAGGAAATAGGTCAAGTTTAAGGAGAAACTGCAAGGAAGCCAATAGTAGGACTGGGGAATTATTTAAAATTTTTACAATATATAGTTTGTTTAAAATACCTTTCAGGCTAAAAATTATCGGACCGTTGGTGTGACCTTTAAAGAACAGGTAATGCTCCTGACTAGGTTTCCCAGGTTGAACCACCTGAGCATGTTAAAGGTGAAAATAGGAATCTAATCTGAACATTTATTACACTGTAAAGCAATTTTCTGAAAATGTTACTCAGTTGTATGACCTCATTACCAAGCATCTGTTGGCAAGGTCAGGGTACAAGTTTATTTTGGCTGAGCAAAGCATAAACATATGAAGGACCCTTCAAGGATTTTTCTGAGGATGTTCAACATTCCATAGCTTTTCACATTAGAAATGCAGGTGGCTTTTGTGCAGATGAGCAGCACTACTGCCAGATGAAGGACAGATTGGGGCGGGGGAACCTGTGGCCTTGGGGCTGCATGTGGCCTTCTGGATCGTCTAGTGCGGCCTTTTGACTGAATCCAAATTTTACAGAATAAATCCTTTTATTAAAAAGCCGTTGAATTAATCTGTATTTTTTTTTTTTTTTTTTGGTCCTGATTCTGCCACTAATTAGCTATGAGGTTTTGGGCAGAACATCTGCATTGATCTAAACATTAATTTTCTTGCCTGTAAAACAAAGAGGTGAAACCTGACTTCTAAAATCCCTTGTAACTCTAAAACGGTGGTTCTCAACTGGAGGCAGTTTTGTGCCCCCACCCCCACCAAGGGACATTTTAGGTTGTCACAAATGAGAGTGGGCTGCTGCTGGTATCTAGTGGGTAGAGGCTGGAGATGCTGTTTAATAGCCTACAAAGCACAGGACGGCTTCCCACAACAAAAAAATTATCCAGCCCAAAATAGCAATAGTGTTAAAGTTGAGAAACCCTGCTGTAAAAGTATGAGTCAGAGAAAACTAAAAGGGCATATTCATACAGGTAGTTTTAGTGGTAGGTTGCAAATAATTTTTAAAAATTTTTCTGTTATAAATATCCTTCAATAAATATATATTGCTTTAATCTTAAAAACACTAAAATATATTATTCACCCAATGCAAATGCAGTCAGTTCCATTCTGGGCTTGATCAGATTAATTGTTGAATGTCCGTAGGGAAAAGAGATTTTCCTTAAAAATGGGAACTAACCTTATCTGCAATTATAATGTAACATGTCAAGGATCAAAAAGAAATACAGCTTAATGGCTATTCATTATTGAATAGTATAGTAAAAATTTTTCTGTAAAAGAATGTTTTATACTTATAAAGTTATAAAGCATTACTGATATGTTTTTAAATTCTTGATAAAAAATGTAAAGAGAATAGATTGAAGGTTTTATACAAAGATGCTGATAAGCAAAATAAATTCTCCTTATTTAACACAAAATATAGTAATTTTAATGTAATGTTTAACCAAGAAATGAAGTATTTAAACAAAGGCAGAATTATTTGAATGTAAAGAAGTTAGAATTAGTCATATATGCAGGGTCCCTTTTTATAGATGCCATCCATGTACTTAGATACTTGAGTAGACATTCAGATGTCCTAGTGCCCTTGGATGTACGTGAGCTCTGTCTGGGGCCAGTTCAGGGAGCTGCTTGTCAGCTAAGAATCCTTCCCAGAGCTTGAGTATATTATAATAGCTCTGGACCTGCCCTCCTGCCCAGTCAGGCCCAACAGTGTTCTCAGTTTCTCAAGTGAACATTTGGGCCCATCCAAACCCAAACCCTGAGAATTCTGTGTCACTTGAAGTTCAGAAGATTCAGGAACACTTCTGCTACTGATGATCAATGTCAATCAATGTCAGTTATTCTACAGAATACTTAATTACTTTGACTTTTGCATTCTCATCATAATCTTTCTGTTTCTTTCTCTTTGATTTTCAGGATCATTTTTAACATACACAGTATATATACAGTTCTGCAGAGAATAGGATCTAAAGTGCTGGGATACAGAATTATCTTGAGTGTGATAATGACCAACCCTGCCTCCTTATTGACAAAGAGTGCTGTTTCCATACAGCAGACTGGACTAGAACCTTTCCTCATTTTTCTTATACTTTTATCTTAATATGGTGTAAATCAAAATAGAAGAAAAGAAACAAAGCCTTATTAATTTAAACAAAACTTCAATACCTTTCAGCATTGTTATTGACAAGTGACTATCATGCCCTATTTGTACCCTCAAAACAGAGAAACCATTTTTCTCTTATCAGTAGGAGTAAAGGATTAGATACAGGAAACATGAGTGAGAAATGGATCAGAAATTCTTATAGTGTATTAAAGCTTCATTAAACCATTCATGACTAATTTCATAATATTAAAGACATTGTTAAAAAAAAGAAAAAAATCACCCATCCCTTCTGCCTAAATATTATACTTTTTATATATTTTTCCCTGTCTACTTATAACCATACAGCATACTTGCAACCACGTTATGCATATGATTTTGAATTCTGAGGTAGAGGGAAAGTATTTCCACTTAACATTATATAGCAAACATAATTCTTTTGTTTTATTTATTCTATTTGAGATAGAGTCTCACTGTGTCACACAGGCTAGAGTACAGTGGCACAATCAGAGCTCACTGCAGCCTTGAACTCCTGGCTTCAAGGGATCCTCTTGGCTCAGCCTGATGAGTAGCTGGGACTACAGATACATGCCACCATACCTGGCTGATTTTTTTATTTTTTGTAGAGTTAGAGGTCTCACTATGTTGCCAGGCTGCTCTTGAACTCCTGGCCTTAAGTGATGCTCCTACCTCAGCCTTCCAAAGTGCTGGGATTACAGGCATGAGCCACTATGCATGGCATAATTCCTTTAGTAATGAACTTTTTGTGCTGAAGATATAAAAACTGGAAGGAATAGGTTGGCCCTTAGAAGTGACTATTTTATTATTACTCTTTTCTTTCAAAGTGGTTACATTGTATACTTATAGTTTATCTAACAGTTTTGAAGTTTGTAATACTGTACTAATTTCTCTGTTCTCATACTAGTTTTATTCTGGGCCCATAAAAATTATATAGTGGAAAATCTAATTTTCCAAGGTAATAATGGCTGTTAAAGTGTTGGGAGTTCTCAAAGAGGGCTCATATTCCCTTTTTGTTTTTCTCTACAGTCCCTGGCCTTCTTGGAAGCCTTGAAAGTATTAATAATATTTGGATATTGATAATAATAGTTGATTACTGAAGAGTTCAATTAAAATCCAGACAGTAACTAGATCACCCAGATATGTCAGGGTTGGGCCTTGCCCACACTGAATAAATTAACTTCCATGTGAGTTGTATTTAACTCATGCTAGTTTTGAGCCTGGGCCTCATGAAGTATATGAAGACTCAATTCTCTGAAACAAATTCAATAAGTTATATTGTGAGTCACATACAACTTAAGTGGCATGCAGTGTAAAAATTGATTCTAGCTCCATGTGAGGTGCATATAACTCATGCAAAGAAAACAATAAAAAGTAATAAATTTTTCATTAAAGTAGAAAGGATCATTTTGTTTTCAAAGTTTTTATTCTGTTTTCATAATAAAACAGCATGGCTCCAGGGAAAAAAATATTTTTTCTAGTGTGGCAGTCAATGTGTTAATTTAAACCTGAAGCAAACTCCTGGTGAATGGTGTAGTGATACCATAATCATACTTGTAGTTTGCTGCTGTACCTCTGCATATAAATTACAATGTTTGTAATGAAACATGCTGCTATTAATGGAGAACTCTTTAGCAGTAAAGAGTAAGAGGGGGGCCAGGTACAGTGGCTCATGCCTACAATCCTAGCATTTTACGAGGCTAAGGAGGAAGGATTGCTTGAGCTTAGGATTTCAAGACCAGCCTGAACAAGAGTGAGACCCCATCCCTAGAAAAAGTAGAAAAATTAGCTGGGCATGGTGGCACATGCCTGTAGTCCCAGCTACTCGGGAGGCTGAGGCAGGAGGATTGCTTGAGCCCAGGAGTTTGAGATTGCAGTGAGCTATGATCACGCCATGGCACTCTAGCCGGGGCAATAGAACAAGATTGAAAGAAAGGAAAGGAAAAGGCCGGGCGCGGTGGCTCACGCCTGTAATCCTAGCACTCTGGGAGGCCGAGGCAGGTGGATTGTTTGAGCTCAGGAGTTCGAGACCAGCCTGAGCAAGAACAAGACCCCGTCTCTACTAAAAATAGAAAGAAAGTAGCTGGACAACTAAAAATATGTACAGAAAAAATTAGCCGGGCATGGTGGCACATGCCTGTAGTCCCAGCTACTCGGGAGGCTGAGGCAGGAGGACTGCTTGAGCCCAGGAGTTTGAGGTTGCTGTGAGCTAGGCTGATGCGATGGCACTCTAGCCTGGGCAACAGAGTGAGACTGTGTCTCAAAAAAATAAATAAATAAAAGAAAAAAAAAAAGAAAGGAAGGAAAGGAAGAAGGAAAGAATAAGAAGGAGCATAAAAAGAGCATTTACTTCAGTACCATACCAGATGTACTAGGAAAATAGAAAAAGCCTAAGATGTATCCCCTCTTCTAGCATCTTAAAATCTTGCTCTGGAGGCAAAATATACATAGCACTAACATAGAGGGTGTGTGAGTTCATTGTGCAGTTTGGCCTAAGAAATTTGATCATACTTGTTAAAGGCACCAAAGTTTGTGGATGATATAATTATAAAACTAGGCTGATTCAGTGACACTTTGACTCATTTGTATTCTGAAATGTACTTTCTTAAGTGTGAAAGTTTGAAAATTACAGCCAGCCTTGGAAATTACACGTGAATTGGGTAAAGGGTATCATGAACATGTGTGTTATTTGTCATCTGTGTGGTAGTAAGTAAAAGATCAAGACTTGCTGAGAGAGGGCACAGGAATGCAAAAGTGGAATAAAGAAAATGACAGTTCTACGAAAACAAGGCATCTGTTTCACATGAACACTGGTCACTTCCTTGCAGTATATCTCTGAACTCTTCTGTCAACCATCTGTTAATAAGTAAATTTTATCTGATAAAGAAGAAGCAAGTATAATAAATTAACCATGCCAAGAATGTTTTAAATATGTGTGAAATCCAATTATTTTTAATTGAGAATATAGATGCTTTAATAATTCCTTGTCACAATTGAAAAAATATGGTAGCAATGCAAAGCACAAATGTGGTATGGAAATGGCATTTGGTTTTAACAAAATGTGATATCACTAGCGCAGAGTACTGAATCATTACTCATGAATCAAGACCTTTTTCTTCAGCGTAAAATACAAGTCAGCAATAACGCCTAATTGTCTGTAGCACCTTTGACTTTGAAATTTAGAGAAGAACCATTATGGATGAGTTTCTATGGTAATGTTATAACTAGAGGCAATCATAAATTCCTATGTGTGAAAAGAAGAAATAATAAGTATAGAAAAAACCTTTACAAGAATATTTTTAATCTAGCTATAAATAAGAAATGAGTCATCTATATGCTATGCACATTTAAAGTGGGTAAATTTGGAAAATATTTTTTTCTCTTTTTACAAAGCTTTATACTTGGGGGGAATGTAGTTTATCTGAAAAGTTCAGAAAATGTCTCTTTCAGGGTTGTGCAATGATGAAAATCATTGAACTTTCTGCAGTGATGGAAATGTTCCATTTCTGTACTGTCCAATACAGTAGCCACTAGCCACCTGTAGCTATTGAATGTTTGAAATGTGGCTAGTGCATTAAAAAAACTGCATTTTAATGTTATTTAATTTTAATTAATTTAAATATAAATACCCACCTGTGCCCAGTATTTGCCATATTGTTAGGGAAAAAGGACTTAAAGTTGGATTGTATAGTAGTAGATATGTCTTGCCAGATAGTAAATTCAAAAACTGAATGTGATATCATATCCAAGATTCTTTGGCTCTTAAATTTTTCTGCCTTGTTCTAGGTAAAGCCATTACCAGTCCTGACTTGGCTTTAAAACAGTGTCTCTTTTGCTTTATAAAGTTGTCCTAAATCACAAACTTTAAGCCCCAAAGTGCTAATTTTAGGAGAGAACAAAGTTGTGGATGCTATCACTGAGGGTAATTTTCATATTTTAAAATTAAATGTAATGCTGAAATATTTGGGGTGAAATGTACTGATATCTACAATTTGGTTTGGTTTGTAAGATTTTTTTTTTTTTTTTTTTTTTTTTTTTTTTTGAGACAAGAGTCTCTTGCTATCTTGCCCAGACTGATCTCAAGCTCCTGGACTCAAGCGATCCTCCTGCCTCAGCCTCCTGAGTAGCTGAGTCATGCCACTGTGCCCAGCTCTACAACTTATTTGGAAATGCTTAAAAAAAGAAAATAGATTGATGGATAGATAGATAGTAGTTATGTGATAAAGCAAATATAGCGAAAGATACACAATATATAGATGTTCACTATAGAATTCTTTCAGCTTTTCTCAAAGTTTCATAATAAAATAAAGATAATTAAATGGAAGCATACTAAATATCTTAAAGTATTTTTTTTCTTGAATCTATCACTTCTCTGTTAAATAGAGCCAAGGAGCAATCACTGAGCGTTTAAGAAGTTTCAGTATGCATGATTTAACAGCCATCCAAGGTGATGAGCCAGTGGGACAAAGACCACATCAACCTCTACCAGAAGGAAAAAGGAAAAGTAAACCAGCCCTCGGTGAATCAGCAGGTGTGTTTGTTGTTTTAATATATGTTTTTTTCATAATTGGGCTTTTGGGTCAAGATGAGTACTAAAATAATACATGGTAACTATCTGAATTTGGATAGAAAAAATTTACTTTTACGCTTATATTTTTAAATTTTACATTTAACTATAGTTCTTTTTCTCTAAACCAGGTTAGTACTTGCCTTTTGCCAACCCTGGAGGTCATCTAGCTAACAGACTAGCAGTGGCCTCTCGAGCTGCCATGGATTTTTAGAAGCTGTGGGTGTGGTTACCACCACCTCCTCAGCACCAGCACTAGTTCTGACCTATGATCAATACTCTTTTCTACTCAAACTGTGTACTGACACCTGAGGGGTTTTATAGTTGAACACTCTTTACCGTAAGTGCTATGGATGAATAAGGATATTGACTCACAGATAATAAGTTTTAAGCAGATGATGAAAGATGACTCAGTTTGACAATAGGATCACTCCAGTGGAAAATGTGTCAAAATGACATATTCTAGTTCAAGAGCTAACTTGTAGGCATATTTTAATATAAATTATGAGCAGGTCATAGTTAATATATTCTAAAACTTTAATAAACTGTCATGACCTTAGAAACATACACATAAATAAGACAGTTCCTTAGTCATTTCATCACATATAAGAAAGTTTTAATTCAAGGCAAGGCTGAGAACTAAGATCTTCAGAACATTCCTCTTTAATGTGTGAAGTCTATGAGGTATAAGGCTATTTGATCTTCTTTTCAAAAAGTAGAATGTTGCTTTTGAGAGAGATTGAAAATCATCCTTTATAATTAAAACCAATTTGAAAAATGAAATAACAGTCTGTCCTTAAAAATGAAAAATAATGAATTTTATTCTACGTTCTCCCAAGAATGAATAACTTTACAAAGAGTTGACTATAATCTAAGAGGTGGAATCAAGCATTGGCCGTTAAGGTCATAATACCTTTGAGAGAGAAGAACCATTGAGGTTTGACCCATCAGCCTTATGAACACATTAATAATATAAAAGTATTTCTTAATATAGGCATTACTTAATATGCATTTAAAATTAGTACTATATCAATTTTGATTAAGGGGTCTGATATATATATTTTGCTGATTTAAACCAGATATCTGAGTCCTTTATCAACAGTTTATTCATAATTATACCTTAGAATTGGTTAAGATTTATACTCCAATTATGTAAATGAAAACAAGTTTATAAATATGAAAATCTATAACACTATTTTTATGATATTCACCTACTAAATTTAAAATGATGTGAATAAAATAGCTTAACATACTGCGGTGCTGTTTAGTTCTTTTGTTAAATTTTAAACCATGAAATTAAAATAAATTAAGATTTATAAAAATATGAAGTAATGGTCAGGTGTGATGGCTCCCACCTGTAATCCCAGCACTTTGGGAGACTGAAGTGGGCAGATGACTTGAGCCCAGGAGTTTGGGATCAGCCTGGGTAACATGGCAAGATCCCATCTCTACAAAAAATTTTTAAAAATTAGCTGGGTATAGTGGTGCACACCTGTAGTCCTAGCTACTCAGGAGGCTGAGGCAGAAGGATCACTTGAACCCTGGAGTTGGAGGTTGCAGTGAGCTATTATCATACCAATGCGCCCTAGCCTGGGAGATAGACCAAGATCCTATCTTAAGGGGAAAAAAAAAAAAAAATGAAGTAAGTGGTAGCTGTACAAGAAAGGTACTTGTTCAGTTATGAAATTCAAATTTTAATATGCATTACTCCACCCAAGTTCTAAGTTTTCTACAGAGTGGTATATATTCAGAGCATTTCTTCCCTAAGGGAAAAATATAAGCAAAACTTTCTTGACAATATTTTTAACAAAGTAGTGTGGTTCTAGGACTAGAGCAGGTGAAGAAAAGATAATAATAGTCTCGATAGACACAAGTCCAGGTATTCATGGAAATTTATCAAGTGAGAAACACGACCTTTCAAATTGGTGGGAGGAAGGCAAGAGTATCTAATAAGTGGTGCTAAAATAACTGCTAGACTTAGAAGGTGGAGTAGAGAATGAAGTTAGACCTTTGCCTTAAATCTTAGATCAAAATGAATTCTTAAAAGGTAAAGATTTAAATGTAAGAAATTAAACTATATGATAGGAAATCCCTGTGTATATTTTTATACTCTTAGGATAGATAACATTTTTTAAGCATGACATCAAAACCAGAAAACATAATGGAAAAGTTCCAGAGATTTTTCTACATAAAAAACAAAATTTCAGACTACCATATAATGGGGAAAAATACACCATAAAAAAGACAAACTACATACTGTTGGAAATATTCCCGTTGTATGTTATAGGTAAGGGGTTCAAATTTTCAACAATCCAGGAACCCTTACAAACCAATTATTGTCAATTCTACCAAAGAGTACAACTGACAAGAACTACATGAAAAAGATTTTCACCCTCAGGTAGTCAAAAAATAGTAAATTAAAAGAGTAATAACAGTAATTTTTGCCTACCAGATTGAAAAAAAAAAATTTTTTTTTAATTAACTGCTCTGTGTTAGTAACTATTCCAGTTATCTTTTGCTGCATAACAACCCCTCCCCCCAAAACAGTGGCTTAAAACAATCACAGTCATTTATTTTGCTTATGAATCTGGGGGTGATTGGATTCAACAAAGCAGTTCTTGCTCAGGGGTCTCATGCAGCTGTGGTCAGACAGCAGCTGGTGCTGGAGTCATAATCTCAAAGAAGAGCTCACATGTCTGGTGTCAGCTGGGAAGAATCAAACAGCCGGTGTCTAGAATGGTTGGGGCCTCTCAGGTATCTCTATGGTTTCTCTCCACGGTCTCTGAGGGTAGTTGGGCTTTTTACCTGGCAACTGAAGCCTCCTAGAGCCAGTGTCCCAAGAGAATCTGGCAGAAGTCCTGCAGCATCACCTCGGTCAACTTTTTTTGTGGCAATTTGTTAAGGAAGGTACAAAGACCTGTGAGATTTAAGGGAGGGAAAGAAGAATGTCAGAGAATTTGTGAACATGTTTTAAAACCACCACAGCAAGCATGTTGAGCAACAAACACTCTTACGTACTTTTTATGAGTTTAAAATGGAATCGTCCTTTTGGATGACAATCCCTTTGACTCAGCAAGAAACTTCTAGGAATATGTCATAAGGAAATAATTAGATAAATGTTCAAAGATATATGTACAAGAATGTACATCTCATTGTTTATAATAGCAAGTATTAGAACAAACCAAATGCCTAAGAGAAATGATTAAGTAAAAAGCTGGTTTATTAGCTGTGAAAAATAATGTCACTGACATGAAAACATACCCAGGTTGTGAGGAAGAAAGCCAATACCAGAACAGTATGTGTGTTATGGTCCTATACTGTAGAGATACAATAAGTAAATGATGAAATGGATTAATATGTATAATTTTTTAAATGTATTAATATATACATATAGGAAAGTCTGGAAGGATGTTACTAAAATGTTAACAGTGTTAACAGTGTTTAGCTCTGAGTAGTGGGATTTTTAGTGACCTTTAAAAAAATTAATCTTTTACTCTTAAAATCAGAAATAAATCAATAATACTCTTCATCTTGAAAAACAATTAAGATGCTCATTTTTAGGTTTTAAGTTAAATAGAAAATGATAATGAAAATATTTGACTTGACTCTAGCCTCTTCTCTCATTGATGCAGGGATTGGTTTGATAAATTGCTAAATTAAACTTATCAATTTTATCTCCTAATAAATCCTAAATTTGGCTACTTTCTCTGCCCTCACTCCTTGGACTCTGTCATTTCTGACCTGCTATATATAGGACAATAACCTCCCCATTTAGACTCCTAGCTTTTAATCTAATCCATTTCTTTCTTTATATCTTTCATTCTTTTTTTTTTTTTGCATAATAGTTGTACATATTTTGGGGATATATGTGATAATTTAATACATTCATATAATTTGAAAAGACAAATCAGTGTACTTGGGATATTTTATTGCCTGAAATATTTGTCTTTTCTTTATGTTAGAACCATTCAAATTCTTCTCTTCTAGCTATTTTGAAATATACAATAGCTTATTGTAAACTATAATCACCTTACTGATCTATCTAACACTAGGTCTTATTTCTTCTATCAAACCATAAATTTGTACCCATTAATTAACTTCTGTTCATCTAACTCTACCCGCTACCCATCCTGGCCTCTGGTTACCACCAATCTACTCTCTTTCTTCATGAGATTCCCTTTTTAGCTCCCACATGAGTGAGAACATGCAATATTTGTCTTTGTGTGCTTGGCTTATGTCATTTAACATAATGACCTCCAATTCCACCATGTTGCTGCAAATGATGGGATGTCATGCTTTTTTATGACTGAGTGGTATTCTATGGTATAAATGTACCACATTTTCTTTATCCATTCATCTGTTGATGGACACTTAGGATGATTCCATATTTTGGCTATTGTGAATCTGCAATAAACATAGGAGTGCAGATCTCTTTTTTATTGATTTCCTTTCTTTTGGATATATACCGAATAGCACTCTCATCCATTTCTGATTTATTCTCCAAAGTGCAAAAAGAATCTTTTACAGCACCCAAATCTAACCATGTTACTCTTCTGCTTACAATACTCTTCTGCCCACCTCCCATCCCATTGCTCTCTAATGAAGTCCAAACTTGATAGTATGGAACACTAACTCCTGGTCTTGTTCTCCCACTCTGTCGTGCTAGCTCTGTATGGTCATGAGCCTTTCAGGATTTAGCTTAGCCACCACCTCCTACAAGGTCTTCTCTCATAACCCACCCCTCAACCCCACCCCCAGGTCGAGTTCATTCTCTTACTCTGTGCTCCCGTATCACCTTGTCCTTATCTTCAATTTACAGAATTTATTACGGTATTGTAATGCCCATTAGAGTCTGTTTCCCCTATTGCACCCTAAGTTTTTTGAGGGTAGGAAAAGACAGCTGTGTCTTTTTCATCCTTGTATCCCATAATTTAGCAGCCTGCCTTATACACAATAGAATTTTTAAAATACTTGTAGAACAATGAATCAATCCATCACTTTTCCTGAAACTGTAATTAGAAAGCTAATAAGATTTTTTTGTTGTTGAAATTAGGAAGGAAGGGAAGAATAAGTGGTATAACCAGCTTTTGAGTGAAATTCCAATTCCTAATGATGCAAAATGAGAGACAATTAAAATAGCAAGGACTATGTTTGTTGAACTGTAGTCTTACACTACATCTATGGCCCTAGACAACTTTTTGATCACAGTTGCATCCTTTCTGACTCTTTCCTTGATTCCTTATTCTGTACTTTACCATATTGGGATCAGGAATATTATATAAGCAACAGCAACAGAAAAAAAACCTAGAAACGACAACCTGAAACCTGGTATATTTTCCTCAATCATGGAAGAAATGCAATTTTTTAAAATAGAAGTTTGGTAAATTAAAAAAGGAAAAATGAAGAAATTTAAAATCACCTAAAAGCTCACTTCCATGGGATATATTAATAATAGTTTTATTTTTGTGTTTTTCCTTTCTTTGTTTCCATGTATACATTTGTTTTCCCCACTTAATATTGTGTCCGGAGCATTTCCGAGTACTAATGACCCGTCTCCTTCCCAGCCACACTGGCCTCCCTGCAGTTCTTGCAGGCAATGGTACTGCCCTGGCACCTCTGCAAGTGCTGTCTCTTCAACCCAAAACACACTGCCTCGGGCCACTGCTGGAAAACAAAGGATCTTGACCTAAATAATAACTGATTCTGTTTCCAAATCCTTTCTAATTTTTAGCCTAGAAGTCCAGCAGCATAAAATTATACTTGCCTAATATACAATTAAAGTTGTTTATGTTATTATGAGAGTAAGAAGCTTTTTAACAACTCTTTGTGGTTTGCTTAGTGAGCCTCAAATTATTCATGTTCTAGAAGAGCAGACTAACAAATATTTATTCTGTATATTTTTCTTCACATGCAAGGAACCCATCCCTTGCCTCCTCCTGAACCTGGAAACCCTTCTACTTTTTTCTCACTCAAAGATTTCTTAAATCCTTATGCTCTTTATCATTATTAAAGGAGAATCTGTAACTTCCTGGGCCCTTAGACTTGGGCCCCTGTCTTGCTGGCTCCAGGATCCTCAGGCAGTGCTTCTCAAATTGTGGGCCCCAGACAGGTAATTAGCATTACTTGGCTTTTTTTTAGAAATGCAGATTCTCAGCCCCACCCTAAGCCTGCTGAATCAGAAACTCTGGCGGGATGCCCAGTGATGTATGTATTAACAAGTTCTCCAGATAACTCTAATATGTGCTAAAGTTTGAGAACCTCTGATCCCGGAGTTCTTGTCCCTGAGTCCCAGCCTCAGGATGCACTATGACTTCCTGACAGTAACCATAGTAAGTCTTTACAGCTACACATAACAGCCTGTTGGCATACCCGCATGATCTCTCCCTGACCTGCCTGATGCTGGCTATTTTCTTTGCCTAAAATCTGTCATCGTAGCCTGTGGTGCTTCCTATTACTGTAGCCTGTCTGGCTGGATTCTGAGCAGCTGCAACAGGGTTGGTCTGACATCCCCATTCCTGCACCCAGTGAACTTATCTTGGCCAAAGTTATAGCCCCTTTGGGTATTTCCTTGACTCCTTAAGTTAACCCTATAATTCCCAGTCTTGACAAAAAATATGTGACACATCTCTTAATTCCTAATTCAAAGCAAAGGTACAAATGACAGACTAAAACATGCAAATGCTTGGTTTGTTTAGAATTCATGAAAAGGAGAAAGGGTGGGAAGAGACTTTTTGCTATTATATCTATTTATATTCTCTGATTTTTAAGCAAGATGAATGTGTTACCTACTCAAAAATAATTATTTTTAATTCTGAAAAATGCATAGTAAAAATAAAAGTAGTCAGGGAAAATTTCCTGAAAGAAGTGAGTTATGAACTTCATCTAGAATAGCACAAGGGGCAAAGATTAATGATGAAGAGCAAGGAGCATATTCCAGATGAGAAAGGGAGAGGGAGGGGTAACCAAGCAATCCATGCAGAGAACTGCAGACAGGGTCAAGAGCCAATACTGACTGGTGTCCGTTTACCAAAACATGCTGTTTTTGACAACATGGTTAGGTTATGGAATTGCATTGAAAGATGGAGATGAGAAAACAGATGAAGAAGTGGATGGGCCATATTCAGATGATGAGATGTTAACACACAAAGGGCTTCGAAGGTCGCAAAGCATGAAATCTGTGAAAACCATCAAAGGCCGCAAAGAGGTTAGTCAAATGTAGAGTTGTTTTCCTAATGATTGGTATTAAGGGACTTCCCTGCTGCGTGATCATTTAGGGTATTAATGATCCATAAATGAAGGATTGGAATGATAGAGCAGCAGTCATATTGAAAATTCTTTATTCAAATCAGATGTGTCAGGATCGCAGGAAATTTTGAAAATGGTAAATTCCTAGTCTTCCACTCTAAGTAGAAAATGGTATTCCCACATAGCATATCACATGGTTATCATGAATACCCAGTGCCAGCCCTATGCATAAACAAGAAAAGCAACTAACAAAATTCAGTAGACAGTTTTGCTTTCAGTCAACCCTACATGAAGATTAAATAATAAAAATTTATGTCATAATATATTGTCTTTGTGCCCAGAAAGCAGTGGATTACAGTGAGTGACCTCAGATCATTATGATTAATGTTCATTGCCATTATGCTAAGTAAAATGTAAATAATAACATTAATGCTTTTATTTGTTATTAGTATTAATCTGTAACATATATCCAACATAGCACCAACTACATACATTTTATGTCTCATACACACTGTGTATAATTATTAGGATAATTGTATTTTTATATCAGAAAGTTTTTAAAAATCTCTATAATTATGAACAATTAAATCCTATCTAATTTTAAAAAGTAATCATCTCATTTTTAATACATTTCTCTCTTCAGATACGGTATGGATCACTAAAATATAAAGTGAAGAAGAGACCACAAGTATATTTTTAGTCATCTACACTTCAGAAATCCCAAGACAAATTTTGTGAATCCATTGACTTCATTTTCTGACATGATATATTTGGGATTTACCACATTAAAATAATTCTTTAAATTATGGCAGTGATAGGATTTACTTTCATGAATTTAAATCATTTTTATTTCTTTAACAATTTCTTCCAAATATTGACTGCTAAAGGTAGTTATGCAAGGTGTATTAATATATATATCAGATCAAGGGGTCTGTTTTCAAATTCATCAATAACATTGAGTGCCTGAGAAATAAGATGAAACTCAAACCCACAGTATACTTGAAAAGAGTGTTTTTATGGTTCAGGATAAGTCAGCCTTTGTGGTGTTGTACTGTATTTACCTCCATTTATGTCATAGCTATCACATGAGGATAATAATTAAATAGGCCTCTGATCCGGCAGTGATATAACAAGGACATAATGTAAGAGAATAAAGTATGTTTTATATATTCTTTAAGTTTTTACTTTTAGAATACTTTGTTTTTTCCCCCATCAGCTGAAAGTTTTTGAAACAAATATTTGAAAACCAGGTATCCACATAGCACTTTTATTCCTGATTAGTTTTGCACACTTGAAAATTGTTTACTTATTTTACAACTGTATTTAAGTTTTACTGACACTATATTTGTCATATTCTGACGTGTCAAATTTATGCCTTGAATTATATCATCTCTTTTCCTGTGGGTTTCATGTATTAAATTCCTTGGATTTTAGTAATATAAAAATATAGCTAATTGTTCAGTTTGAACTATTTTTAATTATCTTAACAAAAAAGAAGTTATTTTAAACATTAACCAGTTTTCCATATTTAGCTGTATAGAATAGTTGCATTTAGCATGATTTTGTCAACACTGGTTACATTTTCAGCCTTTAAAAATGGTAGCTTTGGCTGGGCGCGATGGCTCACGCCTGTAATCCTAGCAGTCTGGGAGGCCGAGGCAGGAGGATTGCTTGAGGTCAGGAGTTTGAGACCAGCCTGAGCAAGAGCAAGACCCTGTCTCTACTAAAAAATAGAAAGAAATTAGCTGGACAACTAAAAATATGTAGAAAAAATTAGCCGGCCGTGGTGGTGCATGCCTGTAGTCCCAGTGACTCGGGAGGCTGAGGCAGTAGGATTGCTTGAGCCCAGGAGTTTGAGGTTGCTGTGAGCTAGGCTGACGCCATGCCACTCTAGCCAGGGCAAAAGAGTGAGACTCTGTCTCAAAAATAAGTAAATAAATAAAATAAAAATGGTAGCTTTTATGAAATAGAGTCAGAGACCAATGTAGCACTTAGGTCCCTTCTAATTCATAAAATTATTCAACAGCCAATCCATTCACAGGCTTGGCATTGATACGTGCTGCTGATTTATAAATCCGGCATTGACTGAAATCATTTGAATCTCTTCTGGCTGAGATAATTTCCTGATCCTGTGAAAAATACAGGCATCATTAATCCTACATATAAGAAGCTATTAGAGAAATATCATTTTTTTAATCAAAAAGATTTTGAGTTATTGAACTCTGAGACTTTCTTAGCTTTCACTGGTAACTATGCATTATGAACTCCACGTCAGTATATTTTGGGTGATGGTTTTAGGTATCAGTAATCAAATTTGTACTTACTATGTTTGTTCTGATAATTTACTTGACTACTCTACTTTTTGTCCAAAAGAAAAAACAATGAGAGAGATTTGTGAGATCTTTGACCTTTCTGCCTTTTAAGAAATGAAGCCAGCTGGTAAAGTATATATTCAGGACCCTCTCAGAATATTGGTGGAGAACAGAATGTTTACTCGGGAGTACCTGGGTATAATTCATACATTGTCTCTTGATAACTAGTCTTAAAATATTTTCCAGATTATTTCACATTCTTGATATATAGCACCAAGTAAAACTTCATTCATTTTTTTTTTCTCCTAGTGTTTAACTCTACAAATAACTCTATGTACTTTACCTTGACTAATTTTTAGCCTTTTGGTTTCTAGCAGGACTCTTTAATTTCTGTTCAAAATTGCTATGAATTCTAATTGTCAATTCTTGGAAGAGAGTTTTATTTATATTGCCTGGTACTAGACTTCTCAATATAAATGCTGCACCACCTTGTCTTTCCTACACAAAGGCAATGTCATCTCAAGTTGCCTACAAAGGTCATTTAAGTGACTATGTATCAAGAACATCATCTAAGGGGGCTGAATTGCACCATTTTATTTTTTTCAAGCCTAATTTCAGTATTAAGCCTATTCCTTAGTAAACTCATATGCTGTTTTAATTATAGGAATTATTTTTCCCTCTATACTTTTAGAATCAAAATGCTTCATCCAAGACACCACCAGTCTCAAAGAAGTAATGCACATCCTTCTGTTTAATGATACTCCTCCTCATTCACGGTGCTTTGTCGATATGTTGCTTCTGTTACATTCTTTTTGCATCCTTGATATCATTTTGTCCTTCTATCATTTCTTTTCTCTCCTTTTATATTTTTTAAATTTTGGTTCTTTTCCCTTACATGTGTTTTAGCATGCCCTTTTCTTTGAAGTTGGTCTAATAAGCTTATACATTTTTAAGATGGAGCAGGCCTTTTTTGTTTGTTTGTTTCTCCGATTTTAAGCCTACTGGTTTTAAAAGAGGTAAATTTATCTATAGACCACAGTGCCTTGACCTTTCCCCGGCTGGCAAATAGGACATGGCATTAGATGCACAGACCCATTTAGGGCACTATTTTGGTAGCTGTTCACGTTTATTCAGAAATTGTAGCTGGTGTTTTATTTTACTATACATTCATTCAACTTGTTCATTAATATGTATCTATTTCCAGAGTTTGTTTAGGAGTAAGAATTGATCTATTCTTTAGTTTACTATATTTTTTTGGTATAAAAGGAACCCAGAAATAAGCCTTATTGCTAAGTAATTAATTATGTAAATCTATCTAGGTCCTGCATAAGATCCCCTTCACATATTTCACTATATGTATGTGTATTTGGCTAAAAAAAATTATACTGCCAGCATTACTAATTATAAATACTTGACTACACTGATTGATAGAACAAAATTAATAAAGTGTTTTCAGGGATCTTAGTCCATATGTCACCACCAAAGATTTCTACAGTGTTATAAAGTATGTAAATATTCCAAAATTCTGTAAAACATTGGTTAGATAAATGTTTTCTCTTTTTTTTTTTTTTTTTTTGGAATAACACAATCTGTGCTTTCCGAAAATGCTTGAAATTTTACGTTAAAAAATACATAATACTATCTTATATTAAATTGAGTAATTTGTATTTTTAATTGGAATGGACTAAATTTTCATTTGATTTATCTTTATCAGGAAAATTAAGGAATTAATATGTATTTAAAAGCAATTTTCTGTGTTTTCTCCTATGTAGATTGATTGATCTATGAAGCAATTTGGTAAATTTTGAGATCATTGTTATTGTGGTATGCAGTGTCTATCTTAGTAAACATCAGTTAAGATTAAAGCTTTCTTAAAGTATAGCTGTTTCCCCTAAATGTTTTTAAGACTTAATCTTTTAGTAGTATTCTGCAGATTTAATGTATATTAACTCTTTTTTAAACATTGACCATGACTTAACATTTTGTCTTCTAACACCTTCTAAATCTATGTACTTTAATAGTTAAAAGAAAAAAATTTCGCAACATTTTAATCTCTTTGTAAAGGCTGTCTTTAAACCCAGTATGTGGGTAATTTTACAAGTGTGTTTTTGAAAACTTTAATATAAAATAAACTAATTTTATTAATGGCAATTTGTATTTTTTTTATGTCAGAGTACATGTGTTGGATTCCATGAATTGATATTATTTCTTATTGAGTATGTCTTGATTGAGTAATGAACAATAGGTGTACACACTTAAGATTATACATCACAGAGCAAATTATAAAAATCATCTACATTCCGGAATGGCCATCCATAGGACTATGAAAGAAATACTGAGTTGTTAAATTTGGATGTTAGAAAGGGAAGATAGGAAAAACAGCGAGTACAGAAATCTTAGCTATCAATTTGGTTGGTTAAGCTGTCTCAGGCATAAAATAAAGCACAAAATTCAGATTTATGTATCCTGGAAATGTTCTGGGGTTCCATCTGTTTTAAAGTCAGACGTCTGTCTGCCTCACATTTAAGCTTTAGAGAGAACTCCTGTGTTTAAAAGAAGTTTCTTTGTGTTACTTCGTTATGATATATAATGTGTGTTAAAGTGTTTCTGGACAGCATTTAAAACGGGGTTATATTTTCATATTTATTATGAGGTACTTGTAATGAGCTGAAGAGGTTAGAAATTTAAATAAAGATTCAAAAGAACACAATGAATATGAACTGCAGCATTTTTTTCAATGTTTTAGTCTCCCTTTAAGTGTTCACTGTTCTTAAAAAAGAGATTCATGAAACAAAAAATCATGTCAGAAGCTGATTCTTTGTTCCCTGGAAAACATTCTATCCTTTTACCTACCCATCAATATTCTAGCCTTGAAACACTCTCCTTATGGTCTGGCTTTGATAATATTTTTTTTTAAATTGCTTTTTATACAATAATACTTTGGATTGAAATTTTAAAGCACAGGATTGATAATTGTTGGTAAGTGTAGGTTACTCAAGAACTGTGCTCAACAAAAGCAGGAAAATCACCATACTTACTCTTTGTTTACTCAACAATCCCAGATTAAGAGAAAGAGGAAGGAGAAGAAAAAGGAAAGCCTGGTGTTTTGGCATTATGTGCAAATCAAATTAGCACCAATTTTTCTCATTCAAAAATATCCATTGATTACCTGCTTTGTACAATAGCGCTGTTATGTTTCTGCACAATGCCTGTATCCAAGTGGGATAACATTACAATTAATTTAACGGAAATAATGCTTGCTTTTAATAAAATGAATTCACTGTTACCAAATTCCCAAATTAATGTTTGGATTATTTGAGTATTATTTGTCCTGGGATTTCTTCTAGGTTATTGAATAATTCATTTGGTTCTCTCAGAGCATTTTTTTTTTTTTTTTATTCTTCTTTCCCTTACCTCTTACATCCAATACATTGGTAAGTCCTTTTGGCTCTCTCCAAAATATATCCTGAATCTGACCATTCCACTCAAAACCCCTGCAACTTCCTCAGTTCAAACCATCATCATCACTCACCTGGAATACTCAAGGTGTTACCCTTACTCAAGACAGAATTTCTTGAAACCTTACTACATTTTTGGTAGCCTTGCAGATTTTTCAAGGTGACTTTTAACCTTTAGTCCCATAGGACACTCACAGTTTTTTATTTTTTTAACTGCTGCCTTTGGGGAATACTTATGAAAAGAGAGAAGGCTGTGAATAAAGAAGGGAGGTTGAAGAACAGGAGCAGATGCTTTTGCACGTCAGTCTCGGAAGAAAAATATTTCTCTTCCAATCATTGTTTAATCCCGAGATTTGGAAAAGATGTGTGAGGAAAGAGGATTTGATGAAGCCAGGTTAGAGTGTCTGGCTGAGTTCTAATGTGTTCTGACATGATGCGATCTCAAAGTAATGGGAAGCAGCTTGGGATATATGTGAGGATTTCCCCCTCAGCAATGCTAGGCCTAATTTAAGTTACTCTACATTTGAGGCCTATAATAGATGGTGGCAGTGCCAGGAGTCAACAGTAGGTATCTGGATTAGTCAGGGTTCTCCAAGGAAATAGAACTAGTAAGATGTGTACAGAGATTTTTTCAAGGAATTGGCTCATGTAATTGTGGAGGCTGGCAAGTTCAAAATCTGCAAGGTGGCCCCGCAATGGGTGTTTCGAGTCCAAAGGCATCCTGCAGGTAGAATTCTCTGTTTTACTCAGTCTACTGACTTAAATTGTAATCTCATCTAAAAAATATTAATACCTTTACAGCAACATAGACTAGTATTTGACCAAATGTTTGAGTACCATGACCCAGCCAAGTTGACACATAAAATTAACCATCACAGTATCCTTAAAATTAATTTTAAAAAAAAAATCTACCTCGGATTACAAAGTCATTTGACTAATTCAGCATGTAGAAATTATAAATCTTAGAATTGACTAATTTATCTGACAAAGGAAATACTGCAGCACATGGTTCATTTGGAAAAAGAATTGTACCTTACAAGACTTGAGATGCCCCTTGTATTCAGTTGTGACAACTAACACTTGTATATGAATTTGTTTTCACACTTGGGAAGCAGACATCATCTCTATTTTATACATAAGGAAACCCAGACTGAACAGTGACCAACCTACGACTCCACCACGTTTGTGACTTCAGACTCTTTTTCATTCCATCACACTTGGTTATCTTGTCCATCACAGAAGACTTAAGCTAGCATAGAAATGATTGGCACCCAATATGTATTACACAAAAATTTCAGACTATTTTGTGGAGGATTAAATGGAGTAGTTGTTAAGTCATTTTAAGTTAATAGTAGATTTGGTTCTTAGAGTAGTTTCAAGAATGAATGGGAAAAATTAAGGCAAATAATTTACTGTCAATTATTGACTAAGACAAACAGGAAGAGTTTGAAAAAGAGGATGTAGCCTAAACAGGAGGAGTATCCTCTCAGGAAGCGCTTTCCTTCCTTCCCCTCCTCTCCACCAGCATTTGCTCCACAGCTTCCTCCCTTCAAACCACACCTTGTAAAACCCTTTTATGTGCTCTGTTCACAACAAGAAGAATTTCGTGTGTTGTTCCATACTGGGTTTTAACTAATAAAACACACACACACACAAAAGGCCAAATGCCTTTTTACACAGGAGATTAACTTTATTCAGTCTTTAAGTTGAAAGCAAGTACAGTTAGGATATATAGCAGGTGACACTTTCCATATGTTCTAAGAAAGTGGAACTGTATTATTTATAGTTTACAACATGTTGTATAAAATTAAAGCTAGCAAAGGGGCTCCCAGGGAGGTAAATTAGACAAAGGGAATACTTAAGAGAACTTTATTTTGTGATATCCTGAGAAGATGCCTATAAGAAAGCACCAAAATTTTTAAAAAATATTTAACATTAAGCAATATGCAGAAGTAGTTGTGATCTTTACCTTACAATAACTTAAATTATTACCTTACACTGACTTGAAATTAGGACATTAAAGACTGAGGGGGCGGGGCTTAATTTTGTAACCTTAATGGAAAATAAAAAGGTGTCAGGAAAGCAGGAATAAATAATTGTCATTAAAAAGGTATATCTTCCAAAGTGCAAAGTAAGGTTACATGAGATTAGGTTGATCTTTGACCCAACAGTCTCAAAGCACATTAGACTGCAGCAAGTAATAATTGCTTCCTCATTTAGATTAGACAATGAGTGCTCTCTGCAAGCTGCTCTCCTCTAAATAGATTGTGGAGAGTAATTGAAACAAGTAATACGGGAAAGTGGAGTGACCGATTCCTCAAAGTGTGAGAGTAGAGCTATGGTAACCTCTTGAGCCTGGCCTTCATCCTGTTCCTATTTAGGGAGTCCGCGGGGCAGCCAGTGTTGAGTGCAGTCTGCAGTTCGCCAGCTTTATTGTTTAGACTTGAAGGGAAGGTCACATGCCCTCTTTGACAGAGAGGTTTATGGGCTCTCTCTAATTAGCAGCACCCTCCACCAGACAGACTGTTGGCCACCTTCCAAGAACGGGGTTTGGTAGCGGCCACAGATGAAGGAGAAAACAAGGTTATTTACCCTGTGACTGTAATTCTTGGCACAAGTTCTCCCTCTACACTCAGACACGTTTTCCTTTTGTTCCAACTTGCTTTTGGAATTCTGATTAGGGCGTTAAGGGAGGGAAACGCTGCTACATATTTAGTGGTGTAAGCAACCCATATGTTGGCCTCAGATACTTTTTACTATTCTAAGGTTGCATACAAAAAAGAGAGAGAGAGGAAAAAAGAAAAATGGAAAAGAAAAGGGCAGCGTAGTCAGAACGTTGCTTGCAAATGTAAGTGCTTATGCACATGCCCACACACAACCTCTGAAAAGGAAGTTTAATTTGCCACATCTATATAATAAACGACAGTTGCATGTTAGGACACTTAGAAATCCCAGCGGTAAAATGTGATCGGGTTTAGCTATAGCTGGAGTGTTAAAAGAGTACCGGGAATATATTTGGCTTGTCCTGTTCTGTCGGCTATGCAGGACGGTGGATTAAGCTGATAGAAATGCTTTCTGGTTGATTTAAACCAGATGCTCCAACTATTTTTCTCCTGTTTGCAAGGGCAGCGGATCTGCATAAGGCAATACTGCCCCCCTCGGCCATCCGCCAATTGCAGGCGTAGGAGCCTCGTCTTCAGCTACCTCGGCCATAAAAACCTTTCAAGTCCCTATTATTATTCCAGGCACATTCCAAGGGATTGAGTCACGGGGTTCGCTTGGCTCTTCTCCTGCCCTGAACTGGCTGTACCAGGTGGAACACGACCCCTAACTTCAAATATGGAATCCGTAACCAGCCAAAGAGCGCCTCAGGGCAAGCCCCAGATGCAAACCCTACTGTAACTTCTCTCCCCTCCCCCGCCCTGCCCCAGCGTGGGGTTTGCTGGCTGCGCAGCTGGAGTCCCACGCCAGCACTAGGGTCGCCTGGTTAAAACATGGGGATTTTCTTTGGGGAATCCTGTAGAGCTGCCCTATTTTCTCTGCTGGTTTGAGAAGCCCCGAGGGCTGCTCGGCTGCTGGGCGCAGGCGGGGCTGGGAACTTTTCCTTTAGGCGGTGCGTCCCGTGGAGCTAGGGAGCCGGGCCGGGAGCCCAGGGGGCTTCAATCAGGTTCTCTGGCTCTTAAGTCCGCTCCGAGGGAAAACTCCCAGCCCCTCCCACGCGCCCGCCCAGACTCGCCGCCTGCCCCGGGCGGGGAACGCGCACATCTGGCCGCCCAGGAGCCACATCTGGAGCACTAACCCCCGCACCCAGATGTTCAAGAGGCCCGAGAGTCAAAGAACCCCAGGGCGGGGCAGCTGCGCCTGCGGCTGCTCCCTCTGGCAGCCGGAGTCCAGATGCGGGAGGCGGGAGGGCGCGAGCTGGGCCGGCCGGGGGTCGGGAGGCTGGGGGGTTGGGAGTTTGGGTGGGGTGCGGCTAGAGCCGCGCCGGGGGGGTGGGGTGGGATGGTGGAAGGAGGCTGGAGACGCCCCGGGAAGGGGGAGGTGGCGGTTGGGTGCTGGAGGGTGCTGGGGCTGTGCCAGCAGGCGGCGGTGCCTCGCCCCGCCTGGTCACCGAGCCCGCCCCACTGCGTGGGATTTTACAACCTGGGGCCCAGGAGGTGGTGGTGGTGGAGGGAGGGGCCGGCGGGGACATTTCCTGGGGGGAGGGGCGCCCTGCTCGCGGACGGGACAGAGGGCAGGCTTCCTGTCTCCTCGCCCCCTGCCCCTGCTGTGAGACCCAGGGGTCTCCTGGTGCGGAGCAGCTCTCCCCCGACCCCTCTGCATCTTCCCGGGATGGCGAGAGGCGTCGTCCCAGACGAACAGACCCCGCCATCCACGCTCTTCTTACCCACTCCCGCCACCCCACTTCTTAACCCGAGAGGGAGGAGCTGCACGTGCCCTCCAGACTTTCTCCCAAACTTGAGCTGCCGGGAGAAGCCAGCGCTGGGCGGGCTGAGACGTTTTGTTTGCGCGCAGGAGTTTTGGCGTTTTGCTAAGCAACAGTCTTTGCCAAGGAGTCGGGGCTGTTTCAAAGAGCTTGCGTCTATTGGATGCTCCGATCTGAACAAATCGTTTCCATTCGATTTGTTTAACCAAGGCGAGAGCAGACTGTTCTTACTTAGAAGTTGTCCTTCATCCAAGTTGGCCTCAGATTTTCATCTAAGGGTGTCATAACACCCCAGGTCATTGCGCAAATGTTTTGCGACAACTTGGAAAACCAGAGGGGGAAAATAGCCTAAAAGAAAAAAATCACAACCGACAAGAAAATATTAAATGATGCTGGTCATTTTTCATCTGACAACCCCAGTTGTCACATACTCTCCACCAACATCAGTGACGTCACACTTTCCTTCAACTTACAGCAAATCTTCCAGGTTAGGGGCGAAGTGGGTGAATGGGCCCTCTGTTCCCACCTTGTTCACCAGCTGAAACTCTGAACAGGGTTTAGTGTTTCCTCTCCCAAAGACTGCCGGGCTTCAGTGAGAACCAAAAGAATAAAGGGTATTAAGTACTTGGGGTAAGTGTTCAAATATTAGCTCTTCCATTGCTTTCCTCTGCGACTTGTGGCAAATGACTCAATCTTATGCCTGCTGGCTCAGTTTCATCATTTCTAAAAGTAACTGTGCCTATAGCATGGGGGTGGTGTAAGGATTAAGGATCAATGATAGTGCATATCGAGTGCTAAACAGAAAGCCTTATGTATAGGAAGGACATGATAATTGTCATTATTACTATTAATGTGAGTAGACCCTATCACCAAAATGAAAGCTGTGGGCAATGGTAGTTGGCCAAGCAGCCTCCAGAGGTGCTCCTTTTAGGAGTATGACTTTTAATATATCTGCTGAAGGAATAAAACCCACAACCCCTCTTTGCTCTGGCAGAGCCTTCAGTCTAATTAGAGGAAATTGGATGAAATGATAATGATACATAGGCTTTCGTCATAATGTGGCTTCTTAAAACATGGATTTGACTTTTGGGTTTCCCATTATATCCATTTCCCAAAGAAGATCACTAGGGTAATAATAATGTATTAACAGATGCTTGTTGAAAACATCCTGTTCCTTTTTCTGGCTAGCCCCTTCTCCCTTTATAATTATAGATGAATCTGATTAGGGCAACCTCTGAATTAAATGAAAATGTAGAAACTTAGAAATATATTAGATGCACATAAAGCATAATTCAGAAAAGGTCAGGGCTGTTGTGTACACAGGGCAGCTGTTGGAACTATGGATGCCTTTTAAATTCTCTGGGCTCAATTTCCTCTGCTTTAAAGTAAATGAAGGGTTGGACTAGTTCTTCCTTCCTGCACTAAAATTCTTTGGTTTCAAAGGTTGCTGTGTCCAGGTGATATTTTCTGTGTATACCAGATCCCTGAGAGGCTTTGGGCTTGAGAAAACACCATGGAGTGATGAGGGAGGCCAAGGAACTCAGACCAGTACTGAACTATAAAGCAAGGTACAGTGCCTATAACCAGGTAAATGCTAACATATTTCAATGTGTACAATGGATATGTTCATATATACATTGGTATATATATTTTTAAAATAAGAGATACGTATGGATTTCTAGCATATCTGCAGTATAGATTCTGTATACACACAGATCCCCCCTGTCCCCTTCAGTAATTTTTCCTACTACTTGCAGAAAAGTTAGAATTTTCTTCCTCTGGCCTTGGCTGTGATCTGAAGAGTGGCTTTTCAGTAGAGGAAGGGACTGGAATGGAAGGTGGCCATGATTCTGGCTGGAAGAGAGAAGTGTGCCCTCTTGTGGGCCTCCTGTCATGTTACCAGAAAGCTCCCCAAGAGAGGACCCTAAGCCATGTGGTCAGGGCTCTAGTCCCATTTTACCTTAAAATGTTTCTCTCGTCAGCTTCCCTGAGAAATATTTCCCAAGTAGTAATACAGCTCCCCCGACTCCATCTCCCTAGATTCCTCTCCCTCACACTCCACATCTCATCTATCAACTCCTCCTGTCAGCTCTAATTTATAGATATGCACAGGGAGAGGGATGTATCTCAAACCCCACCGCCTCTCTGCGCTAGCAACTAGTCCATGCCATCATCGTTTCTTGCACAGCCTACTGCAATCACCTCCTAATTATTTTCCTTCACCATACATTTCATTCTCCACATAGCAGCCAAAGTGAGCCTTTTAAAATAGAAATGAAATGAGCTCACTCTCTTGTTCAAAGTCCTCTAGTCGTCTCCCTTTACACTTGGAATAAAATTCACACTCCTAACCACAGCCCATGTGACTGGACTCTTGCCTCATCCTCCCACCTCATCCTCTATCATTTTCTTCCTGGCTCATTCCTCTCCAGTAACCAGCCTTCTCCCTGTTTCTCAAAAATGTCAAGCAGACTCCTGCTTTAGGCTCTTTGCATTTTCTGTTTCCTTTGCCTTCAACCCCCAGACCTTCTCACGGCTTCCTCCCTTACCTCATTCAGGTCTCTGCTCAAATAGCACCTCAGAGAGGAATTCCCTGATCTTCCCATGTCATATAGATGCTGCACAGCCACAGTCATTCTCTTTTTTTTTTTTTTTTTTTTGAGACAGAGTCTCACTCTATTGCCTGGGCAAGTGCCCTGGCATCAGCCTAGCTCACAGCAACCTCAAACTCCTGGGCTCAAGCGATCCTCCTGCCTCAGCCTCCCGAGTAGCTGGGACTACAGGCATGCGCCACCACACCCAGCTAATTTTTCTATTTTTAGTAGAGATGGGGTCTTGCTCTTGCTCAGGCTGGTCTCGAACTCCTGAGCTCAATCCTCCTGCCTCGGCCTCCCAGAGTGCTAGGATTACAGGTATGAGCCACCACGCCCGGCCCCCACAGTCATTCTCTAACCAATTACCCTGCTTCATTTCCCTTCACATTTTTTATCAAATCTCTTATTTAACTGTTTACTTGATTACTGTTTGTCTCATCTCTAGAAGGTATGTTCTATGAGAGTAGGGACTCGGTCAGCCTTATTCAACAAGGCATCTCCTCTAAAACAGGGCCTGTCATGTAAAAGGTGCCCAGTAAATAATTGTTGAATGGATGAGTAAAGAGAGTCTCACACCTGGAACAGCAGTGGTGAAACAAGGTCTCCCTCAGTTGCTAGAATGAGCTCAAGAAAGCTTCTTTCTTCCCCAACCTCACTATTCCTGATTGGCTACTGCTCCACGATGGACCCTGACAATTATAATACAATGGAGTTTAATCCCACATGCATGTAACTATGGAAGTCTAATGACTCTAAATGACACAGAGAGAGAGAGAACAATGTAAACAGTGTGGGTAATTCTGTTTATCATTGTGCTCAGTAAGTGTATGCCCGAGAATAAGCACGAGATGGGAGATGTGAATCTGCTTTATCATCGGTTGCTCTCAGTTCCCCTGTGCCCTTCACGGTGTGATCAATGTGCCATGCCAGGTATGTAAAGATGCTGACTGTCTGAACAGCGTGGCCCTTAATTAAAGCAGTTGAATAATGAATCCGAATCCTGTATCCATTACAGTAGTCTATGACGTTGGGGAAGTTACCTGCACTTTAAATGTTTTCTCATCTGTGTAAAGGGGCTAATCATAGTGCCTTCTTCATAGGATTGCTATAAAGATTAGGTGACTAATATGTATAAAGTTCTTAAAACAGTGCCTGGAATAGAGTATGCTATGTATGAGAATTTTGAAAGAAAAGATATTTGACTGGGCCGGGCGCGGTGGCTCACGCCTGTAATCCTAGCACTCTGGGAGGCCGAGGCGGGTGGATCGCTCAAGGTCAGGAGTTTGAGACCAGCCTGAGCAATGAGCGAGACCCCACTAAAAAATAGAAAGAAATTAGCTGGACAACTAAAATATATATAGAAAAAATTAGCCGGGCATGGTGGCACATGCCTGTAGTCCCAGCTACTCGGGAGGCTGAGGCAGTAGGATCGCTTAAGCCCAGGAGTTTGAGGTTGCTGTGAGCTAGGCTGACGCCACGGCACTCACTCTAGCCCGGGCAACAGAGTGAGACTC
>CM052446.1:21347198-21369251 GCA_028533085.1 Varecia variegata | reverse complement strand
GCCAACTAAAATATATATAGAAAAAATTAGCCGGGCATGGTGGCGCATGCCTGTAGTCCCAGCTACTTGGGAGGCTGAGGCAGTAGGATCGCTTAAGCCCAGGAGTTTGAGGTTGCTGTGAGCTAGGCTGACGCCACGGCACTCACTCTAGCCCGGGCAACAGAGTGAGACTCTGTCTCAAAAAAAAAAAAAAAAAAAGCTACACAGGGAAGGAATTAGATTGTCAATGATCTCCTCCTAGCTCTAAGCATGAAATTATTTGATTATTATTATTAATTATTTAACTTCAAAATTATTCTAATTTTTACTTTTATTTCATTCCAATAGCCCATCTGTTCATTCTAGAAATTAGCATTTATCGAGCTTCTATTATGTGCTAGGTGTCGGTTTTTATAATGATGACCAATCCATAGACCTTGTTCTCTGCGAGTTCACAGTCCAGTGGAGGAAATAGATGAATGTAGACAATTATAATACAACATGACGTTATGTTGTGGTAAAAGTAAGTAAATGTTTCTATAGGCATCTGAAGAGAGTATCCAACTCCGCTTTATGGAGTACAACAAAGGCTTCAGAAAAGAGACAGTGCTTGAGATGAGTGCTACGGGATGAAGGTCACCAGGCAGAGGAAGTAAAAAACTTGTTCTCCCATGACCACCAGAACCTTTTCAGAGGCCACCTCTGCAAATAGTTCCAAGCTTTCTGTCTGGTACAACTGCTGGGGTGTTAGGAGACAGAGGAAATTTACTAAGTGAGGGAAGGGATAAAGGGGGTGAGGAGGAGAAATCATGTTGTAGAATGGGAAGAGGAGTTCAGTTTTTACATGTTGTTTGCAATATCTTTGGGATATCCAGGCAGAAATATTAAATATTTGGCAGACAGCTAGAAATACGGTCTAAAGCTCAGAAAAACTGTCTGTCTGACCAGGTCAATTTACAATATACCAGCAGGTCGTACTGAAGTCCTGCAAGTGGATGAGACCCCTTCAGGGGGAGTAGAATGAGAAGAAAAGGGGCACTAAGACGAATTCACCACCATATTTAAGGGGTCTGCAGAGGAAAAGAAATCTACAAGGGATACTGAAAGGAGCAGAGAAGTAGGAGATGGCATGGAAGCCAAAGGAGGAAAGAATTTCAAAGAGTACATAGAGAGGTCCAGGAAAATATCAACTGAAAAGTAACCTCTGGGCTTTTCAATTAGGTAGCCATTGGCAACCTCAGCAAAAGTTGTTTCTGCACATTGGCAAGGATAGAAGCTATATTTCATGGATGCAGAATGTATGGGGAAGTAAGGAAATAGAGGCAGAAGAGAAATTACTCTTTTCAAAAAGTTTCATAGGGTCTGGCAGCATCAAAATTCAGTATTATAGATTGTGTCCCATATGTAACATAAAATCAACCAAGCAATAAATATTTATTGTGAGCTTATTATGTGTAAGCCATTGTGCCAAAGTACTATGAGTGTAAAAAAGATATTTATGACATAGTCCTTGCTAAAAAGGATACAATTGCAAGGAGAAAGTATGCAAATTCCTAACTGCCTTTTTAAAAGAAAGCCCTTCAGAAACCCTAAGTAATCAGATTAAATAAGGCACTTTTAAAAAATACATTGGGCTTTATTGCCTTTTCAAAAATTGTACAAAGAATATATGTGCATGATTTTTAGAAACAAGGAAAATATATGCTATTAAAAAAGAAATATAAAATAAATCTTGCATATGAAACAAAAGCAATTTTGTGAATGAATATATTTAGACGTCTTTTGATTAGGAATATAGCACAAGACTCTTGTATCTGTTCATTATAAAAGATCTCAGTCATACTTGTATACACATGCAAGAAATTAAAAAAAAAAAAAAGATCTCAGGTTCAGTCCTTCTGCATATAGAAAGGATAATTATATTTTCTTGCCAGCCACAGGTAGATGAGCATGGATTCAGTACAGTGTTTGCGAAGTATTACAAGTGCATTCCTTATTAGCAGTTCAACAAAGTCAGCAGTGGCCGTTGCCATCGTAACTTCCAACGCAGGGGTCCCCCCCTCAGCCTTTTCCCCGTCCCTTGACCATCAGTGAAGATTTTTCACATGTAACAGAAGTACCCTCATTGTTCTAGAAATGGTTTTTCACTACCCTGTTTTGCATCAGCTTTCTCATGAGAGGCTACTTCAGATTCAAGTGGAGAATAGAACTGACCACCAAAAAGACTGTCTGGTTATGTAAGTGGTCCCTCTCCACAGGATCCTGACTTACGAGAAGTCTTTTTTTTTTTTTGTAGACAGAGTCTCACTCTGTTGCCTGGGCTAGAGTGCCGTGGTGTCAGCCTAGCTCACAGCAACCTCAAACTCCTGGGCTCAAGCGATCCTCCTGCCTCAGCCTCCCGAGTAGCTGGGACTACAGGCATGTACCACCATGCCCGGCTAATTTTTTCTATATATTTTTAGTTGTCCTGCTAATTTTCTTTCTATTTTTAGTAGAGACGGGGGTCTTGCTCTTGCTCAGGCTGGTCTCGAACTCCTGAGCTCAAGCGATCCTCCCTCCTCGGCCTCCCAGAGTGCTGGGATTACAGGCGTGAGTCACCGCGCCCGGCCCAGACGTCTTTTCTTTTGCTGTCTCTCATGGCAGCACCAAGAATCAAGTCTCAACACAGGCAAATAAGAATGAAATGATGGGAGCACAGAGGCAAAAATATATACAATATTTCTACATAAGAGGAGTAATTGTCAGAAAATACCACGTCTTCTCTAAAGAAGAAATGTTTCTATTAACATTTAATTCTATTATCCACAGTAGGGTTACAAATAAGAGATCAAAGGTAACAAACAAGCAGAAAGACCTTAAGCAACACTGAATACACCTGTCTTTTCCTTTCCTTCCTGACACTCCTGGCCTTGACTTGTGTAGGGCTGATATAACAGACACCTTGCCAGGCTTGAATGCTGTTACTCCCAAAGAGAGGGTTCTCCACGTGTTCTGGCAGGTGATTTACACCTGCAGGAAGGTTAGGGGAGCTTTTTTCCTGTCCCCCATTCCCTAGATGGTTCTCAGATTAATCTTTACCAATGACCCAGGGACAGTGACTGCAGGTGGATCAGAGTGGGCCTTCTTGGGCAGCAGGATGGGCCCAACTAGGCCTTTCAAATATACTGGCACAATGAACTGCAGGTTCATTTGTAAATTATACAATGACCTTCTTTCCTCTAGTGCCTGAGACCAGATGGTTAAGCAAATAAATAAGTTACAACCAAGTCTGTTCCAATGTTATGACTGTGGAATTTGAGATAATTCCTTTAATCAGCCATCCAAAGAGTTCAGTCTCCTTTGTATCCTGACCCAGAAGTGGATATCATTCACCATGACTTTCAGAGTCCTTTGGTGATAAGAGATTTTCAGTATCAGTGAATATAAATTTAAGTTTTATTACTGAATTTTCTGGAGATAAATTAATGAAAGCCTCTGGGTCCCATTTCACTCTGGAAGTAACTGCTGACATTTAGGAACTGTTGAAGGATTTGGGAGAAAAATACAAAGTTGTATCATTGTTTAAGTTTTAAAATAGAGATTTCAAAATAAAACAACGTATTAGAATTCAAAAGGGAACTTCAAAAGTGAAACCCTCAACCCACACCTTTTTTTCAGACTGCCAGATGTTCTTTATCTTCCTTTCACATTAAAAAATATCAAGTATTTAGAAAGGGAACTATTCTGTAATTATTAAGGACTCAAAGATGAATACAGCCATGAAACAAACTATAATACAATGGCTGACTTGAAATTGCTAATGAAAAAAAAAATCTTATGGACCCAAATCACACTATTAGAATAAGGAAATATTGTTTTCAGGTTAATAATCGATGGTACATTAGATTAGAATCCTGTATGACTGAATCAGTTGTTTCTTGAGAAAGCAGTTTAGCAATAATCAGAGATCTTAGTGCAGTAAACAATGATCTATTCTACATCAACAGCTGTAAACTCCAGGTATACATTAAAATCATGGCAGATAGGGGCATTTATATAATATTGGTGCCCAATCCCCACCCCAGAGATTCTGATAATATTGGTCTATGGAGGTCTATTGCTGTAAGAGCAAACTTTTTCAAAACTACTCCCACCACCACCATCCCCATCCAGGTGTTCCTAATGTGCAATCAGATTAAAAACTTAGTCTGTTTGGGCTGCTATAACAAAATCATAAACTAGATGGCTTATAAACAACAGAAATTTGTTTCTCACCATCCAGAGGCTGGGAAGTCCAAGATCAAAGAGCTGGTAGAATCTGTGTCCGGTGAGGGCCCACTTTCTGGTTCATACACTATGTCCTCACATGGTGGAAGGGGTGAGGGAGCTCTCTGGCGTTTCTTTTATAAGGGTACTAATCCCATTCACGACGGCTTCTGCCCGCATAATCTAATTACCTCTTCAAGCATTTAAACTTCCTAACGCCGTTATCTTGGAGATTAAGATTTCAACATATGAATTTGGGGGGAACACGAACATTCAGACCACAGCACTTCTGATCTACATTAATCGTCTAGCTTTTTATGATACTAAATTCTTATTTATAATTGATATAATCAATAAAGAGTTGCAGGTATACTTGCAAAATAGTTTTTAATGATAATTTTTTCCAAATCACTCTTCTCTGACTTTAATGGTTTAGAATATTAAAATTACTAACCAAATATAAAGCATCAACTACATAGTGGTTAAAAGTAAAAAAAAAAAATAGGTATGTGTAGAGATCAATTATAGATGAGCCACAAGATGACTTTTTTACTTTTCTATAACGTTGTTTGTAAGAGCCTTGGAATGAAGTCATAAAATTTTTATCTAAATATTTCACTGAGAATAGAAGTTAAGTAATTTCCAGGGTTCACCTCACTTATGATAGCTGCTGGTTAGAACACATGTTTCAAGATTTTCATCTTAATGTTCTTTCAAATATTACCTTGATTTTATTTTTTAATAAGTAAAGGTTACTTTGGGGGAATAATAAAAGAAGCCGCAATCAATTATTAGAAACTTCAGAAAACATTTAGAGAAAGTTAGTATATTTGTCAAGACTATGGACTCTGGAATGAGATAAACCACAGTCAAATACTGACTTAAACATTTACTACCCATGAGGCCTCTCTGAATCTCAACTTCTTCATCAGGAAAAATAAGGGTATTATAAGAGCATGAGGTATAAAAATGCATGAAAGCTCAGGAGTTCGAGACCAGCCTGAGCAACAGCGAGACCCCGTCTCTACTAAAAATAGAAAGAAATTATCTGGCCAACTAAAATATATATATATAGAAAAAATTAGCCGGGCATGGTGGTGCATGCCTGTAGTCCCAGCTACCCGGGAGGCTGAGGCAGTAGGATCGCTTAAGCCCAGGAGTTTGAGGTTTCTGTGAGCTAGGCTGATGCCATGACACTCACTCTAACCCAGGCAACAAAGCGAGACTATGTCTCAAAAAAAAAAAAATTCATGAAAGCAATTTCTCTCCTGCTCATAGGGCATTAACTGTTTCTAACTCTAGGAACTGAGGAAAAAGAGGTGAACCCAGACTTCTCTGTTAAAAGTGTTAATAAGCAAACAATTAAGTTGTTTAAAACGCCCATTTTCTACATTAGTTCTTCACATATATTTCAATGGCTGGCAACCTGGGGTAGGTATTAAATAAGATAATATATGTGAATCGTTTAGAGCAATGCCTCTCATATACTACGTACTCAGCAATACCAGATTTGTTGCAATTATCATGCATTACTTAGTGCTGCTTAATGAAGCAGATGGATGTTTTTGTTTTTTCCAGTAAGGTAATTGTGTTTGCATCTTAAATAGTCTGTATTATGTAGCACATTCTTCTGTGGAGTCCAAACCACTTCAGAGTCATAATTAGTAATATGATAAATTAATCAGGCAGTCAGCATATATGTGTGCATAATTGCAAAGGAAGAAGACAATATCCTTATTCTCCCCAAACCTATAACTTTGTGAAAACAGAGGGAAGGAAATGAGCTCTGCCAGTCAAGTGAAGTACCAGGCTGATCAACTCACTAAGTTGCTGTCATATTTGGTGCTAACCATCCCCCGTGTTACTCACTCTATTCCTCAGACATGAGCTAGGGGAGCATTTAAGGAATTAGGAGAAATATTATAATATCTGCAGATTTGACACATCAGTTCCATTTTTATTGCATTTCTGGGGAAGGAGAATCAATTCTACCAAGAAAAGAAACATGTTGATGTCCTTACCTATCAAATAAGCTGACTTTCTGCCAAATGGATGTGATCATAGGCCAAGGGTGAGCCTTCCAGTCAGGAAACCAGCAAAGGACAAGATGACACCAGGCTCACTTTGTAGGCCTTGTGTTTGATTAATAGCACAGTTAGAGATTAAAGAAAAAATATTGTGCTAAAATGATGTCATCTACTTAAGTGGAAAAAACTACACTGCAGCCTACCTGTTGTATATCAAGGATACAGCTGAAAAAAACAGATATTCCAGACCTAAAAAAGAAAATTTACCGTCTTCATTCTTTTCCTCAATGACTTTATTTTTGCGATCAAAGTTTGGAGCCGTTCTATTTTATTTCTGTGAAAAATTCCTGCAAATTGTTGTGACTGCCTATAACTTCATTTGAGGCAAATGAAATTTTCAAGTAAAACGGTGTGACCATTCCACAAGTATTTACTGTAAGCCTACTGTGTGCTGGGCACTATGCTACTGAAAATAAGACAGGGTCTTTGTCCCTCACAGATATTATAATCCAGAGGACGGGGGAAAGAGACAGTGAACAAACTAAAAACCTAATAAAATCACAGAGATGATTAATGAAGTACAATGAAGAAAGTAAATAGGGGACCATGAGACAGAATAATAGGGGTACCTGCTTTAGATGGGGCAGAGGGATCATGGAAGTCCTGGTTGAAAAATTTTCATCCCCATGGCAGACATCAGAGATGTTCAAGCAAAAGGTGACACATTCTGATGTATATTTAATGTGTGCATGTGTTTGATTTTATCTTTCAGAAAAACCCAGGTTTCCTACAATAAGTGTGAAATATCAGAGTAGTATCAATATTAGGAAGGACTCAAGCATAAATAAGATTTTTTCTTTCTTGCTTGATTTAATCCTTAACTATTTGTGGACTTCCAAAGGCAGCAGATGCTGGGCCAGTGAAGGAGACTAGAGGTGTAACACTAAGTCTGCCAGTAGAAAAATCTAGGAAAAAGGCATTTAGATCTAAGACTTTTTCCCGAGTGGCCTGGATACTTAGCTTTAGAATGAGGTGACATCTTGAAAATGTGGTCCCATGTTGGAAAGACACTGCATGGCTATAAGCCTCATAAAGTCATTAACTTTTTCCAGGATCTTTCATATTGGCATGGTAGGGTATAGAGTCATAGAAACATGTAACCTCAGGATTAGAAAGAAACCTAGAGCAGTGTTTTTGAAACACAAGATCACCCTGAGATCTTGTTAGAATGTAGATGATTCAGGTGGGGTCTGAAATTCCATGCTTCTAACAAGCTCCCAGGTGAAGCCCTATACTTTGAGTAGCAAAGCAGGATATTGTGTTAAGCCCGTTCTTCGCCCCACCCCCACCGCAATCCAAACCTGAGTCTTCGAGACTAAGCTCCATGAGCTTGTGGATCACTTCACGGAATGTGCCACTGTATCAACTACCTACTGAGCACATTAGTTGATGCTCCAAACATTTGTGGTGAATGGGTCAACGAATGGGTGAGTGGATGAATGAATACCCTTAATAAATATTTACCAGCCTCTGACGAAGACAACCCCACCTCAGGATTATCAACCAGGAAAGTATTTTTCGGACAGTTCTGATCATTGGAAATTTATTTATAGGGAGCCAACATCTGTCTGTGATTCAGATCATTGGTCCTAGATCTGCTCTCTGGGGAAACACATGGCAACTTTTTTATTGACACAATCAGGACTGGTAATTGCTCAATTAACAATAAAAATTCATTTAAAGTAAAGGGTCATGTTTTAAAAAGATATTTACATCAAACTTTTTATTTGAACTTAAAACAAATGAATGTACATTGATTTACCAGTCTTCTCTGTAGATGCAAGATTGGGAACGTTAATCCCTTGAGGAACTTTGTCAGATTGTGTCGTCTGTCAGCATGAACCACACCTACAATGACACATCACGCACACGTGGAACAATGCAGGAATAGGAAGAAAGTGCTGAAAGTGGAAAGAAATAAAAGCTGTCTTGGACCAATCTGCATGGATATGGCCCATTCCAAGCAAAGGCATTGTGTCGTGGGAGGTGAAGCGAAAGCTACAGAGAGCAAGAAAACCTGGAAGCAGTGGCCATACAGCCATGTAGATGAGATTTCTCTTTACTTACATTAAGTCAAGGTGATTCATTACCTGCATCAGGTAAGGAAAGCACCCACATTGTTTCCAGACTGTGTTACCCATATCATAAGTACTAACCAAAAAATAAAAATAATCCCAAAGCTCCTAAACATTAGGCCAATATAAAGCATATGGTTATTAGTTTTCCTGTCATCTAATAAGACATTTCAAGATATATCATGGAATGCTCAGACTCTTCTGTGATTTCTAGCTTGAGAATCAATTTTTATCTCTGTCCTAAAATGTCACTTTTTCTCGGATATCTGGATCATGTTTTCCTTCTATAATTTTAGTCAAAAAGAGCTCATCTATCTGTTAATGCTCAACTTAAAATTTAAAGACTGAAAGGATATTTTCAAATACACATTTGTTTTTAAAATATGGTGAAATATTTTATTTAACAGGTAACACCTATCCCAAAATATGCATCTTCTCACAAAGGTTATAATAACATCTTATATTTGTACGGTACAATGTGCTTTCACATTCATTATCTGGCTTATGTCTCAAAGCAACCATGGGAGGCCAATGGTATCTTTTCCATTTCAAAGAAGACAAAATGAAACTCAGAAGTAGTCAGTGGCTTGTAGTATTAATATGTATATTAATAGATCACCCAGTGGGAAAGTGGCAGAACTAGGGCTAGAAGGAACCTCGCTCTTTGGTTCTTTGGTCTTTTAAATCTCCCAATAGTCTCAACTAAGGCCAAAGAGCAGTGAAAGGGGGTTCAATCCATTTACCCCATGGCTGTGTGATGCCCAAACCTATTGAAACTTCAAACAATATTATTATTTATTTGAGTTAAAGACTCTCCTCCTCCTTCTACGAGTGTGTGAAAGGCTCCCAGATTAAAATGAAATCAAATTAATGGGGAGATCTCTTTTTCTTATTAGTTAGTTTGTTTTAGGATTTTATAATATATCTGGAAGTGGTTCCAGGCAATATCACAGGGTGTTTTGAAACTAGGACAGAGAATCTCTATTTGATGTTGGCTTAGTTTTCAGGATTGGCATAATTGAAGCATAGCATCATTACTGCCTTATGGTAAGTAATCATCTCTTCACTTTGTTATAGCATCATATACATTTAAAATTATAAGGCTATTTAAAAAGTAAACTATAGGCTGGTCCAAGTGCAGGGGTGTTTACAACTAATTGGTCACAGCCAGTTATAGATTCCTTTGTTCCTTCTCCACTCCCACTGCTTCAGTTGACTAGCCTTAAAAAAAAAAAAAAAAAGTAAACTACAACACAAATTTTTATCTAGGTCAATGGATAAATATAGAAGACCACAAACAGCAGGAAAAAGTATTTCAGCAACCCTGAATCATTCTCTGATTTGGATCAGTCTTTGGTAACAACTTTAATGATCTTTCTTGACACTCAAGGTGGGAAATTCAAAATCCAGAGGGAAAAATATGAGAGCAACCCTATGAATCATTTTGTGTAAATTCAATTTAAATTTATTCCACCTCAGGGAAGTTTCATTATTAATATAGTCAAAAGAGCCGGCCCTATTCTGTTTATAAAAAACATTCCTCACATCCCTAGTTATAAGAAAAATATAATCTCTAATTGTATACATAATCCTTGAAGATTCAACTATCAATAACTTTTTTGGAACTTCAGATAAACAGTAAAATAAGAAAAGCCGGAGAAACTCACATTTCTTCAGAAGCTTTTAGTTTCTTCTCTCAACTACTATACATGTCATTTCTTCTGTAACATAGACTTACTCGGTGAACCTTTCATGACCCATATAATTTTCTTCCTGGCCAAGATGACCTTCTAGATCTGCACCTCCCAAGCTATAAACATTAACTGATATGACCCTTAATCTTTTTTTAAAAAAGAACACACCATTTATGTTTGACTAAAGATCTACATCTATCATCATTTTTATGTGGTTTCTTTTGTCATACACACTACAGATTATTTCTACCTCCATCCCTCATCTCACCGATGGGGTTAAGATTTGACTTGTTTAAAAGATTGAGGCCCTGCAAAATATAGCCATGTATGTCTTCACACTAGACACTTTTAACTGTAGGGCAGCAAAAAATTATCATTATTATTATTTTTTTAAGAGATGGGGTCTCACTATATTGCCCAGCCTGGTCTTAAGTGATCTTCCCACCTTACCCTCCCAAGTAGCTGGGACTATAGGCACAAACCACCACACCCAGCTCAAAAATTATTACGAATTTAGTAATGTGTAAAGTATAATTAAAATTACTTCAATTTTTCAAGATTCCAAACTTGCATTACAGTGATCCTAACTAAATACAATGAATCTAGATGCCCATTTACAAGTCCCAATGAGGGTACAAGTAAAAAGATGATGTAGCTATTGGTGGCACTTTGTTTAGGGCTCTTTGGTTAAACCTGGGAAGGAGGAGCATTCTCTCAGATACTCACACCTCAGATGCTCAGTGACATGGTGGCGTTTGATGGCTTCCTGGGATACTGCACTGCCTGTTGAATGGAAAATGAAGTGAAGAGAACTTCAAGAGTAATTCATTTCTAAATGAAGACCCCAGTTAGTAGACTCTTGCATCATTCAGGTGGAGATGATAGTGACTTAGATTAGGATGGTGGTGGTAATGGTGGTAGTACTAGTGGTAGAGATGGAGAAGAGTGAAAAAATTTGGGATAGATTTTGGAGCAGAATAGATAAAATGTGGTGATGAATTAGATTTAGGGGTTGAGGAAAAGGGAGAATCAAAGACACTCTTTAGGTTATTTGCCTACACTGCTAGGTGGGTGGTGGGTAGTAACATTTATTGAGAGTAAGAGGAGAAGAATGGGCTCAGGGTGGCTCATGTCTGTAATCCTAGCACTCTGGGAGGCCGAGGCAGGAGGATCATTTGAGGCCAGGAGTTCGAGACCAGCCTGAGCAAGAGCAAGACCCCGTCTCTACTAAAAATAGAAAAAATTAGTCAGGTGCGATGGCGTATGCCTGTAGTCCCAGCTACTCAGGAGGCTGAGGCAGGAGGATCACTTGAGCCCAGGAGTTTGAGGTTACTGTAGCTATGATGATGCCACTGCACTCTAGCCTGGGTGATGGAGCAAGATTCTGTCTCAAAAAAAAAAAGAGTGAGGGAAACAGAGTTTAAGTATTAGAGGAATGGAAATCAGAGTTCTGTTTTTGACATGACATATTTAAGATACCTATTAACTATCTAGCTGAAGATGGAGATTAGAGTTGGAATTTGGGGCCCAGGGGTCAGATAATTTGAGCATGTAGACCTCTCTACATGCACTCAAATCCTTTGACATATGATACACCCATGACATGACAGCTCAGAGTTCAGAAATCAGGTAGGAGAAAAGAGTTTCTCACATATGAATGCTTGAGGTATAGACACCACAGTTCATATTTCCTATTTCTGGCTATGCTTACTTGCCTTTAAATCACAGAACCACTTGGGAATCCTTGGCTTAGAATTCTGAGGGTTGATCAGCCTGGCTTCAGAGGGTGAAGGAGGCACCCAGATAGAGCGCTCAACCCCCTCTGATAGAGGCTCTCTCTGAGTCCTGTGTAAATGTCTTTGGAGGGTTTAGAGTTTCCATATCAAACCTCTCGTGGCTATCATGGCATTGCTCTTCCTCCAGGGTGGGGGTGGGGCAGGGAGCGCTGTCAGACCTCTCTCACTGTACATATTTGATTCATGACCATTTAACTGACTAAAATTTACACATCAGCCTCCTCTTCCTCCTCCAAGTTGGTCCCCAATGATCCTTACTTACCTCTTTGTATTTAGTCTTTGTGTAGTCTCCACCCACACTGACTCAGGGCTCAGAACTGCTTCCAGTTACCAATAGGTGAAGATGAATGACCTTTAAGTCTAGGTCGTAATGGCACTGCCACTTTTACCTTGCTGTCTTGGATTGTTGCCTTATTCTGAGGATACGCATGCAGTCCTGGAGGGTTCGTGTGGAAAGGAACTAAGACCTCCCACCAACAGCCAGCACCGCCCTGACAGTCATGTGAGTGAGCCCCCTCGGAAGTGGTTCCTCCAGCCTCAGTCGAGCCTTCAGAAGGCTTCAGCTGACATCTGCCTACAACCTCCTGAGAGGCCTCCAGCCAGAACCACCCATCCAAACTACTCCAGAATTCCGGATCCAGAGAAACTGAAAAATATAAATGATTAATATTGTTGTAAGTTTGGGGTGATTTGTTATGCAGCAATAGATAACTAATTCATCCTTTAAAAAATAGTATTATTATTGGTGTTATGAACAACAAATTGACTAGAACTTCCTATTTTGTGATGTTAAAAGCATGGAATATAAATTTACCTGTGAGTTTTCCAGAAAAGAAGCATACAAACAATCAATCTGTAGATGCTCTTTTTTTTTATGTTTGCATTTTTTTTATTTCAGCATATTAGGGGGGTACAAAAGTTTAGGTTACGTATATTGCCTTTACCCCCCTGCCCCGAATCAGAGCTTCAAGCATGTCCATCCCCCAGACAGTGTGCATCGCACTCATTATGTATGTATACACCCATCCCCTCCCCACCCCCACATCTGCCTGGCACCAGATTAGTGTTATTCCTAAATGTGCTCTTAGGTGATGCTCAGTGAAACCAATTTGATGGTGAGTACATGTGGTGCTTATTTTTCCATTCTTGGGATACTTCACTTAGTAGAATGGGTTCCAGCTCTATCCAGGAAAATACAAGAGGTGCTATATCACCATTGTTTCTTATAGCTGAGTAATACTCCATGGCATACATGTACCACATTTTATTAATCCACTCATGTATTGATGGGCACTTGGGTTGTTTCCACATCTTTGCAATTGTGAATTATGCTGCTATAAACATTCGAGTGCAGTATAGACTCTCTTAAATCCCAAACTCTGTGCTAAGGACTCAATACAGCAAAATTGTGTGACTGTAAATAAAGAAGGCAAATAATTTAACTTTGTTACCTTGTGTTTTAGGAACTCTGCCTGCATGACAAAGGAAAGCACAAAAAGTATTTTAGACCTTTTGTTTTTCTGTCACAGGAGGAAGGAACTTTGGTGTTTCCTTTACACCAAAGCTGATTGAGCTGTGCTGTTTTATTCATCTGAGAATAGGAAGCTGTGTGATTATGAATTCTGAATATCAGAATTTTTCACAGCCAAAGCCTCCTAGGATCTATCTTCTAATCAAAACCTGCCAGAAAGACAGTTTTTTTTTTTTTTTCCTCTTTGGGAAACTTGTTTACCTTTAACAGGAATCTGAACTTAATAATAGAATTTATTAAGTCATATACTCATTTTTTCATGCAAGCACCCCCAAAACTTAAAATGTGACATTCTAGTGCTGCGGTCCCCAAACCCCCAGGGACCAGGCCACACAGCAGGAGGTGAGCAGCAGGCTGGCGAGCGAACCTTCATCTGTATTTACAGCCGCTCTCCGTTACCGCCTGAACTCTGCCTCCCGTCAGATCAGCAGGGCGTTGGATTCTCATAGGAGTGTGAACCCTACTGTGAACTGCACATGCAAGGGATTTAGGCTGTGCGCTCCTTATGAGAATCTCATGCCTGATGATCTGCGGTGGAGCTGAGGTGGTGATCCACCCCCCACCGACCAGCTTCCCCCACCTCAAGTCCGTGGAAAAACTGTCTTCCATGAAACGGGTCACTGGGTGCCAAAAAGGTTGGGGACCACTGATCTAATATAATAGCCTGACTCTGCTGTTAACAGTTGGAAGTCCCTTCTTACCCACAACATAGTATCTAAATGGCTAAACACTGACAATCCTGTACCACTTACTAAGTTTCACCATGTATTTTGCGTTTATTGTATCATTTGAATCTTAAAAACCACCCTGTAGATAGGCAGCTCACTTCACTGATAACAAAACTAAGGCTCAGAGAGGCTATTAACCAGCTTCTTTACCTTGAACAATTTACCCAGTGGATTGGACTGTTTTCTGAGGTCTCTCAGAAATTCCTAAAATTCCTTTATTCCAAGCGATTCAGGCAAGATCAGACCAGTGTGAGAGAGGAAGCACAGACTTGGAGTCGGTAGATCTGGATCTTGGCTCCACCACTGGCTGGCCTCGAATACTTGGAGGCATCATTTAAATGTTTCAAATCTCAGTAGCTTCAGTCTTTAAAAGGAAGTTGTTAAGATACATCTGATAGAATTATTTTGAAGGCCAAACGAGATAAAATATGTAAATCACTTATTTACCCTGGGACCTTGATTCAGTTAGCGTATCTTCCCAGGCCCTGGGTTCCCATGCATAACATGCATAGCAGGCAGGAAGAAACTGCACTTTTGGTAAAATACAGTGATGCTGTGCTGTGCCCCCTCCCCGGCCCGCCCCCCTTCAGGACTGCAGCACTCGTGTTCCAGCTGCCTGGGGTTTGTCAGCTAACCCTGCTTAGCTTAGTCCCTCTAGAGAATTGCTTGCAGCTGAAGGCAGCTTATTCAAAGTCACGTCCCCTTTCCAGGAGGTAGCCCATATTCAATGACTGTCAAAGCAGGGCAGGACAGGCCCTCTTGCCTCAATTTGGGAAAAATATGAAGAGCTACCGCAGTCCAGAGCTCCTTCTGAGGTTGGCGGGGCTCCTTCATACAACAGTCCAACCTCTCACTCTGCCCAGTCTTGTTTCCTTCCCTTTCTCATAGAGGCTGATCCTGAGAGCACCACCTGCAGAAACTTTTTGCATACAAATATCTGTCTCAGAATCTGGTTTCTGGGAACCCAACCATCATGTTGCAACTTGATGACAGTGAGATAACAGGTAAGAAAATGCTTTGAAAACTGTAATGTTATCGGCAGCATTGGATACCATTTACCCCAGCATAATGAGAATTATCTAGAAAATACTGATGTGTTTTTTATCCCTCCCATAAATTGTGCTCCTCTGCCGCCACACTACCACTATGGCCCCAAGGATGAGAAAGAACAAATGCCACAGAAGCAGGATGTGAGGTAAGAACCTACCCTTCTAGTCAAGAAAGGAAAGTTTAGGGAAATTTTCAGTTTAAAGAGAGAAGAGGAGAGATTAGCAAAAGGAGGTCAGATGCTGGTGTCCAGACTTTACCCCTCTTCAGGTGGAATCTGTGTGAGGAAGTGATAGAAACATCCAAATAGGTTCAGGCAAGACTGAGAACCTGGGGACTTGCGGCTGGATTCTCTGGGAATAGGCAGAGGGAAGCTGCGAGGTAGGAGAAGCTCCATTAGCGTGGTGTGGCTGGAAGCAATGGCCAAGCATCGGCAGAAGGAAGTCCGGGTAGATGAGCCCAGTTCCCATGCCTTGCACATGACGGTGTTTAACAGGGAATGCAGAAACTCAAGCATGCCCTCTGCTTCTTCCAGCCAGGGGCAGGGCAGGATACTGAGGATAGGGGCAGGCTGCAGAAGCCTGGGGTTAGGAAGAAGAGGAAGGAACTCCACAAGGCCATCAAAGCACTAAAGACTGCTGAAAATATGACACGCTGACTTCAGAGGGAAATCTTGATGAAATAATCCCAGCCTGGAAGAGGGTTTGAAGATTGCACAGTAGTCAAGGAGGTAGAAAAGAAGCACTGCATGCCAAAGTGTGGAAACGTTTTCCTTTTAAGAATAATTATTAAAAACATAGATTTATAAATAAGTATAAAGTGACTCATGTCTTAGTCTGTGGTCTGTTTATATGTTCCAGAGACGTTTACTTCATATCCTAGTCACTTTTTAACAGCCTTAATGCTTTGGCCTTGCTATGTTTTAGTATCTAATACGAGGGCTGTCCAGAAAGTATCCAGCCATGTAATATGAAAAATAGAGACATTTATTGAAGAAGATACAAGAAATATTGTACATAGGACAATGTCACCTCAGGCCCTTTCAAAGTAGGCACGTTGGGACCTCACAGAGTTCTCCCAGCGTCCCTTAACCTAACCAGTACAAGTTCAACATTCTCAGGTGTTCTGCTTGTTGAAGGCCTTCCAGAATGCGGATCACTTTCAACAGATTCATAACCATCTTTGAAGCATTTGTGCCACACTTTTATTTGTGCTGCACTCATTGCATTGTCCTGGAAAGGCTTCTGAATCATCCGAATAGTTTCCATGGAGGAATGTTTAAGCTTAACACAAAATTTGATGCAGATGCATTGCTCTACTTGCTCAATCAGTTAGTACGCAATGCCCACACAGTACACACACTCACTCAATGGCGTCTAGTGCCCCACTGACTAGTACCATGACAGTGAGAGTGCTCACGCATGCGCATGCCAGTCCACTCGCCTTGGCTGCCAGGTTACATCAATGTCGTGCAAACTGTTCTCCTTGTATTAACAATGGCTTTAATTTTCTGGAAACTATCAAATTTTGCCATCTGTTGTACTTCATGAGAAATTCAGTGAAACTTGTGATTAGTGATATAGTAGTTATGACTTGTTGACATTTCCATTGTTAAGTTCTAATTTTGAATTATTTATGTATAACTGAGATTTTACTTTACATTGGGCTGAAAGTTAAAAGAATTTCAAATAGCTTTTGTGAATCCTGATCTGGATTCATTATATACATCATAAGATTTATAAGAGCAAGGGAAAAAATTTGTAATCTGCTTCTATAACTAAAAAAACTTAGTTTTTAAGTAAAAAGTTTAGCTGGTAATTAATGTGAATCAGATCGTTTTTGTTTTAAAAAATCAACTTTCGAAAACTTAAATTTTAAAAATAACTATGTGCAGTTTGAATAATTCAAATATAATTGGAATTTTAGTTGGGAATGTTAAGCTTTGCTTTCTATGATTTATACCTTTTAATTAATGGCCTAAGAGAATAATGTAATGTGTAAAATGAAACATGACAGGCAATTTTTTTTCTAATTGTATTAAGTAAAATAATTTGAGTGCTTATCTAATGAACCATAAGTGGTTCTCTAATAAATCACTAGACAAGAGATGTCTTTCATTTATAAATGTGTTAATATTTTTTCTCAAGGAATTCTAGTCATTAAAAAATATTAATAGTTAACAACCTGATATCAGAATTATAACTATTTCTTTCTAAGATCATTTTCATATGATGGTATTTGCACCCTAAAAGTTTTATTTAACTGACGTGATGATTCAAAATAATTTTTAGAAAAGTTGGGATGATGTTGATTCTGGTCCTCATTTGAAACTTGATGCAGGTGTTTTCATAATACTAATATAATTTTAATCTGATTACATTATGATTACACAAGCATTTGCTAGTTAGTACCTTTATTTTTTTGTTTAGATATGCTGTTGCAGTTTTAATAAGGCTTGTTAAATTTTAAATATCAGTTTCCTCTGCTATTGTTTTCAAACTCTAGTCTTGACCATGTGATTTTTTTTAAGACACAGTATTTTTATTAACTATCATTCAAAGTCCATACTTCACAGAATGGGAGAAAATAGTATTTGTGATGCTAATATATAAATTCATTATAATAGAGGAAAAATATTATATTGTTATTTATGGCATCATAAAATAAACAGTTTTTTCTCAAACTCTTATAGGGCAAATTTTGTGTCTAGTTTAAGGCGATGATGTAGAAAACATCTTTTTGTAACTGCTTTAAATTTTCTCTTCCAATATAACAGAATAAAAGTTATTAGCTGCATTTATGACTTTTAGATTGTTATTTATTAAGTTTTTTATTACTGTTATTTTATTTAAAACAAAGCATTAAAATATATTGGGGAGGGGTTACATTTACAGAGGGTTATTTAATGTGTCATTTTTCTGAAATGTAAACATGCATTTTCAATGCATACGTAAGTAATTGTTAAGGAAATAAAGAATAAAAATTGTAGTAAAGTGCATGTTATCAAATGAAACCATCTGGGTGGTCTTGACATAGTTTTGGTTGAACATAAACTTCAATGCAGTCATTCTTGAAGTATAATTTTTATTTACTATATACATCTGGTCAGGTGTGGTATCTCACGCCTGTAATCCTAGCACTTTGGGAGGCTGAGGCAGGAGGATTGCTTGAGGCCAATAGTTTGAGACCAGTCTGAGCAACATAGCTAGACTCCATCTCTACAAAAACCGGAAAAATTAGCCAGGCATGGTGGTGTGCGCCTATAGTCCCAGTTACTCAAGAGACTGAGGCAGGAGGATCAGTTGAGCCCAGGAGTTGGAGGCTGCAGTGAGCTATGATGATGCCACTGCACTCTAGCCTGGGTGACAGAGCAAGAGCCTATCTCAAAAAAAAAAAAAAAAAATATATATATATATGTATATCTGAGAATTCAAAAATACATTCATAGAAAAATATGGCCAGGGGCCGGGCACGGTGGCTCACGCCTGTAATCCTAGCACTCTGGGAGGCTGAGGCGGGTGGATCATTTGAACTCAGGAGTTCAAGACCAGCCTGAGCAAGAACGAGACCCCGTCTCTACTAAAAATAGAAAGAAATTATATGGACAACTGAAAATACATACAGAAAAAATTAGCCAGGCATGGTGGCGCATGCCTGTAGTTCCACCTACTTGGGAGGCTGAGGCAGGAGGATTGCTTGAGCCCAGGAGTTTGAGGTTGCTATGAGCTAGGCTGATGCCACAGCACTCTAGCCTGGGTGGGCAACAGAGTGAGACTCTGTCTCAAAAAAAAAAAAAAAAAAGAAAAGAAAAGAAAAGAAAAATATGGCCAGGAAGTACTCCAAAATATTAATAGATATACTATAAAAATATAGAAATTTATGTACCCATAATAATTAAAAATAAAACTTTAAAAAAATTTAATAGAAGTTTTTTCCTCAAGAAAGTTTATTTTTATTTCCTTTTTCATATTTTTTGTATTTTCCAAATTTCCTATAATGGGTATATTATTTTTTGAGTAAGAAAATAAATGAATAAATGCCAACAAAGAGCTTGAGAGGAATGACCATCTGATTCTCTTGGTAAAAATTCTCTTTGATAAGCGGACTGACACTCCCACTGCTTCACTTGACCAGCCTTAAAAAAAAAAAAGATTGAAAAGCAGGCGAGGGGAGATCATGGAGCCATGCACGCCATGGTAAAAGGTTGAGATATTACCCTGGAGTTTAAGGAGAGCTAGTGAAAGATTTGAGTCAGACAAAGATCATGCTAGGTATAGTGTAAAGAATGGATTAGAAGGGGGTGAGCGAGAGGCACAAAGTCCTCTTAGTAGGCAGTTATGAGAATCCAAAGAAAAAACCATGAAGTCTTTGTTTATATTGAGAAACAAACCTTGAGTACCTCTTCAGATCTGCTGAGTGGCTACTTCTCTGTGTGGGTCAGAGCTCTGTCTGAGCCAAGTTATTGCTTTACTTTTGAAGTTGGAACAAATACCACACCTTGGACATAGGATCTGCCTTCTGGAGAGCCATCAAGTGGCCAGATGATACAACCCAGAAGTTCAGAGCTGGTTAGCTCTCCATGGGGTAAATCTTCACCAGTGGCAAATGGATTCAAGAGAAAGACAAGCAGATACACTTGCTCTTCTTTCTCTGGGCTAGTCTAAGATGCAGTTCTCCTTGTTGACTCTTCCAGAGAAGTCCCGTGCCTGCTGAGTGATTTGTGGTAGGACTGCACAACAGTAACCAGCGTGGTGACAGTGCATCTCACTGTGTCCCGTCTTCCCTTGCCTCATTCTCCTTTCCCCTTCACTCCCTAGCTTAGACCACCTTTACCAACAGAGTGGCACTTGGAGTGAGTGCCACTCACTCACTATCAAGTGATATTTAGAAGGCATATTGGCACCAATATGGCAGCTGATCTGATATGCGGAGAGTGAGGAAGAGGGATGTATTTAAGATTACTCTGGCCGGGCGTGGTGGCTCACGCCTGTAATCCTAGGACTCTGAGAGGCCGAGGCGGGTGGATAGCTGGAGGTCAGGAGTTTGAGACCAGCCTGAGCAAGAGTGAGACCCTGTCTCTACTAAAAATAGAAAGAAATTATCTGGCCAACTAAAATATATATACAAAAAATTAGCCGGGCATGGTGGCGCATGCCTGTAGTCCCAGCTACTCGGGAGGTGGAGGCAGAAGGATCGCTTGAGCCCAGGAGTTTGAGGTTGCTGTGAGCTAGGCTGACGCCATGGCACTCACTCTAGCCCGGGCAAAGCGAGACTCTGTCTCAAAAAAAAAAAAAAAAGATTACTCCTAGGTTTCTAACTTGGATAACTAAGCAGCCAGCACTTGCACTGTTCCTAGCACATATTAAGCACTGGCCAAAATTTATTGAGTGAATGAATGCATAAATTATGGTACCATAACTAAGGTAAAGATTGAAGAAGGTGTTTAATAATGTATCATAGTAGAATAACCTCAAGGAGATTTTTAACAAACACTAGTAGGGGGTGTTTGCAGTCTTTTCTTAAGAGGCCCTGATGCAGATATGTATAAATGGGTCATAAGACACTCCAAAGTTGGCCGGAGTGGGCTCATGCCTGTGATCCTAGCACTCTGGGAGGCTGAGGGAGGAGAATTTCTTGAGGCCAGAAGTTCGAGACCAGCCTGAACAAGAGTGAGACCCCATCTCTACTAAAAAAATAGAAAAAATTAGCCAGGTGCAGTGGTGCACATCTATAGTCCCAAGCTACTCAGGAGGCTGAAGCAGGAGGATTGCTTGAGTCCAGGAGTTTGAGGTTGCCGTGAGCTGTGATGATGCCACTGCACTCTAGCCAGGCCGACAGAGCAAGACTCTGTCTCCAAAAAAAAAAAAAAGACCCTCCAAAGAGAGGCAAAAAGCTGAGCCTAGAAGAGTGTTGACAGCCTGTCCACAGTTCAAATAGGTTTTATTCTTGTTAAACCTTAACATAAACCTAATCTGTTCCAAATGATATAGTGGATTTAAAACCATCTTAATTGTCCAGATTCACAGAGCAACCAGGCACAGTTAACATAGTGCTAAATCCTGAGCCTCTCATTTCTGAGCTATTTTCATTTTTATGAAAACCATAGAAAAACAGAGCTAAAGAGCCTTCCAGTGATAATCTGGCCCACTCTCCTGGTTCAAGGATGACTTGGCACCCAGGTTTAGGAAAAGCACTGATATTTATTTTTCTGCAGAGATGACTGACACTCAACTACCAAATAACAATATTATGTTATAGAAATGCCAGCCAAGAAAAGCTTACAGAACTAAAAAGTAAGAAACATCTTTTGTTCAACTGTAACAGGGTGGTGACCCCCTGAAGGAAAAGTTTCTTTTTTTGCAAAGTTAGCGATACTTTGGCTTAAGTGGAATTTATAGCTAAGCATAAATGCTAGACTTAGTCTTAGAAATGGGTATAAAATAATTATTGTGGTTGGTGCTAAAACTAAAATTACTTACTGAGACAGCTGCAGTTGAAAAACAAAAAAAAAATAAAAATAAGAAAAAAAAAAAAAAAAAGATAAAACTAAAATTACTGGTGTAAAAGCACAATGAAAACTCCAGTGTCAATCATAGCAGAGCAGTGTCTTACATATAGAGTACTCAAGATACAAGGTCATCAAGGAAGGGCAAAATCAAGTACAGTCAAATATCTTTTTTTTTTTTTTTTTTTGAGACAGAGTCTCACTCTGTTGCCCGGGCTAGAGTGAGTGCCGTGGCGTCAGCCTAGCTCACAGCAACCTCAAACTCCTGGGCTTAAGCGATCCTACTGCCTCAGCCTCCCGAGTAGCTGGGACTACAGGCATGTGCCACCATGCCCGGCTAATTTTTTCTATATATATTTTAGTTGT
>CM052446.1:21332571-21346698 GCA_028533085.1 Varecia variegata | reverse complement strand
ACCCGCCTCGGCCTCCCAGAGTGCTAAGATTACAGGCGTGAGCCACCGCGCCCGGCCCCTGTGTAGCTTTTCATACAGCTAGTTGCTACTTCATCTAGGTTTAAAATACAGGCTGGGCACGGTGGCTCACACCTGTAATCCTAGCACTCTGGGAGGCCGAGGCGGTGGATCATTTGAGCTCAGGAGTTCGAGACCAGCCTGAGCAAGAGCGAGACCCCCGTCTCTACTAAAAATAGAAAGAAAATTAGCAGGACAACTAAAAATATATAGAAAAAATTAGCCGGGCATGGTGGTACATGCCTGTAGTCCCAGCTACTCGGGAGGCTGAGGCAGAAGGATCACTTGAGCCCAGGAGTTTGAGGTTGCTTTGAGCTAGGCTGACGCCACGGCACTCTAGCCCAGGCAACAGAGTGAGACTCTGTTGCAAATAAATAAATAAATAAAATAAAATAAAATACAAATATTAGAAATTCTGTCAAGATGGTAGGAATAGTGAAATAGTTCTTTAGTTTTTAAATGCCCCATAACTACACCCATCCCCCATAATAATATATAGAACTAGGATAGCAAAGCCAACACAAATTGACAAAACAAACTAAGTGAAAAGATATTGCCAACACCCCCAAAGTATAAGCAGATAGGGACAAACTACTGGTAACTATAAGATCTGCATGGTTTCAGCATTTATATGGAAAGAAGCATTAGAGCATCTAATAGATCTGAGAAGAGTAGAATCTCAAAATCACCAGTAGATACTCAATGGAAAGCACAGTTAGCCACTTTGAAAACCGGTTAACCTAAGAGGGATTTGTGCACATGCCAATTTGTAGGTAAATGACAGGACGATACAATGACAAGGTCTGAAAAGGATGGTATAGTCTTGGCTTTATGAACTCTTGGAAGAAACCAGCAGAAGTTTTTTTTCAAGACAAAGCTCCATATTGAGAAAAAACTACTGGGAGTGGACCAGATTGACCAGGACAGAGAGCTAAGGGAGGGACAACGGAAAGAGAAGTTGCAGATAGAAGTGAGGGAGAAGAACAGAGCCAGGAGATCTCAGAAGTAAGAATGTTGGAAATACACCACATCTATGAAGTCCCCTTGCCAAAGACAACCAAATTGAATCTTTTCAAACCTTTTAGATTCAATTACCAATTTAAAAACAGAGAATTGAAGAACATGTTAAACAATACCACAGAGTTGCAATCAGCAAAATCCCATTTGTGTCTACAGGACAAATGACCTGGTTTCTTCAACAAATAAATTATGTAAAAGAGAGAGAGAGAGAGAAAGAGAGAAGAGATGGAGAGAAAGCCTAGAAATTTTAAAAAACCTAAGAAACATGTATTGAATCACAATAAATGGACTTTATTTGGATATTGATTCAAACAAACTTAAAAATTATATTTATGAGACAGTTGGAAGTTTGAACATTGTATATTGGATGACATTAAATAATTATTATCAAATGTTTTAGATATGATAATGGTATTGATAGATATAGATACAGATATATCCTGAAATATTTATGGATAAAATGACATGGTATGATGTGTGATATTTGCTTCAAAATTATATGGGAGAAAGGAATTCAGTTGAATATAGATGAAATGAGATAGGCTATGAATTTAAGATTCTCAAAGCTAAGTGATGGGTCAAAAGAGTTCATTGAAATTTTCCATTGGTTATTGTTTTTAAAAGAATCTAAGTCTCTGACTCCTAGTGTAGAGCTCTTTCCATCACTCCCTTAAATTGGTTATGGAAAAAAGCAAGCAGAATTCCGGAATTTTCTACTTTTTAAAATTCTAATGGGGTTCCCAAAACGGGACAAAGGCAGTAGTTAAAATGTTGGCACTGAGAGTTCATGAACTCTGTTTTCTCATCCGACTTTGCCAAGAACTTCCTATGTGCTCTTTAGCAAGATCGGACTTTTCTATCTTGATTTGGTCACTCTCCAAAAGTGGTTAGAGGTCAAAGTCACATTACTTATCAGAATGCAGCAGTTCCAGCCTAGCAGGGCTCCACCATTTCATGAAGATGACTCACTACTCTATTTTAGGAGAAAAATAAGTCAGCTTTTAAATGACTATCAATACAATAGATTCGATGACAAATGTAAAATAAAAACCTTCACAGAGGGGAAAAAAATATGCTTTATATGAAAGGCTGTTATTGACCAAAGCTATTGACTTGAAATAGTAGGACTGTTTTTCACTTTAACATAAGATCTCACGGATGAGGGCCTCTAAAAGTTTTTATTTTCTTTTCATGGTTTTACATTCTGTTTGTTATTTGAAATATGGCAGCATTAATGCTTTCTACACTGGTTATAATCTATGGTTTACATTAATTTCTTGTATAAAGGGCTGCTTTTACTTAGATCTTGAGATGCTTTCGACATCAATATCCACAGACAGCCTTGCAAACAAATGAAAAACGATGATCATTTGATGTTGAGACATATATACTGTTTCTGCTTGTCTGTCTTGCCCCAGAAATAAATGAGGTGGTAAAGTAAATGGAATCAGCTTTCTCTTTTACCCACCTGGCATCAATTGTTTCCAACCCCAGGCATCTAGTTGAGGATAATTTGTTAGCCAAAGAGGTTGAGGGCCATCCCAGAATTCCCAGTTGCTTCTATAGCAACTAGACAATACCGTCTACACAGCAGGCCGTTCTCCATACTAACCCTTTCCCATACATTTGGACAGACATGCTTTCCCAATAATAAACATATGCCTGCTCTAATTTTCTCTCTCATATCTGCAAGTTATTTTGTCTAAGATATATTTATTCATCTGTTTCATGTTTAGATAGCTTCCCTTGGGGTAAGCTTTAAAATGCTGTCATGGCTGTTGGAAATTTTTTTTTTTTTTTGAGACAGAGTCTTGCTCTGTCACCTGGGCTAGAGTGAGTGCCGTGGCGTCAGCCTAGCTCACAGCAACCTCAAACTCCTGGGCTTAAGCGATCCTCCTGCCTCAGCCTCCCGAGTAGCTGGGACTACAGGCATGCGCCACCATGCCCGGCTAATTTTTTCTATATATGTTTTTAGTTGGCCAGATAATTTCTTTCTATTTTTAGTAGAGTCGGGGTCTCGCTCTTGCTCAGGCTGGTCTCGAACTCCTGAGCTCAAACAATCCGCCCGCCTCGGCCTCCCAGAGTGCTAGGATTACAGGCGTGAGCCACCGCGCCCGGCCGGCTATTGGAAATTTTAAAAAATAAAAGTACCTGCCAGGTAATTGTAAAACAAAGCTATTACATACTCAATAGGAGGAAGGAGAGGAAGGGATAGGGGTGAAAGCCAAATACACACACTAGAAAGTTGTTTTTCTTCTTGTTTTTGTTTTAAGACAGGGTCTTACTCTGTCACTCAGGCTGGAGTGCAGTGGCACCATCACAGCTCATGGCAGCCTCCAACTCCTGGGCTCAACCGATCCTCCTGCCTCAGCCTCCGAAGTAGCTTGGACTACAAGTGTGTGTCATCACGAATGGCTAATGTTTAAATTTTTTTGCGGAGGTGGGGTCTTGCTATGTTGCCCAGGCCAGTCTTGGACTCCTGGCCTTACGTGATCCTCTCGCCTCAGCCTCCCAAAGTGATAGGATTACAGGTATGAACCACTGTGCCTAGCCACCAGAAAGTTTTTAAATGTCCACAATTCACAACATCTAATGATGAATCATCAGTTGGAATTCCTTGTTCTAGAATATTGAGAGGAAGTGCTGATATACCAACAAAACGCACACTATGACTCTAGGGTTAACAAGTAAGAATATGAAAACAAGGCACAATGATGATCTATATAAAATGGAGAGGATACCTCAGAAATGTTCAAAACTAGCTGTCATTAGTCAACAAATTTTCTTTTTTCTTTCTTTTTTTTTTTTTTTGTTAGACAGAGTCTGACTCTGTTGCCCAGGCTAGAGTGCCATGGCGTCAGCCTAGCTCACAGCAACCTCAAACTCGTGGGCTCAAGCAATCCTTCTGCCTCAGCCTTCCGAGTAGCTGGGACTACAGGCATGTGCCACCTGCCCAGCTAATTATTTTCTATATATATTTTTAGCTGTCCAAATCATTTCTTTCTATTTTTAGTAGAGTCGGGGTCTTGCTCTTGCTCAGGCTGGTCTTGAACTCCTGACCTTGAGCGATCCTCCTGCCTTGGCCTCTCACGGTGTTAGGATTACAGGCGTGAGCCACCGCGCCCAGCCTAGAGCAAGAAGTTTTAACCCATGATTCACCATTAATTTTTCTGAGTGGTGAATATTTCAAAACTTTCTGGTGCATTCATTTGATTTCACTCCTCTCTCCTGTAAAGTGCGTAATAACTCAATTTTATAATTTCCTGGTATGTGCTTTTCTCTTTATTTAGGAAAAGTGTCTAATAGCCATGACAGTGTGTTTTTTGACAGCTTGCTCCCCCCACCCCCCCTGAATCTCAGCAAAGAAGGTTCAGGATTCACACCCCCCAACCCCTCGCCTAACACAGGAGTAGCACTTGTAGCATGTGCCTGGGAAGTCCCAAGGCCCACATCTGATCCACCTGACCATTTCCAAAACTCAGCAATAGAAACCGGGCTCTTCTCCATCCCCACCATTGCCAATCTGTTGGAGACCTACCTATAAATTCTGTTGTCCTTGAAGCTACTCTGTGTTCAATCAGTCCCAAACCAAGTTAAGCAGGGTCTCAAAGTAAACCAAATTTCCACACTACCAAATCTTTCTCTCTCTGGAAAACCCCCGTTTAACCTAAATGCACAGTCTTGACCTTGCCAAATGCCTTCTGCACTTGGGCAGGCTCTTCTTAGTGACTAGGATGAGGTAGGCATTCTTCCAGGGCCTAAACCCAAGTTAGACCTCACACTCTCCCTGGATCCTGGCAGAAGTTTACAGCAGAGAATCCTAATGTTTAGGACGCATTGGAATTACCTAGGGGATACTTGTTAAAAAGCAGACTCCAGGACCCCCACTTCAGAGATTCTAATTCATAAAGCCTTGGGTAGGTAGGTCCTAGGAATCTGTATTTCTGTGAAGCCACTCAGATATATCTGTTCCTTATGATGCAAAGACCATACTCTGAGAAATGCAGATGGGGTGATGTCAGATATCAAGTGACAGATTTAAGATGCCTGAGGAAAATGTCACTTTGTGTGAAAACAAAGTCAATTAAAATAGTTTTATGACAAGGTGGCCTTTGCCATAAGACATTCTTGGGATTTGAATGCTTGCTCCCTCCCTTGTTTACAGCGCTGGCACCTCCTTCATAGCTGACTGCTGGCCTTGGTTTGGGACCTCTGAACCATGACTCATACCTTTTGTTGTATATCCTTAGCTTTGCCTCCCAACGTCTGTTTCTATCCTAACTTTGTGCTAGGAAATTGTCCAAAGTTCCAGATCATTATGATGTGTATGTGGAAATGACTCCAACATCCAGTTCCCGCCCCTCCCCTTTCCTCTTTTAGACACAGCACTTCTCAACCTCTTGTAGTTGGAAGAAGCTGCGGGGTGAACTCTGGCCAATGAAACATGAGCAGAGGTGACAACTGTGGGATTCCCCAGTCTCTCCCTTTCCTTCCACTGCCCCTTCCTGGCCACGTGTTCCAGGTGGTGCGGCTGTGAGATGGCTGAGCTATCATCAGCCCAAGCCCTTCAGTGATGCGGAGCATGTTTTTTTGCTCATTCACGTGGAACAGGTAGTGTGAGCAAGAAAGAAACTTGGGTTAGATTAATCCACTGAGATTTAGGGGTAGTATTTTTTTATCACAGAAAAACCAAGTCTGACTGATATTAAGTAGTAATGTGCTTCAATGAAGTTTCCCCACGGTCCTTGCTTATTTAGTTGATGGTGCTGCTGCCGTGGAGAATTGAGTACATAGCAAGGCAGACAATGTACTCAATGGTCTTTATTTAGTGGAAATGTGTGGATGAGCATCAAATAAATGTATTTAAGTAGATAAATCTTTGGTTTGAGATGGATACGTTCAGGGGAATCTCCTCCTGACTAATTATACCGTGAACTCTTTGAATGTTACTAGCACAGAGCTGATGGGTTATTGAACATTTATCTTTTAATAAATCTCAAACAACCAGATTTGGGATCCCACAGCCATCACTTGCAGCGACTCTAGTCTGAACCAGATTTTCTATATTTCTTCTGGGTTTTGCTATTGTATAGACACATAGCCTTAGTATATCTTGTAAGTTCAGGAAAACATTAGGATCTGTCCTGATAAAATACATTACAATGATTGAGTCATATTTTTTTCATTTAACTCTGCTGGAGGTAGCTTGGAAGTTGGAGGCGGTCACAGCCCTGAAGAGGCTTTTATGTTTGACTCCTGTGGATTTGTATTCTGTGTGTCCTCCTTAAAAACTTTCATTGCCCAAACAAGGCAAGTTATTACAGGTTGTCTAGACTGTCCTTGTGTTACCTTTGCAAATGCTTTAGTTTAAATTGTGCAGCTGGAGGAATGGCCTCTAAACAGATTCTTCTGGAGTGATTGTCTGATTCCTGGCCCAGAGCAAGATTCAAATTGGCGATTTTCTTTTGTGGTCTGTACCCCTCTCCCTTCCCCCCCCATTCCAAATCGTTGTTTGCTTTTGCAAGTTCTTTTTGTGTGTGTGTGTCTTTTTTCTTTTCTTTTTTTTTGTTCTGCCTAGTTGTATGCAGTCCTAGTCTAGTTGACTTTCTGGGCTCGAATCCAGCTTAGTTTAACATTGTTTATGCCTTTCAGAGTCTTCTTGGGAGATTGGTGCTTTAATTAAGAACATACTGATTTTAGATACTAGAAAATGTCATCTGACCCCAAATATGTCTCCATTTTAAACCTTCTCAACAGACTTCTCACTGAACCCTTATTGCTCCTTACAAATGATCACAGTCTATTTTGAGCCTATTTGCATTTTTGAATATAGCTTTTCTTATATCACTCAATCAACATATTTAGTGCACCTTGGCTAAAATAGTCTCATGAGTTTGCTAGGTTTTTTTTTTTTTCCTTTTGCTACATTTATACCTCCAAGAAAACCTTTAGCTAAATATGGCACATTTAAGATAAAGAGGGGGAAGTTAGCTTTGAATATAATAGTTATTGTTAATAACATATAATACTTTAAATTTTAACCTATTTGGTAAGACACTTTGAATTTGATGCTAGCTGTAATTGTCTATCAAGCTTTTTATTTGTGTATTAGGGTTGCCCTTCTGAAATATTTCTCTTTCTTAATATTTTAAAATAGGTATTAATAATTCTAATTCCAATATCAAAATGGGAAAAATATACGAATGATTAGGTAATTAACTAAATAAGGGAAAAAAAAGAAAAGGCATATTATCTTGCTTTGTGTTCCCAGCCCAAAAGGAGACCCTGAGATAAGGATTCAATTCAAGTTGTTTATTTGGGAGATGACCCTAGAAAACACTGACAAGCAGTGGGGAAGTGAAATAGGGAAGGGAAGGAAGCATCAAGCCATTTCCTCTGTGGGCAGCTGGGACTCAGTCCTGCCAGGGAACTGTGGGAGAGAGTGTGAGACATTCCCTGGAGTTATACAGGGTGCAGCTGGGGTATTTATCCCTGGACTTGGTTGAGGCTGCTCCTGGGGGTGTTAATTCTCTGGCACTTCCCACTTGCCCTGCACAATTTCCCTGCTATTACACCAAATAGAACCATCTCAGCAGTCACAAGTCCTCTGAGTAAGCAGCCAGCGGCTGTAGAGGTGGGAGCCGGAGGTTATGGGAGGCCCCACAGTGTCTGCTACTCAGATGAAAAGATGATCAACCTCTTTAGTGATCAAATACATGCGCATTCAAATAACAACAAAATATTATTTTTGACATATTTTGACATATTAGAATGGAAAAGATATTTTTCCAAGGAGGAAGATGTTGGAAAACTGGCAGTCGTATACTACTAGCGAGAGTAGAAGTTAGTACAATCTTTCTGTAAAGGCAATTTGGGATATGAATCAAAAATCTTAAAAAATATACTTCTTTTTGGTCCAGAAACTCTGCTTCTAAGAATGTATTCTGAGAGGATGATCAGAGCAGTGTGCAGTGTTCATCGAATCGTTGGTTATAGAAGAGAAATAACTAGAGAAATGTAAATGTCCAGTAAGTGATTGGTTAATCTCACATCCATCCATCTAATCCATCCATCCAATGGAATACAATGTAGGCATTTAGACTGATGAAGCAGAAATGATTACCTGGAAATATTTTCACAATATACTGACCAGTGGTAAAACCAGATGCTCTATTTTGTTAAAATATGTATGTGTGTCATGCATATGTAAAAAATCCTGGAAAGATGAAAACCAAGATGTTAAAAGCAGCTATTGCTGGGTAGTAGAAATACAGGCATTTCAATTTTTTTTCTTTTTTTTATATCCTTTTGTAGTTTCAGAGTTATTTATAATGATATTAAAATACCTCATAACAAAATTATTTTAAAATAGTGAACACATATATAGTTTATGAAGTTACTATATAAAGGCCACCTAGGCTACAATGTTACATTAAAAATTCCAGTTGTATAAAATAAATGTAGAATGATAATTTACTTGTGAAAAACACTCTTGTGAACTAAAAGCTAAGATACACACATCATCTCATCCTAGAGAATATTTTTTGTTAAATGAAAATCCCTTGATTCTTTTGTAGAAAAATGTCACATAACACTATCCCTTTTCTCTATACAAAAATATGGGTCATCGTAATTTTGTCTTGAGTAAAGTTATAGCTTGTGTAATTTTGCAACTCGGAGGAAAAACTTATAGCAGAAACCAAAATTAGAAGTAGATTGTATGCAAAAGTTCATTGTATATCCTGTATCTAGAAACATGGCATAGCAATTAAGAACATATTTTCTCTTAAGATCAAAAAACTGCAGAAATGATGATCAAACTTTTATGAATATTTATGGCCTAAAATCATGGTTGCATACATTGTCTAATTTGTTTTTCTCCAAAAACTCTTTGAAGCTAGTACATTATTACTATCCCTATATCACAGATGAAGTCTCTGAGGCCTAAGAAGTTCTATGTAAGTTTTTTTCTACCTAAACTAACAAAAGCTAAGGAATCAGAGATTTTCTGATTCTTAAGCTTATTTTTTTCTTCCAGTACTGTGCTCAACATTTGGAGTCACAAGGCCTGGCTCTTGTCAGATGCTCTGTTAGCTGAATTATATATGAGCTCATGTTTCCTCATTGGTAAAATAAGGATGATAATATGAATAGACTAGAGCAGTTGTTCCCAAACTGTAGCATGCATCAGGATACCATGGAGGGCTTGTTAAAGCACAGATTGCTGTATCCCATTCCCAAAATTTCTGCATTAGTGGGTCTGGAGTGGGATCTGAGAATGTGCATCTCTAACAAGTTTGCAGGTGATGCCGATGTTGCTGGTCTAGGGACCACACTTTGAGAACCACTAGCTTAGGCATTTTAACTATTGCTCCTACTGAGAGTTTATCCTTGTCTATCCATGGCTTCTAATCACAATTTAGATTATACATTGTTTATGTATTTTCTGTAGATGTGGATTTTTTTTATATCATTTTTTAACTATCTCAGACTTTCCCCAAATTAATGATTTGCTATGTTGTGCCCTTATGTTGGAATTATGAATATCTCTAATATAAAAATTATTTTGGATAATTATTTTGGGTAATAATACAGTGTTTATAGTTAGCATTGTTAATAAAATAAATGTAAAGTATCATCATCATGGAAACAGAACAAATAAAGCAGAAATAAACTGAGTATGTATTGCTTATTTGTTCCTTTCCTTTTCTCGAGCTACTTCTGGAACTTAAAAGTAATTGGATAATCTTCCCATGCTGGAAGAAATCTTTTTATTTGGGTTATGGACTGCAGACCCTCCAATAGAGAAGTGGGCCTAAGAAGGATGAAGAGAATTAACATTCATCAAGAATCCTTCAACTGTTAAAGCCACAACAGTGACTAAGACCCAGCCCTCAAGGAACTGATAATTCAGACAAGTAATCAGAAAGTTGTAATACTTGTATGATAGCGATATGGTAACTCACACCTATGAATCCCATGGTTCAACACAGAGCTTCTTTTTGTTTGTCCTGAGTGCATCTTACTCAAGTTTCAAAAGAGAAATCTCTTATCCTAGCATGTTAAGGACAAAGTGATTTTTTTTTTAATTTATCCATACAATTCATTACTTTTTTGAGTCTTCTTAGTCTTTGCCTTTTTCAGACTAAAGGGACTGAATCTTCCCATATTTTTAAAGATGAAAATAAACAATAGCTGCTATTCATAATCCTAAAATGTGCTAAATGGGTTTTCAACCAACTAGATAGAAAAATCTTAAGATTGATGTTGTTTGCCTTTGGAGGCAGTTGTCCTTCACGATAGAAGATGAAACTGACTGTTGAGAGTCAATAGTTAGCCCCAGGCCCCCAGAGTGTTCAGAATTAGATCAAGGACCAGAAACTGCTGATGCACAGCCTTTTACTCTGAAAGAGAGTCAGGAAAGAACATGTTGATCCTCAGAGAGGTCTACATACTCTGTCTTGACAATGGGATCCACTTACTAGCTAATATGCCTTCTCTAGTTCTAATCATGGAGACCATTTAGCTATTTGAGTTTTCTGATACTTCATTTTTACAATGCCATATGTTTCTTGTTTAGCTTCATTCTCTCTCACAGAGCTTTGGTTTGCAATAGCTCGGGAAGGGGATTTCATGTCTTGTAGCTATCTAATTTAGAATTGCCTTTTCATTTCTGGCAGTAATTTTTAGCATAATACATTAATCAAAGTTGTCTCATTTATTTCCTCTTCTTATTTCTCTCTTTTCACATAACTTTTTTTGTCTACTTCTTGCACAAAGAGCCAAATAAAAGCCACACAAAAAACATATAATTTGTACTAATTAAAATAATAAAAATGTTAGGACAATATGGTACTTATTTCTAGGCTTTTTGTACTAAAAATAATAATGCCTTGAATTTATGTTGCAACTCAAGGAACTGTTGCAGATATTTATCTTCCTTTTATTCTTAGGAGGGAGAAACATTTATTACAATCCCAATTTTGTAGGTGAAGAATGAATGATCTGTCCAGAGTTTCAGAGCTAGTGAGTGGCAGAGGTGAGATAAAGGCTCCAGGTTTCTTGATGCCTATCCTAGTATTCTTTGTAGTAGATTTTGTTGCTATAATAGCAAGAACATGCTTTTATAACATAATAATAGACATATAAAAGAAACATTGGTTATAACGCTGGTTGTAGGTTATGTTATATTCTTTAAAGGAGCTTTATGTAGGTTTTTTCCCAACAGTTTCAAATGGATTTTGGGTTTGTTTTTTTTTTCCTTTTTCTTCTTTCATTTTTTATTTTTTTAGAGACAGAGTCTTGCAGTGTTGCTCATGTTGGTCTCGAACTCCTAGGCGCAAGCAATCCTCCTGCTTCAGCCTCCTAATTAGCTGGGACTACAAGGCACATGCCACCAAACCCAGCTAATTTTTTAAATTTTTTTTGTAGAGACTGGGGTCTCTCTGTGTTGCCCAGGCTGGTCTCAGACTCCTGGCCTCAAGCAATCCTTCCTACTGAACCTCCCAAAGTGCTGGAATTACAGGTGTGAACCACCATGTCATCCGCAAATTTAAATAACAACAAGATACCACTACTCACTCACTAGAATGTCAAAAATTAAAAACACTGATAATACCAAGCATTGGTGGAAATGTGGAGCACCTGGAATGCTCTTATATTTATCATATGACCCAGCAAATTCTACTTCAAGATGTATACATGAATGCACCTACCAGCTTTATTCATGATAGCCCAAACTGTAAATAACCCAAATGTTTATCAACAGGTAACTGGATGAAAAATTTTCAAATATCTTCGTTCAATGGAATACTACTCAGAAATAAAAAGGAATTAACTATCGATACATGTGAAAAATAGGTGGATCTCAAAAAGAGGCTGGACTAATAAAGTTAGACACAAAAGAGTACATTTTGCATGATTCAGTTTACCTGAAATAACAAGTACAGTCAAAACTAACCTATAATGCAAAAATCAGACAAGTGGTTTCCTGGGACTCACAGTTAGGGTTGTGGAGGGATTGACTGCAAAAGAGAACAAGGGAATTTCCTGAGGTGATGGAAATATTGCATATCTTGAGTGGGATGGAGGGCACATGGGCATATACATTTGTCACATCAGCCTAGAAACAGAAAATGGTGAGTCGGGAGGTGAAGAAGTGCAAGAAGGCAGTGCTCTTCTGCCTGAGTGAGGACAAGAAGAACATCATCCTGCAGGAGGGCAAGGAGATCCTGGTAGGTGACGTGGGCCAGACTGTCGACGATCCTATGCCACCTTTGTCAAGATGCTTCCAGAGAAGGACTGCCACTATGCCCTCTATGACACAACCTATGAGACCAAGGAGAGTAAGAAGGAAGACCTGGTGTTTACCTTTTGGGCCCCTGAGTGTGCACCCCTTAAGAGCAAAATGATCTATGCCAGCTCCAAGGACGCCATCAAGAAGCTGACAGGGATCAAGCATGAATTACAAGCAAACTGCTATGAGGAGGTCAAGGACCACTGCACCCTGGCAGAGAAGCTGGGGGGCAATGCCGTCACCTCCCTGGAGGGCAAGCCTTTGTGAGCCCCCTCCAACCCCCTCCCTGGAGCATCTGGCAGCCCCAGAACTGCCCCTGGGGGTTGCAGGCTGCCCCCTTCCTGCCAGACCGGAGGGGCTGGGGGGATCCCAGCAGGGGGAGGGCAATCCCTTTACCCCAGTTGTGAAACAGTGCCCCGACTCCCTCCATTTTCCTCCTCCCGCCATCCCTGACGGTTCTGGCCTTCCCAAACTGCTTTTGATCTTCTGATTCCTCTTGGGTTGAAGCAGACCAAGTTCCCCCCAGGCACCCCAGTTGGGGGGGACTGTATTTTTTTTTAACAACACCCCTACTCCTCACCTGTTCCATCCCTTCCCATGCTGCCAACTTCTAACCGCAGTAGTGACTCTGTGCTTGTCTGTTTAGTTCTGTGTATAAATGGAGTGTTGTGGAGATGACACTTCCTTTTTCCCCTGGTCACAGCACTCATGGAAGCAGTACCGGTAAGGGACTTTCGATTAAAAAAAAAAAAAGACACACACAAAAAAACCCCAAAAAACAAAAACAGAAAATGGTGCATATTTTATAAAAATTACACCTCAATCAAACTGAAAATAAAAGTATTCATGTCTTTGTTATGATTTGCACACTAGAATTTTCTCAGACGATAACTCTTTCATAGAGGATCCAAACTGGTCTCAACATAGTGCCCAGAGGTAAAACAGGTAACATTTTTATAGTTTGGTAAAAACTGCCATGGGAGGAGCTGTTCCAGCAGTCGCTATGGGGTAATTCTCAGTCACGCACTGGTTAAAGGTGATGGCTGGATTTAGGCCGTCAAGATCTGAATCTAGCCCATCATCTGCTGGTTGCGTGACCTTGGGAAAGTGACTTAATTTCTTTAAGCATCAATTTTCTCATATATAAAATAGGGGTCACAATGGTCTCAATGTTTTAGTGTGTGCAAAGATTAAATGAGACCGCATATGTAAGGAGCCCAGGTTATAAAAAATGCTTCAGAAATATTAGCCATTGTTTCTGGTTTCACCTCTTACAGCAACATGGAGATCGGAGGAGGAAGAACACAGGCAGGGGCCAGTCTACGTAGATATGCATCTGTTTATTCCCTGGTTTCTACTTTTCCTTCATACTGTATACAAGGCTCTCATCAAGGGAATATTGTCCTCTATTCCCAGGAGAAGGATGGAGATTGGGGACATTGGGTGAACCTGAGGCATTGGACTAAGAGAAAGCACAGAGCTGAGTCTATAGCATTCTCAACTGGTCCTAATGGTTTTGAGAAGCAGATGAATTTAGTGGCAGGCTGCTGCTCCAGCCATCTACCCTCCTGTCCTCACCGTAATAGGTAGTTCTGGGCCACACCAGGCACAGGTAAAAATAAAGCCCCACGACATACTACCTCATGCCCACGTTTAAAATCACGAAGTAAAGTTCTGTGAATCATCTTGCGTTCTAGTTGCTTCAGATTCTAGCATTATATTTAACCTCAGACTATCCAATATTTAGATCCATT
>CM052446.1:21245652-21332471 GCA_028533085.1 Varecia variegata | reverse complement strand
GAAATATTTTCCCAGTAGCTCATACTTGTGTGTGTATGTGTGTGTGTGTGTGTGTGTGTGTGTGTGTTGGGCATTTTTATGAAGTTATTTGGTAGAGTTTTAAAATTCTGGGATATGGCCGGGCATGGTGGCTCACGCCTGTAATCCTAGCACTCTGGGAGGCCGAGGCGGGTGGATCGCTCAAGGTCAGGAGTTTGAGACCAGCCTGAGCAAGAGCGAGACCCCGTCTCTACTAAAAATAGAAAGAAATTATCTGGCCAACTAAAATATATATATAGAAAAAACTAGCCGGGCATGGTGGTGCATGCCTGTAGTCCCAGCTACCCGGGAGGCTGAGGCAGTAGGATCGCTTAAGCCCAGGAGTTTGAGGTTGCTGTGAGCTAGGCCGATGCCACGGCACTCACTGTAGCCCGGGCAACAAAGCGAGACTCTGTCTCAAAAAAAAATAAAATAAAATAAAAATAAAAATAAAATAAATAAATAAATAAATAAAATTCTGGGATATGAAAACTACCTGATTATTTCCTTTGCTTTGAAAATACTGCCTGAGTCACCTATTCTTGAAGTCTTAAAATGAATGCATAATTACCTTATAAACTATTGTCACATTGGTTTGCAAAGGAGAAAATGCAGGGACAGGGAACCAACTTTGCTTAAATGGAATGAACCTTCACAATTGAATCTTTTTTTCTTCATGTGTGTTTCCTGAATCCCTTAGATGATTGTGTTCCCAAGGCAATGTGGAAAGTCAGAGGAGATGTTGAAACATATCACCAATGGGAATGGAAATGTAAGTCTGAGTATAAAATTGAAGACATCTGTAGGAACAATGAGCAACTCAGTGTCTAGTGCCCTGAACCCAGTGAAACACCCAGATCTTTCTTGGCAAAAATCATCTGATCTTTATCTTTATCTCCCTGATTAATGTGATAATGTGAGCTAGTCCAGATTAACCAAACATGAGAAACTGATTGAGATTTTCCCATTTGTCACTTATTTAAGAATAGATTTTTCACATAAAAATATCTGGTTGGATGACTGTTTCAAGTAATGTGTGTAAATTCAGTTTCTTTTGTTCATGGTATGATTGCTGAGACATTTAGCCCTTTCTCCCTTCCTCCGCCATCCTGGTGTGTGAGGTTGACCTGTTTCTCACCATGTCTTCCCACAGGACTTTCAGATTCAGGCAATTTCTAGCCAAGAAACAAAAGCAAAATCGTCCCATTCCCCAGTGCATTTGGATGAAAACTGGTAATAAAATCAGGTACAACTCCAAGAGGAGACATTGGAGAAGAACCAAGCTGGGTCTATAAGGAATTGCCCATGAGATGATGGCACACATATTTATGCTGTATCAAGGTCACTGTCATCTTACCATATCAGGCTGAAAATGTCACTACTATCCAGTCAGACACATTTCACTGGAAAAATGATTTTTCTCTTTGTTTATATGCTCTGCACTAATAAGCTGGCTCAGTAAATATGTGAGACCTTTGGGGAAAAAAAGAAATTTGAATGTTATCAACAGGGAAAAAACTAAACAGAATAACTATTTGGGGAAACAATTTAGTCTACTGTGAAAAAAGCACTAGATGGAAGCTTTGGGCACTTAGCAAAAAAAAGTTTAACCTATAATCAGGAGATTTTACAAATAATTCTAGTTCTACTACTGTTTGTGAACAAATTGTGTCAACTCTCTGAACAGTTTCCTCTTCTTGAAAATAAGGGGGAGAGGGTTGGATATTATGGTCTCAATCTCTATGATTCTGCCATCTCTAAACAAAGATGAAATTTTCAAGGTTTCTCTGAATAGAGGGGCAGGGCGATGCCTTCATAACTATAGTGTGGTTTCTCAACCTTTTCATTAACTGATTAGGTGATATTTAAGATATATAAAAGATACAAGAAATTAAACAGTAGTTATATTGTTATATAACTGTCAGATAAAGATGGCAGTTTGAATACACACATATAATTTCAATCCCTCCTGAACTCCCACTTAAGCTACACATAGAGGAATTTTTAATTTAAGGCATAAACCTATAATGACAAGGAGAATATGATTGTCTTCCCAGCTGAATAGTGCAACCTAAAAATTGCACATAACAGACACTTCCTAGTTGATTTCTTCTTTTAACATCCAGGCTTAGTTTGTATTTTGTTTCACGCGCCAACGGGAATCCACAACATTTTAGAAGCTGGAAAGCAGAGGCATAAGTAGGAACTCACTGAGTAAACCTCAGAAAGCCAAATCCTAAACTGACACTGGGAAAAGATGAGAACTGGATTTATACCACATAATCCTGAAAAGCCTCCATATTGGTGGCATCAAGGGTGCAGGAGTTGAGGGTGGGGAAAACAGAGGCTGAAGTAAGGACTGGCTAACAGCTAAAGGGGATCGGGAAGAAGCACTTGGATCCTGGGTCCCCCCTACCCTGCCCAGCACTGCACACTCCTGAGAGGTGGCCCCAACCACCCAGCACTGCCACAGCTGCAATGTGAGTGCTTGTTCTCTGCAGATGATGAAACAGAGTCTATGAACTGGAGGAAAATAGGCACAATTCATTGAGAATGTGGATACCGTACCTTAAAGAAGAGGATTAAATAAATGTGTGTATTAATTGTTAAATCCCCCTAACTTTCTTCTTTCACTCAGCTCCCAAAATATTGGCAGCCAAATGAATGAATAAATGAGGAAAGAGGAAGACACAGGATACAAAAAACAAGATATACAGTGCAGGGGAAAGATGAAAGGACTTCCCAGGATGGTGGTGAAGGGAGTAGCTAGGATGACAACTGTGCACCAAATGTAAATCCCAGGTTGGAGTAGTGAGACCCGAGAGGTATAATGTCATCATTTTTTTGAACTAAAAAATGGCTGAGTGTGCCTGGCCCAATGCTTATTTGTACTTGGCTTTCCTGGGTCATGTGCAGACGAAGTTCCAGTCTCTTCCCCTCCTTGTTGGGTCAGTCAAGTACACTCATTTCCCCCATAGGTATGTGCTGCGTGGACATGTTTCTAAGAGCTGGAGGTTGGTCAAGGTGAGACTAGAAGTGGCAAATACAAACCATAATCCTGCCTGATGCCCAGTACCTGGCCAATACTACACTGCCCACTGCCGCTGCTGTGGTGAGACATTTCTCAGGATGCCCCCAAAGGGTTTTGGTAAACTCTCAGTGAAGATAAAGCCAGACTATGACCCAGAATCATAATCTTCCTCTGTAACTTCCTATTTTCTGCTTAACATGATTTTTATGAAATTTATCCATGTTGATACATTTAGCTCTAGTTCATTTAGTTTCTCAGCTGTATCGTGTTCTGTTGTTTGACTATACTATAATTTATGAATTGGTTCTTTTGTTGGTTGGACTTTTAGGTTGTTTACTTTTTTTTTATTACAAATAATGCTTATATGAATATTTTTGCATGTCTCCCTGGGAACATGTAAAAGTCTTTCTCTTTGGTATTTACTCAGAGAGGTATTACTGGATTATAGGATTTGTTCATAACTTAATGAATATTTCCAAATTTTAATAAGTAATTTTTTTAGCAATTTTTACTCCCTCCAGCTGTGTATAAAAGTTTCTAGTGCTCTGTGTTCTTACCAATACCTAGTCTTGCCAGACTTATTAAAGTTGCTAATTAAATGTGTGTAAAATGTTTTCTCATTGTGATTTTCATTTTCCTTTACATGTGACAAATGAGATTGAATACTTTTTAATGTTTATTGACCATTTAGGTTTCCTTTTCTGTGACTTGCCTGTTCATATTTTTTGTGCATTTCTCTATTTGGTTATTCATCTTTTTCTCTGAATTATAATCCTTTGTTTGTTATAGGTGTTGCAAATATCCTTTCCCAGAGTGTGGTCAGCCTCTTGACTTTTATTATAGTATCTTATTTTTGGCAAACTTTTAAAAATTAAAGTATAATAGACACAAGTAGAGTATGTAAATCTTAAGGGTGTAGTTCAATAAATGCTCATAAATGAGTATATCTATATAAACATATTATGTGTTCTTTGATGCATTTTAAAAATGTAATTCAATTAATGAACTTTTCCTTTTATGGTTTGTGATTTTGTGTTTTGTTTAAGAAATACTTCCCTATCCTAATGTCATAAACATATTTTTCTTCTAAACATCTTAAAGTTTTGTTTTTTCACATTTCATGGACCTGGAATTGTTTTGTATGTGTATAGTTTGAAGTAGTGATCCAGTTTTCTTTTTTCACGTGAATAACCATTCAACCATTAATTATTGGCCCTCATTACCCTATGATCTGCAAATCACTACTTTCATGCATCAAGATTCCATATGTGGGTCTAATGTCTGGGCACTCCATTGTGTTCCATGAATCTCTTTGTCTAGCTTTGCAATGTAGGGGGGAAAAAGTAATATCTTTGTCTTACGCATCACAAAGTTCACAGCTGGATACACCTATAATAAAAGACATATTAACATGATAAAACAGACAAATTTATTTAATGTAAGTTTTACATGATTGCCTTTGGAAGTGAAGACCCAAAGAAACAGAGAAATGTGTGTTTTTATGCTTAGTTTTGATGAAGAGTGGACAGTCTTGCAGATGTATGATTGAACAAAGGGGGTATGATCTGATGGTTACAAACTGGGGTGAACTTAGCAAGGACTGTTTGTTCCCATTCTTCTTGGTGTCTGTGCCTTCAAGGATAAGGATATTCCTTTCCTCCAGGTATAGGGAGGTTGGAATGAAGGTTTTATGACCTGCTTTGAGGGAGAAGGGTGAGGGAAAGGTGAGAGTGATCTTCCTGCTTCTGCTGTTTTCTCAAATGCCGCGATACCACACTGTGCAGTCATATTTTCTGAACCCCATCAGCAACAATACCCGTGGTCTTAATTATTATAACTTTATCATAAAATTTGATATTGGGCAGAGCAAAAATTGCTCTATGTTTTTTGTACCATAAGCTCCCATTTTGGCACTGAAGCGTGAAAGCATTCAGATGGTTCTACAAACTCAGGTTGATGAAGGAGAAAGCGCACCAGATTTGTCGTTACAGGGTTCAGCCCCACGCCTGCCCTATCTGGTGATGTGAATTTGGGCAGGCCGCTCTTCTGTCTGGGCCTCAGGTTTATTCATCTTAAAACATATAAATCTCAGTGGCTCCATAAGGTCTCTTCCAACTCAAAAAAGCCCAACTCCATCATACCTACTTGGCCGTACTTCCCGAAACCTACCCACTCTGCCCAATGAGCAGACTTTTTTTTGTTCTTGTGTTTGAGGCTTAAACTGGATTATCAACCTATTTCCTTTTAAAGTCTTCTCCGATCTTATCAAATATCTAAGTTCAGAAGAGAAACAACTGTTATTGATTTTTTATAACTGTTTCATCTATTAATATTTTGTTCATACTTTCTAAAACAACTTGGTTTACACAGAGATTTTAGTCTCATTGGGACTGTAAAAATATCTCTTCCTCTTTCAGAATGGATTATTTTGAGCAGTGATATAAATGAAATTCAGCATGTAGTTTTATCATGGCCAGTTTGAATGAGAACCAGTAGAAGAAATGTTCTTGCCCTTATAAAGCAGTTCTACAGGTACATGCTATTACCAGTATGCTTCATGTTAAGAAGCATATTCATTCATTTACAGTCACAAAATAAATACTTAGTTGGAGGGTGGAGAGGGTGGATGTAATTATTCACACTACTGAAGATTTAAATTTTTATCTTTTTTAAAATATATAAAATATTATTTTTTAAAATATAGAATGCTTCATGAATTTGTGTGTCATACTTGCACAGGAGCTGTGCTAATCTTCTCTGTATCCTTCCAATTTTTTTTCATATACGTGCTGCCGAAGTAAGCATAAAGACTTAAATTTTTAAAAACAAGGATTCATGATGGAGTTCATCTAAAATATTATTTATTATATTGTTGAAAGTATGGCAAGGCAAATATGATGGAGTTAGGATTTTATCAGTTAGAAAGGATATATGGGGCCAGGCAAATCTACATATCTTAAGATGAGAAAGCTAAGACCCAGACAGAAGAGTGACTTGCCCAAGGATTCAATTTAGGAGACCCTTCTGCCCCCAAAACTCTTCTGTGCGAATTGAGATTTATCTATGTGTTGTTGTTCATAATCTTAAATTACAATGTTCTACCTACATTCAAGGATAAATCTAGGTTTTGTGGAGTCTAAAGTAATTCAATTTGAGAGTCTCCTTGGAAAAAAAAGGAACACAAAATTACAAATATAAAATTAAGTATAAAAGTAAACATTAGGCCGGGCGAGGTGGCTCACGCCTGTAATCCTAGCTCTCTGGGAGGCCAAGGCAGGTGGGTTGTTTGAGCTCAGGAGTTCGAGACCAGCCTGAGCAAGAGTGAGACTCCATCTCTACTAAAAATAGAAAGAAATTATGTGGATAACTAAAAATATATGTAGAAAAAATTAACCAGGCACGGTGGCACATGCCTGTGGTAGTCCCAGCTACTCGGGAGGCTGAGGCAGGAGGATCGCTTGAGCCCAGGAGTTTGAGGTTGCTGTGAGCTAGGCTGATGCCACGGCACTCACTCTAGCCCGGGCAACAGAGCGAGACTCTGTCTCAAAAAAAAAAAAAAAGTAAACATTTATTTGGAATAGAAAAAAAATCACAACAAATTATGAATATTTAAAGATTCCAGTGCCTTTCTTCTGAGATCTCTTTAGGCAATTTACCAGAGACACATATAGTAATGTTTCCAAGCACAGCCTGCCTTCCCCTCCCCATCTAGAACACTCCATAACTCCCAGCAACTCCAGAACTCATGACTTTATCAGTTTTATGGTAAATCTGATTTTTTGTGCATCATGCACATTATTTTACTAATTGTAAGAGTGATCATCAAAGTAAGAAGTGGTGTAATACAGAAAATAAAGGAATCTATATTTCATTTTTCTGTCATAACAAAAGTCTGAAATTACATTTGTCATCATGTATAATGGAAGACATGGAATTTAGCTAAAAATAAGAATAAAGAAAAAATGATACCTTTTATTTATTGTCTGTTACATGCCAAACTTTCCCTCAATTTTAGATGAGGAAACAGAGGCTCATAAAAGTTAAGCAGCCTGTCCAAGGGGACCCAGGTATTTGCATTCTATCACCCCCCCACCTCCCACCAATGATTCCAAAAATGACTCTTTTCAGGGCCTAGTGCACAAGATGCAAAATGACAAATGAGGCCCCAGTGGCAAGCTCAGAAGCACAGAACATCTCCCCAAAGATGCCAGACTTATATCCTGTTGGGAGTTTTCCTAACAAAAATAACAAACCACACAATTGGTTGGAGGTAGATTCTCAGTTATTATCTGACATTTGAGTTTTAAATACTTTACGTAACTGCAGTCTGCTATCATGCCAATTATATTTCCTCTTACCTTGAGATTGTATCCTTTTTTATCACCTAGTATAATGCCATATTCAAAACATTGATTTCCAGGATGTAGCACATTGGATTTATCTGAACAAACCACTTTAATATCCACTTTCGATACATGTGTGATGAAAAGTATTTAATTTAAAAAGATTGTACTTTATGAGCCTGGTAAGTATGTTCAGTGTGCTAGAGCATGTTGTTTGAGAGTTGAGCAAACTAGTCCCGGTGCTGTCCCTACTACTAACTAATGTTCTGTAAGTTGATGATTTCTTGACTTTGGCTTCAGGCTATAAAATTCTTAACTTGTTACAGTGTGGGGTCTTTGGCTATGAAATGAAAGTATCAGACTTGGAACTCTGAAACAGTCCATGATTTTTATTTTATTTTTTACAGAGGACTTTTATATGAGAATGTTTATCCCAGTATTATTTGTAGTGGTGGCAGAGGTGGGCGTGGGGCTAGGGGTGATAGAAGTGGAAGTAACCCAGGGAACTATACTGGCAGAGTGGATAAGTAATTCATGTTGGAAGATTACCATGGGTTGTCACTCAACTGTTAAAAGCACCAAAGTAGATGTACATGCTACAATGTGCATAGACCTCAAAAACATAATATATAGTGAAAAAAATAGGAACAATCAGCATAGTATATTCCCATTTACATTTATTAAAATGTGCATTTTAACACAAAGTAACAATACGCATTTTACAAAGATAAGTGGGTATTTAAATACATATATCACAGATATCAGATGCCACAGTTGGTCCTGGTATTGGGCATGGAGATCAAGGAAGAAAGGGGGTTGTGGTGGAAAGAAGGACCCTGCATAGGCCAACGATTCCAGGATGCTATAAAATAAAAGATATGATTAATTCAATCCTGTGCACTTGAGATTAAAATTTCAAAGTTTTGTAGTAGTGGCTTGCTCGCTCAAGAAAGACTATGGGCCTATATTGTAAGAGTCAACACGAAAAATACAGACTGAGAATAGCATGCAATATAAAGTTAAACTAACAAATATTAATAGATGTAGTGAAAACCAATTTAAAAAATTGCTAAAGTAAGGAGAAGTGAATTTCATATCAATTCAAAATTACTGATAAAATCAGGAGAGATGAATTTAAGGAAGCAATTAGAACATGTTAGAATCAGTTCCTCAATGCACATGTGTGCATGTGGGTCAGATGTGAGTCTTGAAGAATTTACAAGAAATGTACATGCGATAATATGAAAGGTTAAATGTTGTCAGTGTTGGACACTCACTGGCTTCATCATTTCTGCAGTCTTTCCTTCCTGCAGCCAGATTATCTTTGGCTCCACTTTCTCTGGCCAGTACTGGGCTTCCTTTACTTTTGGCTGCTGTCTTGACATGCACATTATTGCTGTTTCTTTTAAAGAAGTAAATAGTTCCTGCTTTGGCCACACACAGTGCAAATTCTCTCTCTCTCTCTCTCTCTTTCTTACACACACACACACACACACACACAGCTACTCCTAAAACTCTGAATAAAGCTAACCCTACCATTAGTGGTTTAGGAATGAAATTTAATACCGGGGTAAAAGGGGTAGTGTAAACATGATGATATGAACAAAAAATGTCCCAGAGAATTCCAAGAAGTTCTTTGTTCCATAAATAAAGAGATGGCAAGGGCCAGCCTTTTCTTATTCTTTATCATAGTCTCCATCCCCATGGTCCAAATGTAAGTATTTAAATTGTGTTACTATATATGGTGTGTATATATATATATTATAGTTTAACATTTTATCTAGAAAAATAATCTTCTGATGATCATAAATCTTGTTACCAAGAGGGGATTGAGTTTCAAGCCCCCTGCAACCTTTTTCTGTGGCTGCAACTTAATGATTTTTTGTCTTTGGCTGTGGGATTTTACCGTTGTGTTTAAGGCTTTATGGGGTTAGCAAATTTCAATATAGAGGTTCAAGATAATGTTTGTTGCTTAGAATGAAAAGAAGTTGAACTATAATGTTGTTATTTTTACTTCTCTGTTATTCACAGGGAATGAGAAGGTTCAGGTCAATGGACTTCCCAGATAACTCAAGTTTTTATTTAAGGCAGCGTCAGGTGAGGCAGCCTGGCACAGTGGATGAACCCTGGAACAAGACTGCCTGGGTCGAATCCTGGCTCTCTCTGCCCATGATACATTGTAAGGCCTTGGGCAAGCTATTTAACCTCTTCGTACTTTATGGGGTTATTGTGAGGATTAAAGGAGGTAATTTTTGTAAAAAAAACTTAGAATAGCTCCTGGCACATAGTAAGCACTATGAGTTAAATAAAAATGAAAGTAATACACTTCAGCAAGTGTTATTGAGGTATATATATATACGTAGATGACCTTGGATGGCTGTGGTTCTCATTTTAAGTTATGCTGTTTTTTTTTTTTTTATAGTTTTCTACCTGCTCTCTTTGTGTTGGCTGACAGTTGAGTTCATTCCTAGTACCTATCCTCACTCTCTTATTAAATGTCTGTTTCTAATTTGTGGTGGCCTGGGAAGTGAGGAAATCAATTTATTAGAATTATGTCCAAAATTAAATCGAATAGTTTGAAGATCTTTCTTATGAATCATATGTATGGTCCTTAGTTCTTGGATGAGGAGACATCTATCTAACTTGATCAGAAATGGTAATTCTCCCTCCTCTTCCAATCATCTATTATGTTCTAAATAACTGAGGTCAGTTGCTAAGTGCTCTCTAGTTAACAGGGTTTATCACACTTTCTTTCATTCTGTAAATACATTCTGCATCGGGTGTCACAGTTCTTTGCCCTTTCCTCCCCATTTACACAAATGCTCGCGTGTAGCAGCAGTCACTCCGGGACAGCACAGAGTATGTTGGGCTAAGGGAACAGGAATGGATGTCACAGTAGATAATGGCTCTCTGCTCTTCTCTCTGCTCACGTCTCTAGGGAAGACTGCAGAGAACTGCCATAAAGGTCTGCGAGCTTCTAGACTAAGCAAGATCTCTCTTTTTTTTTTTTTTTTTTTGAGACCGAGTCTCGCTCTGTTGCCCAGGCTAGAGTGCCATTGTGTCAGTCTAGCTCATAGCAACCTCAAACTCCTGGGCTCCAGCAATCCTCCTGCCTCAGCCTCCCCAGTAGCTGGGACTACAGGCAAGCACCACTACACCTGGCTAATTTGGCTATTTTTTTCTATTTTTAGTTGCCTGGCTAATTATTTTTTCTATTTTTTTTTTAGTAGAGATGGGCGGGGAGGGAGTGTCTCGCTTTTGCTCAGGCTGGTATCGAACTCCTGACCTCAAATAATCCTCCTGCCTTGGCCTCCCAGAGGCCAAGGATTACAGGCATGAGCCACCGTGCCAGGCCTAAGCAAGACTTCTTAAGTTTTTTTCAACCTAACCTGTCTTTCCTACATGAAATTTGGTGCAGAATTTCAATTGTGATGTATGAAAGGAAGCGAAGCTATTGAAAACTCACGTAAATCACCACTAGGTTGACTCTCTTCCACTCCCTTCCACTTTCCCCCTTTAAAATGCCCAATAACCAAAAAACCAAACAAACCATTCTTTTGGAATTATTCATCCTGGCCTTGCAGCTAATGGAAAAAGTGAGCTTAAGCGAAATCTTGAAGGTAGCCAAGGAGATCTTAATTTGAGGCCTGGTCATAAAATTTTAGAGTTGGAAGGGTCTTTAAGGGTTAGTTAGTTCAGTCTCCATATTTTCAGATGAGGAAACAGACCAGGAAAAGTGAAGTGACCGGATAAAAATCACAAAGCCAGAATTGATATTTTCAATGCCAATGAGGCTTGATTTTTTATATTGCCAAAATGGAAGTTCTCTGTGCCCCGAGTGAGGAGACTGTCTCGATCACCTCTGCCAAGGCCATGATACCTACTACTACGGGCCCTGGTACACATGGTAAATTGTATCAGTTTGGTGTCTCTCCGTTGCAAGTGATTAAAAGACAAACAAATAAACAATACCATCAACAAAAACCCAGCCTAAACTAAGTTAAGGGAAAGGGGAAATGTAGTTGAGTAATTATGTTATTGAGAAATATAGGAGGAGGTTTGGCTTCAAGCATCCCATGATCCAGGAGCTCAAATAACATCAGTACCATGTGATTTCTCTGTCATAGATCTGTTTCACTCTCTGCTTTTCTCAGCTAGGTTCTTCCCTCCTACTGAAAGATGATGACAGCAGCTTCAGACTCTATATCCTCTAGGAAAGTCCAGTAGGAAAAAGCCAATATCTCTTTCCCAGGAATCCCAGAAATAGACTCCTACTGGCTCTGCCTGTGATAATGTGCCATCCACAAGGCAATCCCAGGGGCCAGGAGAAACTTTATACGTTGATTGGCTTCAGCTTGGGTCACAGATAGTGAGAATTAGTGCACAAATGATCTTTAAAAAAGTTAACACATACATGTCATTTATGATTTTCTTATAAATAACTAGCGCTTATTGTGCCAGGCTGTTCTAAGAACTTTATGAATATTAGCCCATTTAATCCTCTTAACAACTCAATGAGATAGATATTAACTCCAGTTTAGAAATGAGAAAACCAAGTCACAGAGAGGTTAAGTAATATGCCCAAGGTCACACAGCTTGTAAGCAACAGAGTAGCCACAACTCCAACTGAGGCAATCTCGCTCCTAAATACCCGCTTCTGCGTTGCATGAACCAAGTAATTTCATTCTTTCTCTTTATCTAGTACAGCCATCCTCTTAACTACAACAGTTTACTAAGCAGGGACTATAATTTTTCTACTTTCTGGCCATGAGAAAGCTGACTAACAGAAAGGGTAAGTGGTTTACAAAAGGTGCAGTAGCAGGCCCTGAAGTAAGGGGCTGATCTCCCTTAGCATAAGCAACAATCAGTTCACAGTATCCTGGGCTTCCTCTATAAAAAGGATTTGGGCTCTTGTAGATGTGTTCACATGCACACTATATTTGCTAATTCCTGAAACTGAGAAGATTTGCCAATAAGCTTCTTGGAGATGGATGACTTCTTAAATGTCAAATGAAACATTGAGCCACTAATTTGTGTTCTTTAAAATGTCAGGAAAAACCATTATTTTTGCAGATGGAGCTTCAGTGTGGTCTGATTTTGAGTCTGTGAAATGACTCTTGTCTTTGAGAAGAATCGTTCTTTTCTTATTTTGAAATGATGTTGTTTTGTCCAGAGAAGAATGGTCTAAGACCATTCTGATACCCCTGGTATCAGTCAGTGGCCTGTTAGGGACTGGGCCACAGAGCTCTGCTGCCCTACTCCTCCATCCTGGCCCCCATTGGTGGAAAAATTATCTTCCATTAAACTTAGGAAGGGGGTGGTATGCACAGCAGGAGGTAAGCGGAGGGTGAGCCAGCAAAGCTTCATCTGTATTTACAGCTGCTCCCCTCCCCATTGCTCGCATCACTGCCTGAGCTCCCCACCTCCCCACCCCCATCCGTGCAAAAATTGTCTTCCATGAAACCAGTCCCTGGTGCCAAAAAGGTTGGGGACCACTGGTCTAAGAGGCAGTGCTGGCCTCTGAGCCCAATTCAACATGGGGAAATAGTTTTAATCACTCCTTGTAACCTCCAAGGTGCTTGCACCCATGCTAGCCTGGTCTTCTCAGAAACTCCACGGACGGCTAGTGGCTATCCTGCCCTCTTCCCACCTTCCTTCTCCTTCTCACCCCAGTAGCAAGAGCTCTGGGTGATGTGACCTTCAGAATCCATTTCTACTTCTCTTATTTTAAACCGTTTTCTTGCAGAGCACAACAGGGGCTGATAAAGTCGATTTATATATCAAGAGAATAATATAGTTGAGTAACTTAGGTCTCAGGCAAGTACCAAGTAATGACCAGTGCCAGTGGAGAGTTAGAACTTTGAGGCTTTGGGTCTATTTCTTCACATCTATCACTTTCATCCAGTTGTAGGTGATTAGGAGCCTGAATTAAATCAGCCAAAAGTAACCTGAAGTTTGAGTGATATTCTCCTTCCACCCAGTTCCCCTGTGAAGGGCGAATGGGAGAGGAGGGGTTAGAGCTGCCCTACAGACCAGTGAACCTCCGGCTTTCTAAAGCACTGCTTCAGCACAGCCAGCACCTCCTCCTACTTGCTTCCTCTTTCATCATGACCCAGCTTGGTCATCTCAAAATTGTTAGGTTGTAGGAGATGACTCCCAATCCGTCTCTGTGTCTGAAATTATATGGTGAGGCTTACCACATAATTTACAAGAAGGAAAATTAATTTTGGGGGGGATGGGTAACTGTCTTGACAGTGTGGGAGACCGCCATCTTGCGCCTTACTGAGACTCGCTATGGGTGTGTTATTTCACGTGCTGCTGAGCGTCACATTTATACAGCACTCTGAACAGGCAGAGCAATATGGCATAGAGCCAAAAGCACTGAACTGCATGTCAAAGGCTCTGTTTTTTGTTTTCTTTTTTGAGAAAGAGTCTCGCTCAGCCTAGCTCACAGCAACCTCAAACTCCTGGGCTCGAGCAATCCTTCTGCCTCAGCCCCCGAGTAGCTGGGACTACAGGCATGCGCCACCATGCCTGGCTAATTTTTTCCATATATATTTTTAGTTGCCCAGCTAATTTTTTTCTATTTTTAGTAGAGGCGGGATCTCACTCTTGCTTAGGCTGGTCTCAAACTCCTGACCTCAAGCGATCCTCCTGCCTCAGCCTCCCAGAGTGCTAGGATTACAGGCGTGAGCCACCCTGCCTGGCCAACGCTCTGTTTTTTCAACTCTAGAATCATCTAGCTGGGTGATGTCGAACAAATCAAAGTCTTTCTGATCCTTTTTTTTTTTTTCCCTCTTGTGGACTGAGGAAATAATCTAGATAATTTTTAAAGATCTGCTTCCTACTGGAAGAATCAAATTTGTATCTATGGAATAAGATTAAAAATATTAACAATTATTTTCTATTTCTGCAGTCTTGGAAAATGTAGAAGACTATTTGACCCTGTGTAACAGAAAAGAAAACTGAGACACACCTAACATCAAAACCCCGAGTCCTTCGGAGAGGCCGTATTCCCTTGTATGAGAGTTGGTCAGTGAGTCATAACACCCATCACACAGGCCATGCTGGCTCTTCCACTCTGGGGAGTGACACAGTAAAGTCAGTGGGTACGGATAGTTTCGTTCTCAGATCACTCAGCTGGGAGATGATATTTAGAATGATGGCTCAAAAACAATTCCGACCAAGCAAAGCATTAGTCAGCTTGGGAAAAACTTTATGGGTTGGGAGGAACTTTTCAGGGAGAGAGAGAGGTAACAGTATATTCTATTCATCCCAAGAGGACCATAGCCATAAATCAGAGAGGAAAGGATTTGTTTTGGACCCACACAGAGAAAAGGGAAGCAGTGAGGGAAAGCTGTCTGGACTGGGATTTAGAGGACTTTACTTGTAGTCTAACTCTGCCAAATCCTTAGCACAGGGAGGCTGCATACCCTTTCTAGCCTTAATTTTTCTTTTTCTTTGTTTTTTCTTTTCTTTTTTTATTTTTATGAGACAGTGTCTTTCTCTGTTGCCCCAGCTAGAGTGCAGTGGCATCATCATAGCTCACTGCAACCTCAAACTCCTGGGCTCAACGATCCTCCTGCCTCAGCCTCCCGAGTAGCTGGGACTACAGGTGCTTACCACCATGCCTGGCTAATTTTCCTATTTTTTGTAGATATGGGGTCTCCCTCTTGCTCAGGCTGGTCTCCAATTCCTGGCCTCAAGCGATTCTCCTGCCTCAGCCTTCCAAAGTGCTGGAATTACAAACGTGAGTCACCGTACCCTGCCATCTTAATTCCTTTATCTATAAAATGGGAGGAAAGTACTAGGTGGTCTCTAAACTTCTCTAAGCTCTGACATCTACTAGATTCCTTCCAGTAAGTACAAACCCACTCCTGTGCCACTGAGGGTCATTTGGGGGCTTCTCCTTAATTTTCAAAACAAACCCTAAGTGATCAGAATGATTTCTGTGCCCACTGTACCCCTCCTGCCCAGATCCGTGTTCTCTTTAGCTTACTAACACCTCCCTGTAAGTAGCCTTATCACAGCTTGCTTTGTATTACAGAGAGCGTTATGTTCCCCTCGCTTCTGTTGTGGGCTTTTGGCAAACAGGAACAAAGTCATTCATTTTAGGTTCTCCTGAAGCATATGGTGAATGTGGTCTTCCCTTTTGTTTATTAGAATTGCATATCCAGGAAATTGCAAGTCTATGATTGCTCAATATTTCAAGTATCACATTTCTCAAATTTTCAATGCAAACAATTAGATAATTTCCTGTGTAACTTTCATGGTATGCAAGTATGCAAATATAGTACTCCTTTTCTTATGTGTACAATTATTGGTTCACACTTTTTTTCATTAAGAGAGCAGCAAGGCCGGGCGTGGTGGCTCACGCCTGTAATCCTAGCACTCTGGGAGGCCAAGGCGGGTGGATCGCTCAAGGTCAGGAGTTCGAGACCAGCCTGAGCAAGAGCCGAGACCCCGTCTCTACTAAAAATAGAAAGAAATTATATGGCCAACTAAAATATATATAGAAAAAACTAGGCGGGCATGGTGGCCCATGCCTGTAGTCCTAGCTACTCGGGAGGCTGAGGCAGTAGGATCGCTTAAGCCCGGGAGTTTGAGGTTGCTGTGAGCTAGGCTGACGCCACGGCACTCACTCTAGCCTGGGCAACAAAGCAAGACTCTGTCTCAAAAAAAAAAAAAAAAAAAAGAGCAGCAACTTACATATGTATATGATTGTATGTACATATGACAATATGTATGTGTCTATATTTTTTCTCCTGTGCTAGTATATATTTTATAGGCAATTTTTATATTTGTTTTTCATGTTCATGCTGGAGTCCTGGTCACAACTTTTTCTTAGTCTTTCTTACTTGTTGCTCATTATGAGGTCCTTATGCAGAATTTTAAATCTTAAAGGGTCCTTCAAGGTCATCTCTGATCCAGCCCCTTAGTTTACAGTTGAGAAACTAAGGCCCAGAAACTTTAAGGCATCACTGTCAGTCACGGCCAAGGGCAAGCTAGAACTGATGGGTCTTAAGTTTCAGCCCAATCGTTTCTCTGCTACATATAGCACAGCAATATTTATAGACATACAACATAAAAACATGTGTTTGTATATATAAACATAGAAATACTTATTTTTTGTTACATTCTGTTAGGGAAAGGTAGAGAGATTTAGGTATAAACTTTCCCCTTGAATGTCTTAGAGATGTACATCCGTGTGAGTATTATCAGTTGGTTGAAGAAAACATTGCTAGGTAAGCAGAAGATACGTATCCTATTTCTTTAGAAGCCTATTTCATGCTGTGCCAAGGGGATAGAGTACAAGTGCTGGTTAATAATTTATAGTATATATTCATCTCCATTCCTCTTTGACTAAAATATTAATTCCCCATTGATCATCATTATTTGCTTTTTGGCCAGGCAATATACAGTGTGCAGAGAGTTTGATGAAAGGGTTATTGCTTAGACTTTTCATGGCCCCCTGTGCTCTGCCAGTAATTTACTGACTTTATTTACTTGTGGTAATGAGCACACCATGGAGAGTGTGCCAGCTGCTGGGGTTGTCCTGGGTGCCTTTTTTCTAGGGCAGGACAATATAAAAAGCACAGTTGGTTTTTTTCTAATTTAGCGTTTGCAGCATGTGCCTGCATTTTTATTACAGTTTTCATGGAACAATACAGGTGAATATAGAACATAAAATATCTCAGACTGACTTCTATTAGTAAAGTGAATTTATTTTTAAATATCTTGAGAAGCATTTGGAGGGGGTGTGTGTGTCTGTGTGATAGTGTATATATTTACATGTGTTTAAAAAACAACAGGTCCTGGAAATTGGGACATTGAAGATTTGGTTTCATGATTTAGAAATTGTATAATTTCAGAATTTGTATAATTTTTATATATTTACATACATTTTGTGCATATATATAATTTGCATAATTTTTCACAAGTTATAATCCAGGAGATAGAAGAAATCTAGTATGTAAGCCATGCTTTACTACAGTTGCTAAGGGAGAGAACCTTTTACATTAATATTTGAAATTTGCAAAAGGAAGTCAATCTGCAAATCATTCTTTGTTTACTGTGAAATGCAGTTTTGAATTTTTACTGTTCTGAGAATATCTGTTTTCCCAAAATGTGGGCATTTCCACAAACTGTGAAGCCGTGGGGGTGACCCAATTGAGGAGGAACTAGCACCATTCCTGCTTCCTCATTTGGCTGCTTGTTCATTCCTTTTCTGGGTCTTGTTCCACGTTAGGAATTAACTGCTTTGCTCTTCACGCTAGTGGATCCCACGGACTAGCTTCTCTCGCCCCTTCTCTTTCTGACTTTCATCTTTGCCTTCCTCTTTTTTAAAAATAAAAACATTTCCGCTTTTATCTTCTCCCACTACCTCTTTAAAATCTTCTGTTAATTTAAATAAACTCAGGAACTGGAAGAGCTCTTGGCACCCTGAGCTTGTGGGCTGACTGCGCCTCCATCACAGGCTTGGAGTTGCTCACAGACGCTGAGCCAATGGTGTGACAGCCCTGGGCACTCAGTTGCTTATAACACGCTTCAAGGACAGTGGACTGATGCTACATCTTCTCTCACTTGGTGGCCCAGGTTTCCTGAAGCTCAGGGAAATAAGTCTGTTTGAATAGTCATCTCTGCAATTCCTGCATATTGGGGGTGGGGGGAGAAAGTATTCATGCTTTACTCTTGCATTTTGTAACTAACTGCACTACTTGGCAAGTTACCATCTAATATATCAATTCTTCAAGTGTATATGTATCTGCCAGGATCTAGTACGGAAATCAGAAACCACTTTAAGTGTTTACAAGAGAAGAAATTCAATATGGGTACAGGAATTGTTTACACAGGTGAAGAAGCTGGGAGCCAAACAGAGGTTTATCAACAGAGAGAGACGCAAAGAAGGTAAGGCCCCAGGAATCAGGGTCACCTAGCAGTGGCTGGAACCGTGGCAGGTCTGCCCCCTAGAAGCAGAAACCAGAGAAGAGACCCGCAGTTACTGGGAAGCCGTCCAAGTGGAGGTAGCTGTGGCCGCAGGTGTCCTCCCACTCCCCATCTCCTCCAATTATCTCGTGCCAGGGCCTCCCACCGGCCAGTCACAGAGGGCAGCCGGAGACGCTGGAGCTCGGGAAGGCAAACTGGAGATCAGCTCCCCTGGCCGGAGGTGCGATCACAGCTGGATGGGCGGTGGGGTGGGGAGGGACGCAGAGGAAAGGCCAAGGAGCAGAACAAGAACGGACCATGTAGTGACTAGGCTCAGGGCACGCACACGAAGGTCACCATCTGACCCTTCCTAAGCTCTCGACCCCCATTGCTGGCGATATCTGAGTGCGGGTTTAGGAATCCAAGCGGCAGAGACCACAGAATCTGAAGGTTATCCAGAGGCTCCCTGTGGCTCTTGGAGTGTGCGCTCAAGCTCCCTTCTCGCTGGGACTTTCTGGCTTTCTTCCTCTGCTGTACCACCCACGCCACCGCTTCCTGGCTTGAACTTTTCCCTGTTGTCACTAGTCAGAATTATGTGGGTTTACTGGGGAAAACTTCAACTCCTCTTCAGCTGGCTCCCAGCCTCGGTTTAGGGTTAGAATAATTAAGTCCAGGATGATGTCTGCACAGGAATGTGGCTCAAGCCTCAGAGCGGGATCAGGCTTTCTCCAAACACCCACACAGGAAACGATCCTGTGTGTTATGGTGGGTTTTCTGCCCCATTGCCAAGCACTCATCGTGTGCCGCTGAATATTTGAATTATTTGTTAATATCTTTGCAATTCTACTAGAATACAGATTTCTTGAGGATAAAGACTGTGTCCTATAGAGCTTTACATCCCAGAACACAGTGTTGCTCAAATATTAGGTATTGTGGTTTTTGATTGAGAGGTAGAGGTCCATGAATTGGGAATGATAAGCTCTAGTTTCTTCGGTTTGGGGTAAATTAGAATGAAGTCTCTGAGCCTCATTTTAATGCTTTTTAAGATATGATTTTGAAGAAAGAGCATGCTTCTAGGACCTGTCTGTTCAAGTACATCACAAGCAGCTTGAGGGCAAGGACAGTATCTTGCACTTTTATGGATAGCATCTAGCACGCTGTCTTGCACAAATAAGCTGCTCAATGCATGTTTAGTGAAGAAAGACCTCACTGAAAAATTGAAAGCAAGATTGGCCAACCTGGAATGTAGATAAGCTTTTAGAATTTTTACATTCTTTAAAATTTTTCTATTTCTGTTTATTGTATTTAAGTAGCAAGACAAAGTTAGGAATCTACTTGTCAGGGTTTGCAAACTCAAATGCCTGCAGGATCAAGTAACATGGAATGGACCTGGTTAAGGCAAAAGGGAATACAGTTGGCCCTCCATATACACATCCACAGATTCAACCAACCATGGATCAAAAATATTGGGGGAAAACCCCCCAAAAAAATAACAGTACAACAATAAAAATCATACAAATAAAAAATACAGTGTAGTAACTATTTACATAGCAGTTACATTATATTGGGTATTACAAGTAATCTAGAGATGGTTTAAAGTATATGGGAGGGTGTGCGTAGGTTATGTGCAAATACTACCTTATTTTATGTAAGGGACTTGAACACCCATGGATTTTGGTATCTATGGGGGTCTGGGAACCAATCCCCTGCAGATGCCAAGGAACGACTGTCTTGATGACTGTGGAGAACTGGAGATTATTGGAGAGAATTTTTTTTTTTTTTTTTTTTTTGAGACAGAGTCTCGCTTTGTTGCCCGGGCTAGAGTGAGTGCCGTGGCGTCAGCCTAGCTCACAGCAACCTCACACTCCTGGGCTTAAGCGATCCTCCTGCCTCAGCCTCCCGAGTAGCTGGGACCACAGGCATGTGCCACCATGCCCGGCTAATTTTTTCTATATATGTTTTTAGCTGTCCAAATCATTTCTTTCTATTTTTAGTAGAGACGGGGTCTCGCTCTTGCTCAGGCTGGTCTCGAACTCCTGAGCTCAAACAATCCGCCCGCCTCGGCCTCCCAAGTGCTAGGATTACAGGCGTGAGCCACCGCACCCGGCCTGGAGAGAATTTTAAATATCCACTCTAAACGGAGCAACTGATCTTCTGTCTTAACTAATTATTGTCATTTGGGAGAATGGTCCCAATGTTGTTAGAACTTTGGATATGTATGTGAAATTTCTCTATGTCAAGAAAAGCCAGTTAGGGGATCTGTTAAATATCAATGCATGCACTAAAAAATAATACAATTTATACTTAATATTAATATTTCTTTAAAATGCACTTAGTTAAGGTGCTTTGGGAATTATTCCGTGATTTTGGAGCTCTAATTTTCCTTTCCAGTTTTAACTGGAACATTTTATTGGTGCAGCTCTGTGTTGCATTCAGTTTACTTGCAGAGGTAACCACAAGGTAAAAAAGGGAGCTGTTAGCTGTTGCTGTACCTGGACTTTCCATTGACAAAAGCACTAACTGGGTCATTGCTTTTTCAGATTATTTTCCACAACGATTAATGTAACATCTGAGTGATGATAGATTCACAATCAACCAATTAATAATAACATTAACGTGCTTATGTGTAGAGACTACAAAGATGATGGATATGCTGATGTTTAGATGTGGTCAGCTCAGGTAAGTGCAGCACACTGTTGGCGAGGCTCAGCTTGAGATCTTGCGGCAAAACAACCAGTTAATTTCAGACACAGAGATCCTCTGTGTACCAGCAGAGTATCAGCTCGAGCAGAACCACTTGAGTTTCATAAGACCTACTCCAAGTTGCAGTAGATTTGATCTTGAGGGAGGCTAATAAAGGTAATAAATGAGTCATTTTCCAGCATGATATAACTAGAATTGGTCCTTGGCCCAGAAAGCTGTGAGTCAGTTCAGTCCTGACTCAGTTCCCAGTATGATGTGCAGTGACTCACTTCCCTATGTGATGTCATGTTTGTTCCTTATGAGATTTGACCTCCACATTGTTTTGTTGTATCAAGGTTTTTTTTTAACAAGAAGAAAAGGAGAATGTTGTGGAATAAGATGAAATACTTTGAGGAATACAGCATCAAACCAATAAATCCTTGATTTTCTCACAATGAGCCTGAAGGAGTAATTAAACTTTAAATGCCTATATTGTTGTTCGCATCTATTAGGATTGCTAATTTCCAAACAGTCTAGCTATTAGCCAATATTTGACTGAAAACATTTTGCATGTAAAAGAAAAAAAATTGGTATTACAACAATTCAATCCTTTGGTAGGTATATTTATAAATGGCAGATGCATTGAAGAAAGTTAACAATAGATGGTCAGGTTAAAGAGGACATATCAACTGACCTTTCTAGAAAGATATACTAATTTACATACAGAAAGTAAACCAAAAATAGAAGATTCCTTATGAAAACCACAAGCATTTTCAGAATATGTAGAATTTTTTTAAAATACTAAAACAATGGCTTTGTTAAGCTTATGTCAACTGTGAATGAAGTTCAGTGTTCATGTCTTGTGTTGGGGGTCGAGTTTGGAAGCTGAGGAAAAAAGCAACTAAAGTATCTCAGACACTATATGGTGAAATGGATTAACTTGGCCTCCGCCTCAAGGCAGAACAAACACTCTCATCCTCAGTAGATAATGATACTGACAAAGTCACAGCTATATAAGTTAGGGCTGTCTGATTGCCAGCAACAGAAATCCCTTTTGGATAACTTAAGCTAAGAAGAGGATATTGGATGGATGAATTGAAGGAGCTGCAGAGTAACCAAGTCTCAGGGACGTTGGGGACCCCCATATTAGGTACTTCTGGACCTCCTAGGGCTCTTCAAGTTGCATCTCTGCCCCAACAATCTTCTTCTTCTTTTTTTTTTTTTTTTTTGAGAAAGAGTCTCACTCTGTTGCCTGGGCTAGAGTACCGTGGCGTCAGCCTAGCTCACAGCAACCTCAAACTCCTGGGCTCAAGCGATCCTCCTGCCTCAGCCTCCCAAGTAGCTGGGACTACCACAGGTATGTGCCACCGTGCCTGGCTAATTTTTTCTACATATATTTTTAGTTATCCACATAATTTCTTTCTATTTTTAGTAGAGATGGGGGTCTCACTCTTGCTCAGGCTGGTCTCGAACTCCTGAGCTCAAACAACCCACCTGCCTGGGCCTCCCAGAGTGAGTGCTAGGATTACAGGCGTGAGCCACCATGCCCGGCCCCTAACAATCTTCTGTATCTGTTTCTCATCATCCGTGTTTCAAATTCCCAGAAGATAATACATGAGTCGGCCTCCCCTGGCAGGTGGCCCTCCCTTTGAATCAGTCACCCCTGACAGAGGGGCTCGCTGCACAATCCCCCCCGGGGAACTGTTATAAGAAGCACATCCCAACTGGTGTCTGCTATAGAGACCATTTGGTTTGTTCTCCAACTTCCTTCCCTTCCAGCTCCAGTCATAACAGTGTTTTTATCTATCCTGTAGATGAGTGCTTCTCAAAGTCCTACATTCATAGGGATCACCTGGGGATCTTGTTAAAAATGCAGATTTTGATTCAGTAGAATTGAGGCACTACCTGAAATTCTGCATTTATAGTAAGTTCCCAGGTGATGCCCATAATGCCAGTCCTCGAACCATACTTTCAGTAGCAAGACTTTATAAGACGTTTTTGCATGCCTGACTAGTATCCGTTCTCTCCCCCTGCCTTTTCTACTAGCACACAGGCCTTTATCTAAGTATCCACTTCCACCCCTGTACAGTCCATGTACTTTGGGGGAAACTGAACTTACTTTCAGCTCTGGTGGTGGGTACCAGTTGCTTTAAGCCAATCAGTCATTCAATGTTATTTCAATGTCCTAGAACGTAAAACAGTGGCTGGTATGTAGTAGGTACTCTGTAAATATTTGTTAAATGTTTGTGCACATGAATTGATATGAGTATAAATATGTGAATTAAGCTTAGGTAAACTTTGGGACACTGGCTTGGAATGCTGGTCCAGAAGCCCTCTCTGCCAATGGCTGTGAGTGTTAGACTTGGCTGTGGCTGGCAGCCTTCCCATATCCATGAGGACAGTCTTAGAATAAAGCTGACGCTAGTGAAGGTGGAGCAGAGAGATAGAAATGAGCCATTGATAACATCATTAAACTCTTGGATTAACTACCCTATGCCCACCCCAGCGGTTATGTGAAATAATAAATTCCCTTCAATTTTAAAGCCAGTTTTAGTTGGATTTTCTGTTACAATATAAAGAGTCTTAATTGACAATAAGGAAATACTTTGTTCCATTCCTAAGGCATCCTACTGTGGTACAATGTGGGTGCCTTCTTAGGTTACCGTGGTCAAAAACGAACAGGGTTAGAAAGTATTCCACAATGCCCCATGGTATGCATTTAGGAACAGGCTTTATTGTAGAAACTTACAAAACAAGTGTCAGCAGCAAGAGAAGTCATCTACGATCTCCCAGCCTTTTATGAATCCAAGGAAAGGCATCTATTGGAATGTGGTGGGTTATGTTCCAGTGGAAGGACCCTACCTCCTTGCTGAGAAAGTGTGAGAACAACTTATCAGAGGGGGTGCAAACACATACTGGGGCCCTTTGAGGTCTCAGTCAGATGTCAGACGCTCTGAGAAGTTGTCTGGGAAAGCCAGCTCTCCCCTTCTGGAGATCTGAGGCCTGGGGGGGAGTTGTGGCTCGTCTGGCTGGGGTGGGAAAGAAACTGCTAGTCCTGCGGCATGCTGAACTTGGGGCAGCCCATCCCACCACGGGTAGGGGGAAGCCCTATTCCAGTGGGTTTGTCCTCGCCACCCAAAGTGACCTCCTGGAGTCATTTTTAGATGACTTTGCTTGTCATCCACATTAACCTAAACCCTTGACCCAGCCAGTTGCTTAATATCCTTCACATGCTACACCACCGCCTTCAGGATCAAGTCCAAGGAGTTTGTTCTCTGAGACAGTCACGACCTGGCCCAACCTACCTCTTCAGTATTTCTTGTGTCACCCCACACATTATACTGTAAACTCCAGCTGTACTGGATGACCTGCTATGCTGCAAACATTTCATGTATCATCACTCCTCAGTGTCTGGAAGACCTTTGCACCATGCCTCTTGCTGGAGTGCATCGTGCTGAGTACGCTGCTCCCTAAATTTCCTCCTGATCAAAGCCTGCTCATCCTTTAAGTTTCAGCTCAACTGTTACTCTCTCCAGGAAACATTCCCAGATCTTTAATCCCCACATCCAGCGTAATTAATCATTGCTTCCTCGGAGCTCCCATGGGCACTCAGTGCACACTGCTGGTGTGCACTTATCACCTTGTTAAGCAGCATATCCGTGGCCTCCCCTAGATTACCAGTTTCCTGAGCACAGAGACCTTGTCTTACTTGTCGTTACAGCTTAAGCCCTACTGGGCTGCTTTCCATGGGACAGAGCCCGCTGGCCCCACTGTGGCATCCTGCCCTTTATTCTGTATTAGGGAGCGTGCCTTAAGGTCAAGGCTCACTGAGAAGTTGTACAGGCTTTTCCCCGGTGATAAGAGAATCTAAAGAAGGACTAGGTGCAGCCAGTAAAAATGCTGGATCTTGTCCCCAAGCTGGAGAGGGCCTAACAAGTTTGGGAGGAAACAAAATTGGGGAGAGAAGAAGCCTGATTTTTTAGAATAAGTTCCCAGAGGGTCTGCAGGATCATTGCCTTGGAGAATAGCTACTGATATGAAAATGATGTAGTCTATGAAAAGAACAGTTTAATATTTTTTAAAACAAAGATTTCCCCTTCTTTGACCTTTTCTCAGTATGATTATATTGCTGTTAACTTTATTACTGAAGCTTAATGCCCAAGATACCAGGAACCACTTCTAAAAACAGCTGTGAATGTGGCCATTCATTGATTTGGCCCCCGCCACTGGGGCGAACGGGGAGGGATTTCTGTTTCCGTAGCCATGGCGCCTGTGTTGTTCTTGTAAGAGGACTAATGAAAGGCACTTAAATCAGACCACACAGAGTTAAGGGAAATAGTTCATTCCTTCATTTCCATCAGACCAAGCAACATCAGAGAAGATGTGAAACTATTCACCTGGACCTCCACGGAGTTTTAGGGCAACAGTGTAACGTCCAGAAAGATAAAAGCCGGCAGGTCATGTGGTTTTTCTGAAGGTTTATTCAGCCATCCCAGGACACACCTAAAGGCAGGCTGGTGCCAAAGTACACGGGGTGTTGGGCGTGAGCCTGAGAGACTGGGAGGCCTGGTGGAGGGTTGGCACGGCCTCAGCCTGCAGGCCCAGTCTGGCCTGTGCGGCAGCTGCACATGTCCCTGGGACCAGAGCCAGCTGGTGGCTCATGGCAATGGTTTCTGGGCCCTGGCTCTACCCCAAGACGGGCTTGAGCTCCTTAGCCCTGACCTGGCAGTGGCTTTGTTCTGGCTCCAAGCTGCAGTTTGGCCCCTGGGCCAGAAGGTAAAGGCAGGCCCTCGCACCCTCACCCAGGCCCTCCTTCCAGCCTGCCCCAGGCGGGCATAGACCAGTGGGCGGGACCAGTCCTCCAGGGTTAAACTTCGGTCACCCTCAGAACTTCCCTAGTGGTTTTGCCCTCTTTAGGTCTCCTGGGTCTTCAGTGAAGCTATCTGTGCAGTGGGTCTCAGGTCGAGGAAGAGGTCACAAGGGATGGAGCAGAAACCCGGCAGGAGATGCCCTGACCCTGACCAACCCGGGAACACTCAGAGATGACTTCTGGACTGGATTTCAAAACCGGCCTTGGTTTCACAGAAGCGCACCCAAAATCAGGTTCTCTGAAACAAGGTATCAGGAAACCCACAAAGTTCTCAAAATCAGATGGATTTTAATCTCTGCTAGAACATGTCACAAACCCTCCAAATAAAACATCACTGGTGACATTCTTTGCTATCGATGCTTTCATGCTTCCCCCAAGCGTGGATAAAGCCTCTTGAGAACACTCTGGTAGCTTTATTGATTGGAACAGGCAATCTAAGTAAAAGCAGAGTGCTTGCTATGCAAATAAAGCTTCTAGACAAAGCTTCTAGACGAGGCTCCAGCCCCCCTCCCGCAGCTGCTTGCCATCCGGAGCTCCTCCCAGACAGGATTCTGAAATCTGCTTTTAAAATATAGGCTTTATTTGCATGTTCCCCACCCCCTCCGCCCTAGTTTCAGTCTAATTCTCCCAGATTGAGAGAAACACAATAAAGGAAAAAAAAAATTTTTGTTTTCAGAGCTTCCCTTTTCACAGAGTCTTTTTTTGGAAACCACAGCCTCGGATCCCAGCAGAGGTTCCTGGGGACTTTAAGAACATCAATCAGTTTCGCAGCTGGAGGCTGAGGCTTTCCTCAGGGAAGACTTTTTACATAAAACAGATTGTACTTTGTCCTTGCCAGGGCAGACAAAGGTTTAAATTAAACATGCAGCAAGCTCCAGTTGGCCGCTTGCCACAGCCCCGGGAGGGGGAGGGAGAGTGTGTCCCCACTGTCCTTCCTTTCTCTGTGGCGGTTTCTTTTTCCCATTTCTGTTATTACAGTGGAAGGAGCCTGGAGTTGGGAGACCTGGGCTTGTCTGTAAATTCACTGTGAGGTGTGATACAAGTCACTTAGCCCCTGGGACCTCAGTTTCCTCTTCGATACAATGAGGAGTCTGAATGAGATGATCTTTGAAGGTCTTTTCTATATTTAGCCTTCTAAGTTGTCTCCAAACTCAGCCGCATGGTTTTCCAGCAAATGCCCTAAGCCTTAGCTGTGGGTAATGCATACTGGAGTGAGGAACCCATTCCTGGGGCAATGGGGGACACCTGGCCCTCCTCCCACGTACTTCATGGGCCAGGCAGCACAGTAGGACATGATAAATGGCAACTGACTTTGTATCTCAGTTTGGGGGAGTATTAGAGAATGGTGGGGATTGTGGCAAATTGGAGAGAAAGAGCCTTCCAAAAAGGGGCCACCTCTACCCAAGTTAGTTCAAGCCAGTTTGTAACAGAATGGTCACCCCTCCTCCCATAGATATGGCAGGGAAATATGGAGAGTGGGGAATATGTAACAGAGGGAATGGCCTGAAAAAATGGCAAAAATATTTTCTGTGTCTTTAAAACATCCCCATTCCTTTTCCAAGAATTTAAACCTACATCCCTGCCTCAGGCCAGTGGTTGGGAGGGGCAGGGGAAGGCTTTTGTTACTGCTGCTAAAGGAGATGGCTCAGCCCAGACCTGTAAAGGGAGGTCCTGGGTGGAGGTCAAGGGATTGTCTTCTCCTGAGAGATCAGAATCATCAACTGTAGTTGAACAGTAATTGCCTGGAGCTGAGAACCCATCCGTTAAAAGCTCTGTATTTCTGCTTATTAGGAGGACGATGGCCTTTCAGACAGGAGTCTCCATCTTCCTCCTTTTCCCAGAAAATAATAAGACTTCTCTCTCCTCCTCCTCAAACCACTTGTTCTCCTTCTTCTTTTTTTTTTTTTTTTGAGACAGAGTCTCGCTTTGTTGCCCGGGCTAGAGTGAGTGCCGTGGCGTCAGCCTAGCTCACAGCAACCTCAAACTCCTGGGCTCAAGCAATCCTTCTGCCTCAGCCTCCTGAGTAGCTGGGACTACAGGCATGCGCCACCATGCCCGGCTAATTTTTTCTATATATATTTTAGTTGGCCAGATAATTTCTTTCTATTTTTAGTAGAGACGGGGTGTCGCTCTTGCTCAGGCTGGTCTCGAACTCCTGAGCTCAAACAATCCACCCGCCTCGGCCTCCCAAGTGCTAGGATTACAGGCGTGAGCCACCGCGCCCGGCCATTCTCCTTCTTCTGATGCGGCCTCAAGGACAAGTGGCCGAGCTTTCAGATACAAGTTGTTGCCACTTGGAAATATGGGCCACGGGGACAGCCAGTTCTTTTTTATTTTGTGAAAGTTCTAAACTTTTAAATATTGGCAACTAATTAAAAAATAACTGTGGGTTTCACAAAATAGATAAATAGGTCTCTGGGCTGAGTTTAACTTGAAGAGGTGCCAGGTCTTCACAGACCTTAAGAGGATAAGAATTTCTGTAATTTCTGTCTCAGAACTGTTCAGTGAATCCGTGTATATAAAAGCCTGCTGTAACCTGCAGCAAAGTACTATAGACATGAAAGGTGGAACCTTAGTAGGTTGTTCAATCATATTTTTCAATATAGAATCGTTACACTGGAGGGTAAGTTTCAGGAAAATAACTTGATCTGTAATCAACTTCCAAATCAAGTCGTGGCCTGGGAATTAATGATTCTGTTGTTTTATTGATTAAAAATAATTTGTAATTTCTACCTCCACATTAAAAAAAATTGATTTCAAGCTGTTAGCCTTGTGGGGAAAGCTGGCTATAATGTAAACTTCATAATTCTATTCTGTATTCTCTGGCACAGGTAGCCTTTTATGTTATGATTAACATATTAAATGAAATGGAAAATTGATATAAGATAATGTGCATTTTAGTCAATATTTCTATCATTTGGATTCACATGTGTATAATGTATATCTTTTATAATAGTATAATAATTGCAATAATAAGTATGCAAAGTACAAAAGCAACTTGACAGAAGTTCTATTTTTTTATACTAAAGTATTTAAGTCTTTATTTTGAGAAAGAGAGAGAGAGAGAAATGGAATTTTGTCCTTTAAAACATACATATTAGGCTGGGTGCAGTGGTTCACCCCTGTAATCCTAGCACTTTGGGAGGCCAAGGTGGGAGGATTGCTTGAGGCCAGGACTTTGAGATCAGCCTGAGGAACATAGCAAGACCTCATCTCTACAAGAAATAGAAAAAATTAGCTGTGTGTGGTGGTGGCAGCGAGCCTAGATCCTTAGCTAATTCAGAGGCTGAGGCAGGAGGATCCTTGAGCCCAGGAGTTTGAGGCTGCAGTGAGCTGTGATTGCACCACTGGATTCTCACCTGTGCAGCAGAATGAGACCCTGTCTCAAAAACAAAACAAATATGTATCTTAGTGGCTAGATTACTTTTCTTCTTTTAACTGTATAAGAAATGCAAATTTTAATTTCAGGAATGTATATGATGTACACTGCAATTGTTTTAAATTTATTTAAGTGATGTGAGAGTAATAAGTAGGCCCATGAATTTTTTAGGAAGCAAGATAAAATGATTTCCTGTATTGAAATGCCATAATTTCAGAGTAAAATAATGTAATTGCTTTTAAATATAAAAGCATTTCCTTTTACATGGGTAGATAATAATTCTCTGATTTCAATTTTCTTTCCTTGATCTTAGCAACTTAAGACATAAAGACGAGTTTGCCTCATTTTCTTCCCTTGTATTTAAGCTTTTTATCTTTTTGCCTAATGTATGTAGTCTCATGGGTTTGATCCACTAATGAATGTATAGTTTCTGATGATGGGGTTCAGGACATGCTACCCCAACATATGGCACCTTGACATTTGAGAAAAAAACAGAAGCAGGAAGGATTCTTTGACCTTCTCCCTCTTGTCTCCTTTGAAGCAGGCCAGGAAAGGCCATAAAAGAATTCTCTGACCTTCCTCGGAAGCAAGTCATAGGACCTTCCTGTGAGAGGTGCTACCCTATACCCTGAGGAAAGGAGTATTCTTATCTCTGAAGACACAAGGACACAGAGAAAAATCTAAACAAACAGGCCTTCCCAAGTTTCCACCAGTTTATTACCAATAGGTCATACCCCCTTTGGCCAACCATACTTCTCCACAACTACCTACTTCTTCATCAAATTAGCATAAAAATTCACAGGTTTCCCTATTCTTTTGGGTCTTCCTTTCTGATGGCTCCTGTGTCAGGTAAAACTTATGCTAAGTACATTTGTACATTTTTCTCTTGTTAATCTGTCTTTTGTAGGTGCCTCAGCCAAGAACCTAGCGATGGGTAAGGGAAAAAAAACCTTTTCTTCCCTACACTGACTTATAATTTAAAAACATATTGTATACTTTTTAAGCTTTCACTTTTAAGCTTTAACAAGTTGCAACCGTGCAATTATTATCGCTAGAATAATTACAGTATGGGAAGCACTAAAACATTTTGGTTACTGTATTATGTATTAGTCTGGATAATTAACCATTAGCTGCCACTGTAGACCAACTCTGAAATCTCCAGGGCTTTACACAACTAAATTTACTTCTAGCTCACATAAAATGATGTAGTCACTAGGGATTGTCCTCCGTTCAGAGACCCCAGGCCTCCCCATCTGTGTGCGATGCTGTTGTATCCTCACGTAGCTTCTAAAGCACAGGGGACAGGGAACTGGAGGAGGACGCTGGCTCTCAGTGACCTTGACTTGGAAGTGACACTTGACCCTTCTGCTCCCCTGCAAGGGCGGGTAGAAAATGTAGGGGAGTTTCCATTATTTTGCGAGTCTGCAGTCCCAGTCCTGATCATGATTTCTATGTAACATCATTCATGTATTTAACAGACAGCAACTTGTGACCTTTGCTGCTGACTCATTGCCTGATTTTGTGACTTTTTTGCTTCTCATTCTCTTTCTAGCTCTATGACATGCTCTCTGTCTAGTTCTGGCTCAGATGCTCAAGAGGAACAATCTAATTGGCTTGTTTGTCACCATTGTCTCGTTTGGCAGAGCCTTCGTTTCCAGCCATCTGATGCGCACCGGCCAGCCTGTTGACTAACTGCTCTGGTTTGTGTACCCACAGCTGCTTTAACCGTCTGGGGAAAGGAGTCTGGGAAAAAATTGCCAAGGAATTTGGAGATAAAATCAATAAATAAATGTGGCAGAGTTATTTTGAATATTGAAGATTTAAGAACATATCTAACAATGTATTATTATTAATATTAAATTATGACTATATCAAAATCAAAATTTGTCAAGAATTACAGCTTTATTTTTTCAAGCATGTCTGGTAATATGAATTGAGTAGCTGTTTTATAAATGTCAGCTGGCAAACTAAGGTGTACAAAAATGTACCTTTATTGTTTCTATAGGTGAATTTAATTTCTATTTTATGCCTCTAGTCCACTGAGTGGAAGAAACTAGATTTTGCTAAATTTTAGGCACCCCTACCTGCCCAGAGTTGTATCTAAGATTCAAGGAGTTTATGTAGCATCACGACATTAGAGGAAATATTAATATAATCTTGCCCCAGGTATATATCCACCTTGACTTCCTTCCTTCCTTCTTCCTTCCTTTCTTTCTTCCTTCCTTCCTTTCTTTCAACAGGGTCTCACTCTGTTGCATGGGCTAGAGTACAGAGGTGCAATTATAGCTCACTGCATCCTTGAACCCCTGGGCTCAAGCAATCTTCCTGCCTCAGCCTCCTGAGTAGCAGGGTCTATAGGCGTTCACCACCACACCTGGCTAATTTTTAAATCTATTGTAGAGACGGAGTCTCATTATGTTGCTCAGGCTGATCTCAAACTCCTGGCCTCAAGGGATCCTCCTGCCTTGGCCTCCCAAGGATTACAGGCGTGAGCCTCCACCCACAGCGTCTCCACCCTGACTTTCATGTGACACTAACTGCAGTCGAGATCACTTATACAGATATCGGTGTTCCCTTTCTTTAGTCAAAGAACCACCTTATTTTTACTGGGCACAGGCTGCCCACCTAGGGACTGTAGTTCCCGGCCTCTCTGAAGCTGGGTGTGGATGTGTGTCTAAGTGCTGGCCACCGGGCGGTGAATGGAATGATGTGCCAACATCTGGGTCAGGCTCTTAAATGGCATCTACTGGCCCTCAGCTTTGCACATTGCTTTTTCTTTCTCCCAGGCTGACATGAGGATGAAGCGATGGTGAACAGCCTTTGTTTCTGCAAGGGCACGTGGACAGCATTCGGTGGGGGCGGGGGGTGGTGGTGAAGCAACACGATAAAAGGAACCTGGGGTCCTGGATGACCTGGTGGAGCAGAGCAGCTCTAGCCCCTAACCACTATAATCTCCAGCGTCTGTATGATAGAAATGAACACTCTACTGTATCTTGTTTATGGCTTTGTTATTCTGGTCTCTTTGAAAGCACCTGGATCAATATCCTAAAGGACATACTCACTTTCCAGGTACAGTCCCCACAGTACCCTACCTTGTTCCTGCTGACCAAGCCCTGCTCATGCCGGGCCCCCTGTGTTGGTGATTTTCTCATGCGGCTTTCCCAGCTGCACCGTAGAAACTCTGCTCTGTGCTCACCCACAACTATTCACTTCTTCAAGTTTCTGGCATCATTCTCTGCCACCACACCACTCTGTGGCTTTCAGGACTCTGTGGGACTCTTATAGGACCATCTGCCTAGACAGGTCATACAGATTTTCCCTTCTACTCCTGTCCATGCTGGACATGGGCAACTAGAGTGTCCTACAGCTCCCAGGTTCCACCTGGAGGGGAGCAAGCTGTTCTGCTCTGGGATCCCCAAATGCATCTGGGAATTTTGTTATTTTTCCCTCTGACCTCAACCACAGGGCTCAACTTAAGATAGGAGCAGGGTCAGACCCAGGGTCCCCTCTCAGGATCCCATTGGTGTCTTTGCTTTTCTTTCCAATCTCCCTGTTTTTCCCTACCAGAGTAATGTTTTTGAGTCTTGGAAGCAGAGGAAGCTCTGTCCTAACATGTCAGGTTTCCTTCTAAACCTTTTGTCTGAGTCCCTGGGCCTAAGCTGAAAAAATATTCTGTTTTCTGGATTCTGTTAAATCATTCCTTCTCTGAGGCGGTTATGGCAGAATCCCTCACGAGGTGGAAGGTGGTGATCACTAGAATGACGGAGATGGAAAGAAGTGTCTGTTCTTCTTATGCCTGTAATCCCAGCACTTTGGGAGGCCAAAGTGGGAGGATTGCTTGGGGCCAGGAGTTTGAGACCAGCCTGAGCAACATAGCAAGACCCCATCTCTAAAAAAAAAAAAAAAATTAAAAAATTAGCCAGGTGTGGTGGCACATGCCTGTAGTCCCAGCTACCCAGGAGGCTGAGGCAGGAGGATTGAGGTTGAGCCTTGAGCCTCAGGAGTTTGAGGTTGAGGTTGCAGTGAGCTATGAAGACGCCACTGCACTCTAGCCCAGCGCAACAGAGCAAGACCCTGTCTCAAAAAAAAAAAAAAAAAATTGGAATTTCATGTTGTTTAACTAGCAGTCAATATTGCCAAATACTTGTCTTTTAGGAGTTTCTTCAGTTAATAATTAAGAATGATTTATCACTACAGTGGAAAGTTCATTGGCTTCAGATTTGGAAGGTTTGTGTTCTAGTCCTAGTTTATGCCTCTTCTTTGCAAGGGTATCTCTACGTCAGCAGTAAAGGGCAATCCCAAGTGGTGGTGTTTGTCTCTTATCTGTGGACTTTGATTCTGTTGACTGTGTGACATTGGGAAACGGACCTAGATTTCACGCTTCAAGTTTTACTATGTATTTCCATATCATGTTGTACCTTAGGTACATGAAAACTTATGTGGAATAATAATAATACTAGCTAATATTTAAATAGCATTTCTAAATACCAAGTACTATTCCTAGTGCTTTATGTATATCAATTCATTTGTGACTCATTTATAAGGTAGATACTGAGATACAATGCGGAGTAAAACTAGGATTTAAATCTACACAATCTGGTTCCAAGGTCTTTGCTCTTAATGATTGAGCTAGACAACTTCTTATAATAGGGAATAATTTGAAGGAAAGAAATGAGAAATGTACCTTAATTATTGGAGTACGTTCCTAGTTTGATCTATAAACACCAATCTTTCAAAGTAAACAGTACTTCGGGGGTACTGGGTAGGGCCTCTGCCAGGATCCTGGCCTAGATCTTTGGGGCCCACCCTCTGCCAGCCCCCTTCTTCTGCCTTGAGTAGCTTTGCTTCCTGCAGTCACAGCCTCTTTCACAGAGCTGGGCCAGGGCTGTGCTCCCTGGAAGTGGCTCTGACATCACCCCAGCTCCCCCAGCCCAGGGCCTGCACAGCCCTTGGCTCTAGTGACAGTGGTGGGTGCTGTGGCTGCCCTGTCCTGAGCCCCCTTCCAGCTGTGCTACCATCCCCAGCTCCTAATGGCTTGCAGGTGCCTCTTGCCCTCACAGGGGCTTGCCGGACCTGGTAGGTTTGCCCCCTCTGCGCTGAGGCACGCAGCCAACAATTGATCCCCTTGTGCAAACGTCCAGCTGGGGCAACTTGGCTCTGGGGTACTGGCTGCCCTCCGGAGCTCCCCATGGATAAAACACAAGGAGCCCAGGAATTTGAGATTTGAGGTTATGATGAGCTATGATTGGACCACTACGCTCCAGCCTGGGTGACAGAGTGAGACTTTGTCTCTAAAATAACAAAACAAAACAAAAGCACCCAGAAGGCCAAAAACATTAAAAAAAAAAAAAAAAAAAAAAAGTAAAAGTAAGCTGTGACTCAACTCTGCTTAAATCATCTCAACTTTCAAATGAAGACTAGCCAAACAAATGGTAATAGTGCAATGATTAAAACTGTTATTTAAAAAAATTATTAAGCTATTCATTTGTGTAAAATGAATAATAAATACATTTACTTTATTTAACCTACCTCCTTTCAAAAATGGATTTAAGTCATAAATCAATACATGCAACTCAATTTTGATTCCAATTTTCAAAAATAGCATGAACGAAGTAATAATTAAGTAAAGGTTTCCTTAGTGTTTTTGAGTTATGCTCTTCCAAGTATTCTAACCCAAGCCAAACTGTGTAATTGAAATGTAATTGCATGATAAAACTCCACCGCCACCTCGTATTAGTAGGGAGCATTGCAGAAGTGTTGCTTTTTTGGTCTCTTGGCAGCTACCTTCTTTATCGATGTCAATATTAACCAGCACTCCCAGGTTGGCACTGTTTGATCCCTTTACCAGTGACCTCCTTTGATTCTGTAGATTATTTCAAAATAATTTGATATGAGAGTAACTCATGTCATGATATTTCTCACCTCCAAAGCATGGTTTATTTTATGAGAGTGCTCTCCGGGGAATGTAAGAATTTTCATCCAAGTAAGGGTTAGTGTCTAAAAACTCTGATTGTGCTCACCCCTCAAAGATCCCTTTACCTTAGCTTCAAGATGATAAACATGGGGAAAATCTTCATGAGATATATTTAAATTATGAGATATTTTAGACATTTGGAAGAACATAAAAAGAAATATAAAATATTCATGTATTCACTCACTGTATTAGTTATCTTGCTGTGTGACACATTGCCTCAAAATGTAGCAGCTTAAACAGCTAACAGTTATTATCTCACGCTGTTTCTGAGGGTCAGGTTCTGGCTGGGGGTCTCTCACAAGGTTGCAGTCCAGTGTAGGGTGGGGCTGCGGTCATCTGGAAGCTCAACGGGGGCTGGAGAATCTGCTTCCAAAGTCACTCCTGTTGTTGGCAGGTTTCAGGTTCTTGCTTGCTATTGGCTAGAGGCTCAGTTCCTTGACATGTGGGCTTCTTCATAGGACTTGCTTCGCCCAGAGCAAGGGAGGAGAAACACAGAGAGAGAGAGAGAGAGAGAGAGAGAGAGAATGAATGAGGGAATGAATGGGTGGGGGTGGGGTGGGGAGGAATCTATAGTTTAAAAAAAATAACAAACAACCTAATCTCAGAAGTAACGTTTCACTTCTCCCATATGTTACTGTGCACCCAAACCAGCCCTAGTCCCTTTGTGTGCCAGAGGACAACCCCAGCTTGTGAAGAACAGCAGGGGGGGCTCACTGGGGCTGCGGTGAAGGCTGGCCACTACAGTCACCAACAAGCTTTATTAAATAGTAACATTTTGCCCCATTTGTGTAATTGCCTCATAAAACAAGTTTAGCCCGAGGCTAAATGCGGAGAGGTACAAATGGGAAACAACTTTTTCTCCCGTAGTTGCTTTCAACCACACTATGCTAAATCTCCCTTCCTCTCTCTGTGACTGACATCTCTGGTGGATTCCACAGCTTTTTGTTCACATCCAACTGAAGAGTGCCATGGCGTCAGCCTAGCTCACAGCAACCTCAAACTCCTGGGCTCAAGCAATCCTTCTGCCTCAGCCTCCCGAGTAGCTGGGACTACAGGCATGCGCCACCATGCCCGGCTAATTTTTCTCTCTATATTTTTAGCTGTCCATATAATTTCTTTCTATTTTTAGTAGAGACGGAGTCTCGCGCTTGCTCAGGCTGGTCTCGAACTCCCGAGCTCAAACGATCCGCCCGCCTCGGCCTCCCAAGTGCTAGGATTACAGGCGTGAGCCATCTCGCCCGGCCTGATTTTTTTTTTGTTTTACCATACACATCATTCTGCAACTTTCTTACTTGGCTCATTGTTATGTTTTTTTTGAGATTTATCCATGTTGATACCTGAATTTCTAATTCTTCATTTTAACCACTTTATAGAATTTCATTATATGAATATGCTATGCTTTATTTAAAATTTTCCTCTATTGGACATTTAAATGATATTCTTTTTTTTTTTTACAATTGCAAATGATTCAGCACTGAGCACTATTTTACTTGTCACCTTATAGATTACAGCAGCAGTGCTCAACCTTTTGGGGACCAGGGACCGGTTTCATAGAAGACAATTTTTCCAGGGATGGAGGGGGGGGCTGTGGGGATGGTTGCGGGATGATTCAAGCACATTACATTTATTGTGCAGTCAAACCTCTTTGCTAAAGATAATCCATATTTGCAGCGACTCCCCAGTGCTAGCATCACTGCCTCAGCTCCACTCAGATCATCAAGCATTAGATTCTTATAAGGAGCAACCTAGATCCCTCGCATGTGCAGTTTACAGTAGGGTTCTGTGCTCCCATGAGAATCTAATGCCGCTGCTGATCTGACAGGAGGTGGAGCTTATGTTGCGATGCAAGCGAAGGAGAGCGGCTGTAAATACAGATGAAGCTTCCATTGCTCGCCCACCACTCACCTCCTGCTGTGCAGCCTGGTTCCTAACAGGCCTCAGACCAGTACTGGTCATAGGATTACAGTATATATCTAAAGAGGTATAGAGATATTGCTGGCTTGCAGGATATGGTCATTTACATCTCTACTAGATGTTGCCAGATTTCTCACTCATGTCATTTTATACAATCCCCAGTAAATCCAAATTTTCAATAATACTTGCTATTGTTAGATTAAATATTTATTGCCAATTATCTTGTAGCTTTAAATTATATTTGTACTTTCTTGATTGTTAGTGTGATGGAGCATATTTTCATATGTTCTTTGGCCATTTGAGTTTCCTATTCTGTGAATTACCTCTTCATATAAATCTTATCAGTTTTTTCACTGTGCTGCTTTTTTTCCCCTCATTGATTTGTGAGACTTTTTTATGTGCACATGTTTTTATGTGCAAACACATTACCTCAGTGTGTGATTTATCTTTTAACTTTGTTTATTGTGTTTTGTATAACAAGCTTTTATATAAATATAGTCATATTTATCCATGTTTTCCTTTCAATTTGTGCCTTTGAAAGAACTCTTTCCCAACCCAAAGATCATAGCCATCTTACATCTTTTCCTAAAGGTTAATTAAAGGATTTTCTTTTTATACTTAGGTCTTCAGTGTACCTGTAACTTATTTTTATGTATGGTAAGAGGAAGAAATCCCCACTCTTTTTTGTATGTTCCAGCGCTGTTCATTAAATAACCCGTGTTTTCCCCACTGATTTATAATGAAATTTTTGTCCTATAACAAAATTTCATGTGATTGCTACTGAATCTTCTCTATGTGAAAGACACCATATTTCATACATTCTTAAGAAAGGGAAACACTTCATATGGAGAGTCTGCAGGGGTCACCTCCCTCAACAGCAAAAGTTGGAAAGACCAAAGGACATATCCTCAGTGTAGAGGTAAATGAGAAAAAACCTTCTATGCATAGAAGTTCAGGAAGAAACTTTGGATGTTTCAACCTGGCCCTGGGTGGAAGGTGGAAAAAGAAATCCTCTCTGAAAATTACAGCCACAAATAGGTTCTCATGCTGTTTGTGGTCTGAATTTACTCTTACCAAATTGGCTCAAAAAGCTTCAAGGAGAGAATTTAATTTAAAGCGGTCTCAGTTTGGTGTGGATCCATGTGAAAGGCAGAAGCAAACTCAAATCCTCTTTAGAAAAACTTGACTTCAATCCAAGCTGACAGCAATTGATAAGACTCCCTGGGCTCTAACTGCATCTCAATTTCAGTGGTATTAAATATGAAAAAATATGCATCACAGAAATAATGAAATACAGTCACTCCTTGGGAGAGAAGGGATCAATGTGCCTTAGAATTAAGCCTCTGGGCCTCAAAAACTAGATCATGTAGAAAATAAAAGGAGAAAACAGCACTGATAGAAGCATTTATACGTGCGGGTCCTCCATCTACTCTTCTGTCCACACTAGAAGTGCAGGACAGGAGCTGTGCCCTTTGCAAAAGTTCACACTCTCACATGTCCTAGGGACATCATGGCTAACTCAGGCTTCTTGAAATTAGGGGCTAAATGTTGGTCACCACAGTGTCCAGCCCCTAGCATAGTGCCTGGAGTAGAGCATGCGTATTTGTCTTATCAGATTAGGGCTCCACTCTCATGGCCTCATTTAATCTTAATTACCTCCTTAAAGGCCCTAATCTGCAAATGTAGGAGATCCTTCATGGATCCCTTCTGAAGAAATTGATATCCCTAGCCTTCCAGGGATTCTCCTATATTTTGTGATATATAAAGAAAAGGCAAAGTACTGAGTGGGGGCAAGGATGTGGAGCAGCTGGAGTGCTCATACATTGTTGGGAGTGTGCACTGGTGCAACCATCTGGCAAACTCTCTGGCAGCCTGTCAAAGCTGAACATATGCATACCCTGTGCTATATTTACATATGACCCAGAAAGTCTGCTCCTAGGTATTTATCCAACAGAAATACATCCATATGCTCACCAAAAGACACAGGAAAAATTGTCCAGAGCAGCACTATTTATAAAAGCCCCAATCTAGGAACTACCTAAATGCCCATCGTGGTTTTAGATCAATCTTGTCCAAATACTTAGGCTGTCTGTCATGATGTTTCAGATGACTGCACTTATAAAATTGGGTGCACCCAATCACCAACCATAGGGATAGATGTTTGCACATTTCACTTTTTGACCTCTTTCCTTAGGAATATGGTTTGTCTGCTCATAATTGTTGTACCCATGTGACTGTTGTTAATATACCTGTGTGTTTGTGTTGGCAAAAATATGAATATTATTATTGCCTATTTTATTCTGTAAAGTGGCCTATGAGGTGCTTTGTCATGTTTTTATGTGTTTCTCAAATAAATATCCTTTAAAAAATATAAACAAATGTATTTTAAAGAATTTTTTAAAATTATTTTTTCCAGAATTATATTTTGGGGATTTTGATCTTTCGGGATTTCAACATTCAAGATTATAGCATTTGGGATTGTGTCTTTTGGGATTATGGCCCAGACCTGGGGAGACGTTGGTCAAAAACACCAAAAGATGAATAAATCAATTTGTGGTATATTCACTTAGTGACATACTACACAGCAATGGAAATGGATGATCTATATCTACCTGCGACCATATAGATGAATCTTCTAAACATAATGTTAAATGAAACAGGAGTGTACTGACGTGGGTGGGTGTGGTGGGAACAGCCCACCCCAGGTGTAGGCAATAAGGGTGTGCATTATCTGTAGAAAATTAAAAACAATGATAAAACTGAATAAAATCAGTTTTTCTTGGGATCCAAGAGTTTGTCCACTGGAAATCCAAAATGGTAGCGAAGGCCCAAAAACTATTGTAGGGTACAGTGTGTGGACATGGGGAACACGGGGCATTGGAGTCAGATGCCCTACCATTTACTAATAAGCTTGGACTATTTCACCCTCTAGAAAATAGAGATAAGATAATACCTACTATGTAGGGATGTTGGAAAGATTCAGTAAGATAATACATGTAAAGCATGTGATAATGTAACGGAGGGAACAGCCTCAAAGATGGTGAAATGTTTTACGAGTTGTCTCTTTAAACCACCCCCCACTCTTCTTGAGAATGAAAACCTGCATTCCTGACCGAGGCCAATGATCCGAGGGTCAGGGGAGTGTTCTCTGTTCTTTGTACCACAGGAGATTGCTCAACAGAATCGTCTGGGCAGAGGTCATGAGATTGTCTTCGCCACAGACACGGTCGATCAGGACCATCAACGATAGTTAGACAGCAAGAGCCCCAAGCTGAAAACTCGTTTTGAAAGCTCTATATTTCTGCTCATAGATGGGGTCGTAGTACTTTAAGATGAGAGTCTCTCATCTTCCTCATTTGCTGGCAAATTAACTTCCCTTTTCTTTTCCTCAAACCACTTGTCCTTGTTCTTTTGACGTGGCCTTGAGGACAAGTGCCGAACTTTTGGTAACAGTAAGTGGTATTAAAATATCAGAAAGAAACATGGGTCAATAACATATGAGGTATCCCTGGCTATGTGACCCAATTTGAATCTATAAAGAGTGGTCTGGTATTTAGACATATGAGTCACATATGTTTCCATGTGCCTTGGGTGGCCATGAAATTAAGTGATTTTTTGTGTGTGTCCCTCAAAAACCACATCCCTTTAGTAGAAAACTACAGCAATACCATGCAATATGTGAAAAGGACCACTTATTTATTATCACTACATGTCAGAAACCATCTGGACCATTTTCTTGCAGCAGATGTTTACCAAATTAACTTTGGAAACAGAGAATTCATGTAGGATATTTCTCTTAGCACAATGAATGCAACTAGGACAAATGCAGATAAAATTTTCAAAACAATATTAAGCCATATTACAGTCAGGTAAGAAACCATGGTGACTGCACACATTCTTACAATTTGCTCAGAGTGCTCGGGAAATGTCAATAAACAGTCTCTTAATTTAAAAGAGATTAATCTAGAAATGATCTGAAATGTGAAAGAGCTTTAAAAACTTGACCATGAAGACTTAAAAACATTTAAATTTAATTTATGTTGTTTATGGTAATGGCACGTATTAAGATATGCTTTCTGTTGTTTGTTAAGGAGTGTTTAATTTTCTCTCATTCACAAACACACTGTGCTAGGACTTGGGAATAAAAAGTCTATTAAGAATCAGCCTCTGCCTTTGGGGATCTTCCCGTCTTATTGGGAAACAGACAAACCAGCCACATACAGTGCTCCTCTTAGCTATACAGAAAACTTCCCATATTCCTTTGTCTCTACCAGCAGTGGGGACAAAAAGCATTTGTAGCTTGATAGGTGAAAATGGCACTTGCTTTATTTATTTATTTATTTATTTATTTTTTTGAGACAGAGTCTCACTCTGTTGCCCTGGCTAGAGTGCTGTGGTTGTCAGCCTAGCTCACAGCAACCTCAAACTCCTGGGCTCAAGCAATCCTCCTGCCTCAACCTCACGAGTAGCTGGGATTACAGGCATGTGCCACCATGCCCGGCTAATTTTTTCTATATATTTTTAGTTGTCCAGCTAATTTTTTTCTATTTTTTTAGTAGAGACGGGGTCTCGCTTTTGCTCAGGCTGGTTTCAAACTCCTGAGCTCAAACGATCTGCCTGCCTCGGCCTCCCAGAGTGTTAGAATTACAAGAGTGAGCCACTGTGAATGGCCTGGCACTTGCTTTAATTTGCAATTCTTTCTTAACTCTCTCCTTCCTGCTTTTTTAGAAAAAAGATGCAGGGCCCAAAGACAAGTTACCAGCAGAATTAAAACTAGCACCCTGATTGCCTGCTTTCCAGACCATTGCTCTTTCTCACGCATTGCTCAACGTGGATATCACAGCCTATCAGTCCAGTGTGGCCCCTCAAGTCAGCCAGCCTGGGTTCAAATCTCAGCCCTACCACTTCCCAGCTCTGTGATCTTGGACCCTTCGTCTCTGAAAAGGAGACAATTAATAATTTAGCTTCTCTGTGCCTTAGTTTTCTCATTTATAAAATGGAAAGCTGAAATCTAAAGATTAAATGAGTTAATTTATGTTAAGTGCTTAGAACAATGACTAGTGAGCGTGACGTGCTAATGAGATTACAACCCCTGTTAGATGTCTCACTGGCCCTGGGTCATATTTGACTTTCTTATAATGGCATCTGTCTGTCCATGTAGCTCAGTCGCCTTTAACACTGGAGTCGGGGGGCGGGGGGAGTAGTTTGAGAACTGGGCAGGAGTTCTCCCAAAGTTAGGCAACTGTAATGAACTAGGGTGCATAACTGATCACAAGGCCCTTGCCTGGCAGGTACAGAGTGACATGATCAATTTCTTGCACAGAAGCTTCCATATTTATGAATAATCAGAGACAGGAACAACACAAAGCAACAGAGGAAAAGCACATTCACTCTGCCTTTAGGAGTCTAAATTCTTGCCCATGGAATGTGAGTAGAGGTGATACCTGTATTTGCAAGCTTGATCTGCAAAACCTTACAGACTGTATTTTCTCCTTAGCTTTCTCCTTCTTTTGAGTCAGAACTTATATGTGCCTTTTCCTAGCTTTAAGTATGCAGATGAGGACAACACCGTAAAGGATGGTGGAGAAATAACATGGAAAGAAGTTGACCCTCTGGATGACTGCATGGGCAGAGCTGCCCATTGATTTGGAGTGTTCGCTTATAAAATGTTCATTAAGCCTTTGATTTTTGTTGAGTCTTTTTGTTATAGTAGCCTAGTCTTGCTCTATGGAACTTACCATATAATCTGTTCTACATGTGATTTTCACCTATTTTATTCTGCTTCCTATTGATTTGTGTCTATTGGATTGGAAACACCTTGAAGAAAGAGGACATGACTTCTACTTTTGTACACCATGTTAGTGCTAAGGACATTCCTTTATTGAGCTAGTATTTTCTGAGCCCCTACTGGGTGACAGGAATTATGTTAGGAAGTGGGTGTATAGTGGGAAATGGCAGAAAAGTTTCCCACTCGCTAGTATGGTGGAGAGTTGGACATTAAACAAACACAAAATAAATATATAATATCAACCATGGTAAAGAAACATGTAGGGTATTCTGACACCTAATTTGTATTGGGAGTTTAGAAAGACTTCACTGAGTGAGTGATTTTTAAGTTCAGACTTGATAGCTGAATAGCAGTTGGGTGAAAGATGAGAGGGAAGAGCATTGCAGACATGGAACAGCATATGCTAAAATCTTTTGGTGATAAATAGCATGGTGCATTCACAGAGCTAAGCTAAGGCCAGTTAGGTTGAGTGTGGTGAGTGAAGTGGAAAGTGACCTGAAATGAACCTGGAGGAGTGGTCAGAGGCCCGAAGATACAGGGTCTTGAAAGATTTGGTATTTTACTCTAGTCTTGACAGCCATGGAAGGGTTTTGATCTACTTTGTATTTTAAAACATTACTCTGGATTCTGGGTGGAGGATTGATTATAAGGGAGAGACAATGGGAATAAACCGATAATTGGAGCAGTCCAGGCAAGAGGTGACTGGCCTGGAAGAGGGTAGCAGCAATGTGGATGAAGGGAAGGGGAAAGACTTAAGATACAGTCTGGAGGGAGACGTAGCAGAACTTGGGGATGCCATGTTTGGAGCAAGGATGGTTATTAGGGAGGGGATGGAGTCAACAAATCCTTTCTAACTGATTTATTCGCTTCTTCCATTCACTTAAATAGGGGAGGAAAACTGTCACCTGAGTAATTCTTTTGTGATTCTCCATGAGCAAACACATACTCTATAGCCACCTAAGCCTGGTCTGTCCCACCTGAAGTACTCCATTCTACATTCTCTCTTGGACTCGTGGGATTTTCCTTTCCAGTGGATTGTTAGCTGTGTGAGGGAAAGGACTATGTTGCTTTCAACTTGTGTCCAACATAGCACCTCACACAGTGCTTTGCTCAGGGCAGACACTGAAAATCATTTTTGAAATACATTTCTTTTGAGCACTTTGTAAGAAATGTATTTTTTTCTTCAGTAGGACAAGAAAGATTTTATTTTCCTTTAGTCTTTCCGTTTTTAGCCCATTGGTGAACTACAGTGCATTTGGCATATTGGTTATAAATTCAAATTAATTTTTCTTTCACTCTTTGATTTTTGTCTATCGTAGAATCGAGTCATAGGACCAGCAAAAAGCCCGGTGTGCTTCACACAAGTCTGGTATTCATATCTGCGAGGAGAGAGCTACTGACGAGCACGTTGAAGCATTTTGCACATGTGTTTTTCTCTTTTGCCTCTGTGGTGAGGCATTTTCCTAGCTGGGCTTTGGATTTTTCCCATTCCAGTTTTGAAATTTCCACATGGGGTTCAGCCACTTGGTGAACCGCTCTCAGATTCCCTGCACACCATCCGAGTCAGCTTCAGCTGCGAGATCTTTGCTATTTTTTCTGGTTTTCTGAGCCTGGCTTTACTGCCCCACTCACTGGTTTCTTTGCCTTTATTCTTCCCCAAGATTCCGTGGTTGTAACATATGAACTTTTCCACAGTTCACTGTCCTCAGGGAAGCGCTCCATCTTGTCTTCTCCATGGTTTTTGGTTTTGACTCTGTTGCTACCCAGCTGTGACGGTTGCAGCTTGAATCACACGGCCCCAGACCAGGGGCTGTTTTTCTTTAGTTTTGTCTGTTTCTCATCTTCCTCTGCCCTGACATTGTTTCAGACATAGTTTTTAATTCAGCAGAATTTTTCTCATTATTGTGTTTCTTGGATGCTGATTCCAATCTGTCTCTTTAAAATAAAGTCAATTTTGTCAATTCCTTTCTTTCTTTCTTTCCCCCCTTTTTTTCTATTTGGCAATGTTGAGATTGCCACTGCTCTTGACAGCTGTTATTCAATATGTCATTACTCAGCCTTGGAAGTAATTTTAGAAAGTTGTGAAACACTGTGTCCCGAGGGTGGTACATGTGAAGGTGGAGGTGACCTGAAGAAGAGTCTGTGACATTTGCACAGTGCCTTGCCATTTACAAGGGACCTTTAAGTATGTGATCTTGCTTAGTGCTTACAATAAGCCTATGAGCATGGCAAGATGTTATAATTCCTATTTTAAAGTCAAGGAACTTGAAGATAAGAGGATCCTGTCTTTCCAATATCATTTCAATTTCGGGCTGGGGTGAACAGTGTAGGTTGCAGGCACCGTTGGATCCAGGAACTCAAACAATGTTACCAGGACCTAATCCTTCTTCTCTCTTGGCTCTACCTTCCTCTGAGTTGACTTTCCCTTTATCCAGGCTCTTCCCTTGGGGGCAGTATGGCTTCTAACAGCTCTAGGTTAATATCCTCCAATCTGGAAGAAAGGAGAACACGTGCCTTTGGCAGAAGTACAGAGCTTGCTTCTCACTGTCTCTCACTGGGTTTTGTTTATCTCTGAGCCAGACACTGTGATCAGAGGCTTGGGAAGCTCTGATTGTGCAGGCCTTAGTCACATGACCTTTCCTAGAGTCAGAGTTGCAATCAAGCAGGCTTCAATCCTGTAAGAAGATTGAGAATAAAAGAAATGCATGTTGGACAGACAAAGACATGAGCTGTCCCCTGTGCTGGATTTTTTCCATTTGCTTCTCAGATCTATCCACCACCCTTCTCTGGGCCTTGGGAGTCCAACTTTATAAATTGCATTGACTTAAGCTCCTTTCCCCTTAAGCTTCCAGTTGCCAGTGGAGAGCTCTGGCAGATTAGAGTCAAGGGGAAAGTGAGGGTGGGGTATTCATTCCACCAGCCGCTTTCCCAAAAGGGCCCCATGTGTAACTGAAGTTCACAGTGCTTGCCAGGCAACGCTGTTTACGTAGTTCACCCTGTCTCCAGGTGCTGCCAACAGCTTTCCCTTCTCCTTCAAACCTAGAGTGGTTACACCCCTGGAGTATGGCACAATCTCTCTTAGTTTCTTTACACTCTGCTCACACTTTTGCAAACGGTCCCTTTATTAGACCCAAGTTACCAAATATGAATGCATCATCTTGTTCCTGCCAGGACCTGACTAATGCACCTTCTATAGCCAGGGAAGTAAAAATCACATTCACGTCACATGAAAAACGATCTGGAGCATCTGGGGGTGTTAGGTCAGGAGCTGAGAAGATTTAGGTGGGGCATGACAACTGTATTCAAAATGATGGGAAGGATGGCCACAGGGAAGAGAGAGCAGCGTGGTTCTGTGTGGCTTCATTCAAATCAGAGCTGTTTGCTTTCCAACAAATAGTGCTGTCTAAAAATGAAGCGAGCTACCCGAAAGGTAATGAATTCACCATCACTGAAGGTATTCCTTTGAACATCTTTAGTGACATCCATTTGTCAGGGGTTTTTGCGAAGCGGATCCTTTAATCAGATAGAAGGGGAACTAAATTACCTTTAGGTCCCTTCCTAGAGTTCGATTCACGTAGCAATATTTTTCATTTCCTCTGTCTTTTGGGGGCCTGTTGCTTTCTCACTGCCTGGCAGACGTTTTGGTGTTGGAACCAGAGGCTGTGGGTGCATCTGCTGAGGCCTGGAGTTTTTGTGTCGTTTGCACTGATTTCCTGCGACATTCTGGTTCCTGTGTTCCCTCACTTCTGATCTGAGGGTCACAGATCAAAAGTGGTAAGCTGTTCTTTGATATCTTATCAGTTACATATTAGAGGCATTAAAAGATATCATGGGCATCTTTGCCAACACAGACTGGCAAATGTCCCCAGGTGGAAGCCAGGGGGAGGTAATCTAATAGTGCTTAATGCTGAAGGTATTGTGTTATCAGAAAGAAACAAGCTACTGGTCCTAGAGAAGTAAAATTACATTAGCAACAAGAATTCGCCGTACTTTAACCACTGCGACTAATAAAAAATCTGTGGAATGATATTGCTGTTCTCTTTAATGCATACGTTTCTGCATTTAAAAAATTGAGTTTAAAAGAACCTAGATTTTTGTAGGTTTAAGAACTTTCTTCCCTAATTCTAATTTATACACAAGGAATCAAATTCCTTAGAGACAAATTCTCCCACCCTGCAGGTTTTTCTGGATCTCCTGTATCAGCTGGGTCTGGTTACAAGTGACAGACGTTGATCTGGCCAACTTGCTTTAGAAAGGAATTTACAGGACTAAAGAAAAAGCTGAAGAACGAGGTTTGGAAAGGACAATTTGCAGAGCAGTAGAGCCGAGTGTCTTGGAAGGGTATGGCTGGAGGTATAAATCAGCTCTGCCGAAATTTCTGTCCGTGAGTCACTATACTCAAGACGTGAAATTGTGGGGAAAGGAGTCCTAATGGGCTGCTTGGGTCTCAAGCCCATCTTTGGCTGGGGGAGGACAGGGTCCCTTTGCTGAGAGTCCTACCATAGCTGCATGCAGTGGGACAGGCAACATTCCTGGATGCTGGAAAAATGGAAACCACTGTCCACACATCAACTCTTATGGCAGCCAAGGAATTACCACGTGAAAATGGAGATTGAAATAGGTAAGTAATATGGTATTTCTGAGGTGGGATAGCCTATCCCAGAAAAGCAGATTGTGGTTAACGTGGAAAAAGTACTGACACATAGACACGTATTGAAGAAATATTCATTGAGAGAAACAACAACATTTCAAAGGATTAAGATTCCACTGTTCCTCTTGCATAGCGGTTTTAGGATTGTCTATCGAGTAAGGAGAAGTTTGCCAGCCCATTGTGGGTCTAGGGCAGGAGTTGACAAACTTTTTTTGTAAAGGGCCACCTAGTAAGTATTTTAGGTTTTGCAGACCATTCAGTCTCTGTTGCAACTACTCAACTCTGCCATTGTAGGGTGAGAACAGTCACAGACAATACGTAAACAGAGGGGTGTGGCGTGGGCCCGCAAAACTTGACTTATAAAAACAGGCAGTGCTGGGATCTGGCCCGTAGGCTATACTTTGCTGGGCTCTGGTGTGGGAAGATACTTTATTGCGATGGTAGCTTGTTGGATCACAGCCAAGGCCAGTGATAACAGGGTCAATGTGAGTAGCTGAGTCCTTGAGCACATTTCTGAGGAAGCCTAGAAAACGTGTCTAGCACAGAAAAGGGCACATGAGACTTGACCCAGGATGGCTGGAGTTCATATCCTGGCTCGACTACTCTTGTGATTGAGCGCAAGCTGCTAGAGCTCTCTGAGCCTCAGTTTCCTCATCTTTAAAATGGGGAATATAATTAGAATGCCCTTTACATTTGTGGCTTATTTAAATAATGTAATGTATGAAAAATAGCATGGAGCTTGACACGTAGTACTTATGTGATGAGAATGGAGGTGAGGGATGGAGTTAGGAGGATGAGGAGAAGACCTGTCTCCCTGTCTCCTTCACATTCCTCACCCTGCCGGGGCTCTCCCTGGGCAGACCCCTTTGAGTTGTGGGCAGTTGCGAGGCATATTAACAAGCAGGCGTTCCTACAGAGAGGACTTTAAATTAGGCCCCTGGGGTAGCAGTTTAGGAATGTGGGGACATTCATCCCAGAAACATGATAGTATTTTCACAAGTCTGAAGAGTTAAGCACATGGAAAGGCAGCAGGATGGCCTTATAGGTCAGAGGTAGAACCAGTGGGTATGAAGCCATGGACCATCCCCAAATGACATGGCCAGCCTGGGGAAGTGATGAGTTTCCTGTTGCTAGGGATATTCAAGCAGAGGGTTTCTGGGGTGTTGGAGAGGGAAAAATGTTTGGACAGGGCTCTTGTCAGGCCCTTCCTGAGTCATGAATCCTTTTTGAGCTTGTGGAAGTTCAGAAAAGACAGGGCATGAGGTGTTCTCGAAGATCAGTTGCCCAAAAATATTAGCAGTAGTTGACTTGACCGGGAATAGGTTCTTCTCTATGACTGGAGAGGGATTAAGGTGCTCCTTTTGGGGAAGGATAATGATAACATTTATTGAGCTCTTAGAATGTTCCAGGAATGCATATATGTACTTTAAGTACCTTCATTTTTTTCTCATAAAGCTTTAAGAGGTAGGTACTCACTTTATGTTCATTTTATAGATGAATAAACTGAGGTCTAGGGAGGCTTAATACAGAGCCCAAGACTGCACATATAAGAAGGGATGCCAAGATTCAAACACAAATATTCAAATTCCAGAGCCCACACTCTGAATCCCAATTTTATTTGAAATTAAATAATTAGGGGAGAGAGGCCTTTGTGGCATGACACTGTGCTATATTAGGTGCTGTTAATGGCTAAAACATTGATGCAAATCCACATTTAATAAGAAAATTGTATTTCAGGAACTAAAAGTTTGAAAATGTAATGAAGATCAATGGCTCCTTTTAGTAAAATGAAATAGCAGTGTATTAGGTTCTGGCATTCAGTTTGTGGCAATCCTCTCAAAACAGGAAGCTTTTGGTTCTGTTCCGGCTGTGACTACCTCTTACCTGCATTATAACCTTGAATTGAGGTATCTGTAGAGCATCTGCCTCAGTCCCTGACTTCCGGGGAAACCTCACAAAGAAGTGACTCATCCTGGCAACTGGAGGAGGAAAAGAAGGCAATGTACCTGCAAGTTCAAAAGCAGTCCCAAGACATATATACAGTTGGGTAAAAAATATGTTATTTTGACAGCTGGCCTTAGGAGAGAATAGTCTTTGTTTAGGAAAATGGCTTGGTTGGTCCTCTAGTGTGGAAGGCAAGAGCTGGAAGGAACGATCTGGAAGACAGTCCTCTGGGTTAGGAGATCAGGCCCTTTGGTGTGACTCTCAAAGGATGTAGTGGCCCTAGTGGGCATTTCGGTTGCACACATGTATAGTCTCTTAAGTCACCCATTCCCTGACCTGGGCCCCAAGGCAGAGAGTGCCCCTGACTTTGCTGACTTATTAGAAACACTAAGCTGCGTATTTGGGTCTTTGCCATTTACGGTTGCTCTAGAGATGTTAATTTTAACCTGATTTTCCTTGGCTGCGAATGCTGCAAAGCTGGGGAGGGGTGGTGGCAGACACTGATTTGACAGGCCTGGAAACATTTTAGTTATGTGATTCAAGAGGAAAAAAAAAAATACCATGAAACCACAGAGAACACAGTTGGAGCTTGTATCAGAGGAAGCACAGTCCCCAGCCAGCCCCCTGCTGCTGCTAGCCCAGCTCTGCCATGTGACATCGGGAAAGGCCTTTGATCTTTCTGAGTTCCGGTTTCCCATCTGCAAATCAGGGTCGCTGGGCGGAATGGTCTCTCAGGTGGACCCTTCATGCTGTAAATGCTGTTTCTTCAATAATTCTTTCTTAGTATTGAGAACTTTATTTTTTTATTCTCTTCTATTTTTACAAGAGACAACTCATCCAAGGAGAAGAGTGGTGACATGATCCTGGAAAAAAATCAATGCGTTTTCTGAATTTTTCTTTCCCATATAAATTCTATATTTCTGTGTGTTTCTTGCTCCCTCTTCTGTCCAAACTTCGGTTTACTCTGGATGTTTTCACATTTTGAAGGCCACTGTACAAACTCAAGGCTTTGCTGTTTGAAACCTATGCTGTTATTGTCATTGTTGATATTTCCTGTCTCATTTGTTTTATTGAGGTGAAATTCACATAACATAAAATTAACCAGTTTCAAGTGTACAATTCAGTGGCATTTAGTACATTCACAATGTTTGCAACCAATACCTTGATCTAGTTCCGAAACAGTTTCAATATCCTAAAGTAAAACCCTGCACCCACTAACCAGCTAGTCCTCTTCCCCCTCCCCTCAGCCCCTGGGAACCTCCACTTTGATTTCTGTATCTGTGGATTTAACTTTTCTGATGTTTCATGTAAATAAAACAACACAGAATGTGACCTTTCGTGTTTGGCTTCTCCAATTAGCATAATGTTTTTGAGGTTCATCATGTAGCATGAGTCAGAACTTCATTCCTTTTTATGGCTGCATAATATCTCATTCAATTGTATGAATATATCACATTTTGTCTATTTATTCATCTGTTGATGGATATTTGGTTTATTTCCCCCTTTTTATCTATTGCGAATAGTGCTGCTATGAACGTTTATATGCAAATATTTGAGTACCTGTTTTCAATTCTTTTGGGTAGATACCCAGGAGCAGAATTGCTTGGTTATATGGTAATTCTATGTTCAACTTCTTGAGAACCTGTCAAACTGTTTTCCACAGGTTGTACCATTTTACATTCCCATCATCAATATGTAAAAATTCTAATTTTTCCACCTTTGCCAACACTTGTTATTTGTTTTTCTTTCTTTCTCTTTTTACTTACACCCATCCTAGTGCATATGAAGTGGTATCTCATTGTGATTTTGCTTCTTACTTTTAGGATGTACTTCTCCACCTTAACCCAGCACAGGAGTGGATAGATACCAGGCAAATCCTTTGGTAAAATTCATTTGAACAACAAATCTGATCTTATTCTCCTGTTTTACATATGTGGCCACTTTCATCCTTGTCTCAACCCTGTTTCCAGGGTACAACTCTATGCATTTATGTGAAAATGTCTTTCACTGAAACTTTGCCCATTCTTAACAGACAATAGGTTTTTGGGTTTTTTTACTCATATGCAAAAAGAGGGTATGAAACCCAAGAATAAAGAAGGAAAATGTTTTGGTTTCAGTGAACATTTACAGTGAGATGCTGGTTCTCCCTCTAGAGTAGGTTCTAGGTAAGGTTGTTAATAACTCTGGTCTTGTGTGGGGTTGGGTACATCAGCTGCATCTTCTTGGACAGGCCACACTTAAAGGGCCACACCACTTGTTTCAGCCACTTGCTTTCTTCAAGGGAACCTTAAAGCTGATTTTTGTGCCACACTGAAAGGGGAGTCTTTGTTCTCACCCATCTGAGGAAGTGCTATTTCTGTAGGGGATGCATTTGGATTTCTAGTGGCAGTCGTTCTGTCTAGGAAAATACGTTCAGGTGGTTCGTCTGCCTCAGAGAGAGGTGAAGTCCAGGCTTCAGGGTGACACAGTCAGCAAGGTCTGGCAGGCCAGCAGGTGGCTGAGGCCAGCAGGGGTTAGTTGTTCTTGCCCTGTGAGCTACCTTTCTAATCAGGAATTTCTTCTCCTTCTTTCCTCACATATCATTCCTTTTGCCAAATAGGTCAAGGCCAAGTTCAACATTTTGTACAGACAGTCCAATCTCACTCTGTTGCTCAGGCTAGAGTACAGTGGTGTCATCATAGTTCACTGCAACCTCAAACTCCTGGGCTTAAGCGATTCTCCTGCCTCAGTCTCCTGAGTAGCTGGGACTACAGGCATGTGCCATCATGCCTGGCTAATTTATGTATTTTTTGTAGAGATGGGGTCTCCCGTGCTCAGGCTGGTCTTGAACTCCTGGCCTCAAGCAGTCCTCCTGCCTCGGCCTCCAAAAGTACTAAGATTACAGGCATGAGCCACCGTGCCCAGTCTAGACAGTCCAGTTTTCAAAAATTTAGGGGAGATGTTCCTCAGCTTCTGTGATTAATATGATTTAGCCACCTTCTATTACAAAATTAAGCATCAAGGGGTTAAGAAAAATTATTTAAAACTTGGAAATGATACAAATAGATGGTTAATATGTCCATTTAGTATCATATGGAGGCATGTTTTAGCAGGCCTGTCCCAAGAGTATTTAATTATCCAGGCAGGAGAGTAAACTTTGTTTAATTCACTCATTACTGTTAATTAAAGTTTCCAGACTCAAAGAAGTAACGTGTTAACATGTAGATTTTCCGAATCATTTTTGTTTAGTAGAAACGATAACTTCAAAGGTTATGGTTTATTTCTCTGTACCTCACTAGCCAGTTTTGTATTTAACCTAGTAACCTCTTTCTACCATTGATCCAGATACTTATGAAAACCTAGATCCTCAAAATGCTCTTTGAATAAGTCTTATCATCTTGTAGACTCCCTTATTAATTGATGAATTGAATAACATCTTTAATACACATTCATTTTATATTTGTATAAGAGTCATGTTTTTAACTTTTTGAGAATTTTATCTTGACAAGGGTTTCAGATGGTTCTACTAGAACCCTAGGGAAGGATGGGATTAAATCATAGCTAACCAGTGCAGGGATCGTGCCCTGTGGGGACTGACGTCATCTGCTTTGCTGGACAAGATGGTTACGGATCCATTTGCCGGCTTTAACTGAGCACTGCAGATTCCCTGGGACAATGGGCTCCTAATTTTAGGTCTGTGGTTTCAGGGTATTTCGAAGCCTTGCCTTCATGTTCAATGTTAATTCTGTCCAAGATCCAGCCTGCCTCTAGCTTCTCTGTGCTCTCCCACCTCTTCGGCATCTGCTGTTCACAATCCAAAGAGGCAGCTGGTGAGTCTTTTCACTCCTGACTTCTTTTCATCTTTCTTTCTTGAGTGTGAGACTTCTGCACTTTCAGGTTGTAGGAGCTGGATTTTTGGGCCACTTCTCACCCCCTGTTGAAACTCCTTTCTCCTGCCGGCTGTCGGTGAGGCACACATCTGATGCGGCTGGAGAAGAAACTCGGAGGCAGAATTTTTCACAAGAGCAACTTGTGTGTTCCCAAGTGGACTTAGCGTCAGACTGAGTTGAGTCTTTTCTAGCCTTTGAGGGTGAGTGAGCCTTTGGGCTCAATTATATCATAACTTTACTTGAAAATCCACTTCCTGTCATCAGTTCCTCAGGCTGTTTAATCTCTTGGTCACTCATCATCAGCAACGTGGGCTGTGAGCTAGGCTGATGCCACGGCACTCACTCTAGCCCGGGCAACAAAGCGAGACTTTGTCTCAAAAAAAAAAAAAGATCATATCGTCAAAGAGTGATAGTTTGACCTCTTCTGCCCCCATTTGGATGCCCTTGATGAATTCAGGTCCAGGACTTTTCTTTTTAAGAAGGTTTTTAATTGCTGCTTTAATTTTGGTACTGGATATTGATCTGTTCAGGAATTCTATGTCTTCCTGATTGAGCCTAGGGAGGCTGTGTGTTTCTTAGAATTTGTCCATTTCCTCCACATTTTCAAGTTTGTGTGCATAGAGGTTTTTATAGTATTCATAGGTGATATTTTGTATTTCTGTAGTATCAGTTGTAGTCTTTCCTTTTTCATTCTTGATTGAGCTTATTAGAGTCCTTTATTTTCTGCTTCTTGTTAATCTAGCAAGAGGTGTGTCAATTTTGTTTATTTTTTCAAAGAACCAACTTTTTGTTTTATTAATCTTCCATATAGTTTTTTTTTTTGTTATTGATTTCATTTAGTTCTGTTGGGTTTGGGCTTGGTTTACTCATGCTTTTCCAGTTCTTTGAGACCATTCATTAGATTGTTGATTTGTGATCTTTCTGTCTTTTGGATGTAGGCATTTATGAATATAAATTTTCCTCTCAGGACTGCTTTAGCTGTGTCCCACAGATTTTGATAACTTGTGTCTCTGTTATCATTTAGTTCAAAGAATCTTTTGATTTCTTTCTTAATTTCCTGCTTAACACAATAATCATTCAGCAGAAGGTTGTTTAGTTTCCATGACTTTGTGTAGAGATGAGAGTTTTTGTTGGAGTTGGTTTCTAATTTTATTCCAATGTGGTTCGAAAAGATTCACGGTATAATTTCTATTTTTTTAAATTTGTCAAGACATGCTTTGTGGCCTAGGATATGGTCAGTCTTAGAGAATATCTCATGAACTGATGAGAAAAATGTATATTCAATGGGTAGAATGTTCTGTAAATGTCAGTCAGGCCCATTTGTTCTAGAGTTTTGTTTAAGTTCATTGTTTCTTTATTTATTTCCTGTTTGGAGGATCTGTCTTATTCTGTCAGAGGGGTGTTGAAGTCCCCAGCTATTACAATGTTGCTGTTTATAACTTTGTTTAGATCAAGTAGGACTTGCTTTATCAATCTGGGTGCACCTGAGTTAGGTACATAAATAATTAGAATTGTTATGTCTTCTTGTTGAATTGTACCCTTCACTATTATATAGTGACCATCTTTGTCTTTCAATACTTTTGTTGATTTGAAGACTAAGTTATCTGAAATCAGAACTGCTATGCCAGCTTTCTTTTGGCTTCTGTTTGCATGAAATATTGTTTTCCATCCCTTCACCTTAAGTCTGAATGCATCCTTGTGGGTTAGATGTGTTTCCTGAAGACAGTAGATACTTGGTTTGTGTATATTTATACATTCGGCCAGCCTATGTCTCCTTAGTGGGCTGTTCAAGCCATTTACATTTATTGAAAGAATTGATAAGTGGGACAGATTTCTGTTCATCTTTTTGAGTTGTTACTTTGTTGTTCCTTATTTTGACTCGAGCCATTGTGGTATCTGGCCTTTGACCTTTAGCTTTTGGATGATTTTACACTGGTGAGTGTTTATTGTGCTGATCCATGTGTAACACTGTTCTGAGTACTTCCTTGAGGGAAGTACTTGATGAATTTCCTCAGTCTTTGCTTGTCTGAGAAGGTCTTTGTTTCTCCTTCATATATGAAACTTAGTTTTGTAGGGTACAAGATTCTAGGCTGGGCATTATTCTGTTTGAGAAGAGTGAGAATGGGGCCCCAGTCTCTTCAGGCTTATAAGGTCCCAGTTGAGAAGTCTGCAGTTAGTCTGATGGGTTTTTCTTTGTAGGTTACCTCTTTCTTTCACCTTACAGCTTGTAGAGGGGCCTCTTTTGTGTTTATTTTGGCCTGTCTGATGGCTATGTGTTGTGGTGTCTTTCTGTTTGCAATGAATCTCCCAGGAGTCCTTTGAGCTTCTTGTACCTGGAAATCTAGATTTCTAACAAGGCCAGGGGAATTTTCCTCCATTATATCTTCAAATAGTTTATCCGATCCTTGTGTGCTTTCTTCTTCATCCTCAGGGATGCCTATAATTCTCATTTTAGTCCTCTTCATATAATCCTACATTTCTTGTAGGCTTTTGCTCTTTTCTCTTATTTCTCTGCTCTATCTGTGCAACTGACTTATTTAATTGAAAGGTGTTATCTTCAATCCCTGAGATTCTTTCTTCTATTTGACCTACCCTGTTCTTGAGGCTTTCCACTGTGTTTTGTAATTCCTTGAATAAATTCTTCATTTCCAGAAGTGCTGTTTGATTTTTCTTTAATATTTCAATTTCTTTAATGAATTTTTCTTCGAAGTCCTGGATTTTTTTTATGGTTTCTTTGTGTTGCGTATCCATTTTCTCTTGCATATCATTAAGTTTCTTACAATCCATGTTCAGAATTCTTCTTCTGTCATTTTAGTGTTCTGGATTTGGTTAATATCTATTGCTAGGGAGCTGGTGTTCCCCTTTGGGGGTGTGCTTTCAGTTTGATTCTTCGTACTTCCAGAGTTCTTTCACTGATTCCTTTCATCTGGAGCAACTGTTGCTTCCTGCCTTTAGATTTTCATTAAGATAATGACATGCCTAGTTTAGTCTCTGAGCCAGTAGGTGGTGTTTGTGGGTGAAATTCAACCACACCCTGTATGATGAGTCAGTAAATGCAGTAAAAGGGTGTGCAAATTTGCCTCCCCAGCAGTAGGTGACAGCTTGCTGGGAGGAACAAGCTGCAGTGTTATTTTCGGGTCCTGTAACCAGCTCTCAGTTCCTCAGGAGAGGCTGTCTAGTGCCCCAGGTAGTGGGTGGGGCCCTGGGACTTCCAGGTGTGCCCTTATTCTCCACCTCAGCAGGGGTTTTTGGGAAATGAGGCTGGGCGGGGCTGGGTTGGGTGAGCCTGACTTGAAGCTCCACAAATGCTGTTAGCAAGGGTCAAAGGTCTGTTTTCTGCTTCTGGGCAAAGCTGCCAGGGAGGGGCTGAAATGGCCCCACTCATCCAAAAAGTCTGCATGTGGAGGTGGGTCTCAAGTCACCCATGGGGTGCCCAAGCTGGATTAATGTCTCCCTGCCTCAGGATTTGCCCTGCTGTGCTGGAGTCACCAGGCAAGCAGCGCCTGGGAAGGCCGGGAGGTAGGGAGCTCACAATCCGAGTGCCCCTCAGTCCACTGCAGGGCCCCAAAAGGAAAGGTCCCATTCCGTGTGGCTGCCTCAGGTGGTGGCTAAATTGTCTTTCTCAGCAGCCGTGGGTAGGGGAGGGGAAGGGGAGAATGAAGCAATATGGCGCCTGCCGATTGGCTTGGGTCTGTGGAGCAGGGAGGTGTCCCAAGGGAGCAGGGAGCCTGGTGCCCTGTCTGCAAGAGGCTCACTGCTCACTGGCGGTGGCTGTCTCTGGGCTGGTATTGGCAGGTCTCTCCAGCAGCTTAGGAGTGGTGGGCTCATTTTGATACTTCTTCTTCTTCCCCCATTGGACGGTCTCACTCCTCTTTCTTTGATTTCAGGGTTTGTTTGTATTTCACCTTCTCCATGCTCCGTGAGCAGCAGGGGCTCTTCAGGGCCAGATTATCTTTTCCTGACTTAGGTTAAGGAAGGATTATTTTCATTTGCATGGCTTCTTTCTTATGTTTCTATTCCTCTCTATTATAGTAATGGCATCTCTAAGGTATCATTTCTCCCAACGTCTGGGTTTCTGTAGTAGGTCAGAGCTGAACAGTGGAGGGGCTGGCTCAACATCCGGAGGTCCTGTCTGTCCTGAGGCAAGCTCAGCTTTCCCCTCCAGGCGCATACCCATGTTGGAATCGTTCTGGGAAGGGTACCAGTGTCCTCAGTTGTCCATCTCTGGGTCAAAGGTTGCATAAGATTTGCTCTGGCTCAACCTTATTAGGGGCTAAAGGAAGCTATGACTTCACCGCTATTCCTCAGTCTTTGTAATGAGCTTCTCAGAGTGGACAGAGTGCTGTCTTTATGCCTGTCCACTAGCACTTTTCACACTCTGCTCTGGGGCGGGGGATCATTGTAAGCTTTATAGATCTCCCTTATTGTGTAGAATAGTTGCACAGAGATGTTGCTCAATGTGAGTTTGAATAAATAAATGAATCAAATCAGTGAGATTTATTGTGGCACTTGGGTTCCACTCTGGTTCATCCCCTCATTGGTTCATGTATCACTTTTCCATAGATCTAGTTTTGTAGTCTTTATTATTTAAAATGTTATTAGAATATAAATTTAAGAAATTTCATGTAAAATAGAGATGCTGGTATAATGGAGACTCATTAAAACCTGAGGTCTTCCTATTTTTAAAATTCTGCAAAACATGAATCCCATCCGTATTGAGAAAATTCCAGCTAAAACATGGCAGGTCTGTGAGACACATGTCCGTCCAGGACTGTACTAACAACCCAGCCAGGATGGGCAGCTGTGTCTGTGGAAAGATTTCAACTGTGGAATTTTGATGTTGCATTCTCAACTAAAGACAAATTGATGTCATTAAACTGGTTGGTTACTTAATACAAAAAAAGAGCAGAATTTTCCGTGCGTAGACTGACTGCACACCGAGAGCCAGAGCTGCTTTTCTGGACTCAGCTTGAAGAAAGAGCATATTCATTTTTAAGACTTCTTTTTTCCCTTTCTACTCTTCTCAATTCTCTTTTCAAGCTGTTGTTGATGGAATCTAGATTTTCCCAAATGGGACAACTTGAAACAGAAATGAATTCATTCTTAACTGAAATGCATGAGGGGAGAGAACAGCGCTGGAGTGTATTTTGGTGATTAGCCATCAAGCTGGGGGAGAGAGGGCGGCAGTTGTCTGGAACTCGGCCGCATCCCGTCTGCGTTCATTTAGCATCCTTCTTTATACATATGTCACTCTCCTGTTGTGATGGAGAAAAAAAACCAAGTAAACATTGTTAAGTATGAGTTTTTTTTTTTTTTTTTTGGAAAAAGATTTGTTCTTAAAATAAGACTGTGCACAGTATGCATGCAAGAGAATTTTGAAACTTTTTGGAAGTGAAATTAGATAGGCTCCGATCCTTTATGAACTGATGTGTACAAATAAATATAACAAACAGATCAGAGTTTCTCTGATCATCCTAGGGTGTGGTGAGCTGGGACATAAGAGGAGAATAAGTTTGGAGAGATTGAAGGAATGTAATATTTGTGAAAGGTTTATGAAACTGCATCTTTCAATTTGGGCACCAACATATTTGGAAAAGAGAAGCAAAAAGATGTCACCAAAAGATAAGACAGAACAAAATGTGACTCATAATATGTTAAAGAGACTTCGGAAGTCATTTTGTCCGATCTGTTTACTTCACACAAAGGAAATTGATGCTCAGAGAGGTTGAGTGACTTGTCGTCCAAGATCACTCAATGACTTAATGGCACATCCTGGGATTGAATCTAGTTTCCTCTTCAATAAACCAATGTTCCTGTAGTGTTGTGACTCCCATGGCCCCTGTTAACCTAATGTGGACCAAGTTAAAGGTTTTTTGGAGAACACAAAATGCTCCCGTTGAAGAGGCAGAGAACTACAGGGCAATTGATAATCTCATGACCTTGTTTTGTAATCGAGGAGTTTGCAGTTCATTTTATCTAAAATATGCTAGTCTCTAATAGATAGTTTTATGGCAGACTTATATTTTTAAATTTTTGTGTCATTTTTGAAAACTCCCAAAGACATTGCAGGTATCCCTGATAGGCTTTTGCTGTAAGTAAATTTCTGGGGCTCTATGCTTCAGTCAGATCCGCACAAAATGAGGACAATTTGGACTTCACTATCCTACTATTTTAGTAGCTGAAAATTTAGACATTTATTTTATTATCCTGGTACATGTCTTTGTGAGTGTATATCTAATTGGTAAGCATGATCGTTTTTATTTCTTTCTGAAAATTTTTTTAAAAACTTTTGCTTCTTTAAAAAAAACCTTTGTCCATGTTTCTTGCAGACATAACAGGTTTTGCTGGGCATTTTGTTGCCAAAATGTTTTTTTTCTATCCTTCTGGCTAACTGGATTCTCTTTTCCCCATGCCCCTGACCCTTTTCCAACTATATTGTTTGATTTTGAGTGGGAAAGGATCTCGTTTTCTGTATAATTTTATTTATCCTCTTGGAGGTATTTTTTTAAAAAATTGATGTAAAGTATACTTAAGATAAAATTTACCATTTTAACTATTTTTAAGTGTAGAGTTCAGTGGCATTGAATATATTCACAATGTTGTGCAACCATCATTAATCATTTCCAGAACTTTTTCATCATCCCAAATGGAAACTCTGTACCTATTAAATGATAATACCCCATTTCTCCTCTCTGTAGCTCCTGGTAACCTCTATTTAACTTTTTGTCTCTATATTTTGACTATTCTAGGTACCTCCTAGAAGTGCAGTTTTATAGTATTTGTCCCTTTGTGTCTGGCTTACACCACTTAGCACAATGTTTTCAAGGTTCAGCCGTATTGTAGCATGTTTCAGAATTTCATTTCCTTTTTAAGGCTTAATAATACTTGCTTGTACGTATATACCACATTTTGTTTTTCTGTATAACTGTTGATGGACATTTAAGTTGTCTTCACCTTTTGGCCATTGTGAATAATGCTACTATGAACACTGGCATGCAAGTATGTGTTTGAGTTCCTGCTTTCAATTCTTTGGGGTATATACCTACAAGTGGAATTGCTGGGTCATATGGTAATTCTATTTTAACATTTTCAGGAATTGTCAAACCGTTTTGTACCACTGCACCATTTTACATTCCCACCAGCAATGCACAAGGGTTCCAGTTTCTCCACACCCTCACCTACACTTGTTATTTTCCACTTTTTTGGTAATAGCCATACTAGTGAGTATGAAGTGGTATCTCATTGTGGTTTTGATTGGTATTTCCCTAATGATAGTGATGCTGAGCATCTTTTCATGTGCTCAACCATTTATATATCTCCTTTGGAGAAATGTCTATTCAAGTCCTTTGCTCATTTTGAATTGGGTGTTGTTGTTGTTTTTTTTCTGTTGAGTTGTAAGAGTCCTTTATGCATTCTCAATATTAATCCCCTGTCAGATACAGAATTTGGAAATATTTTCTCCCATTTTGTGAGTTGGTTTTTTTTTTTTTTTTTTTGAGACAGAGTCTCACTGTGTTGCCTGGGCTAGAGTGCCGTGGCATCAGCCTAACTCACAGCAACCTCAAACTCCTGGGCTCAAGCAATCCTCCTGCCTCAGCCTCCCAAGTAGCTGGGACTACAGGCATGCGCCACCATGCCTGGCTAATTTTTTCTGTATATTTTTATTTGTCCAGCTCATTTCTTTCTATTTTTAGTAGAGACGGGGGTCTCACTCTTGCTCAGGCTGGTCTCGAACTCCTGACCTCGAGCAATCCTCCCGCCTTGGCCTCCCAGAGTGCTAGGATTACAGGTGTGAGCCACTGCGCCCGGCCCTGTGGGTTGTTTTTTTCACTCTTTTGATAGTGTCCTTTGATGCACAAAAGTTTTTCATTTTGATAAAGTCCAAATTTATTTTTTCTTTTTTTGCTTGTACAAGGCTTAATGCATTTTGAATGTCAAGTTAGATGGTGACTCTCAGAACCGTGAGGTGTCAGTGACAACAGTGTCTGCTTCCACTGCTGTAATCACCAGCCATGCGTATTCGAGTTCTTCTCACTGTGGGGAGGGCCTCTTACCTGCCCACTCAAAGGAGGCTGCTTAAGACCTGCTAGAAAACAGCTGTGCCATTCTCAGACCAGTAACCCACTTACACCACTGTGCAGACTGGGGTCACATAGCCCAGTACTGGCAAGGACTTGGCAGTAAATATCAGGAAATATCAAAGTGTGGATTTGGCTGAGTGTCAGACTGGGCTGGGGAGGCAACTGCAGCATGTGGCCAACTGCCCAAACTCAGGGGCCAGACTGGTTGTGCTATTTACTAGCTGTGGGACCTCGGGCTAATTACTCAATTCCCTCTGCCTCAGTTTTTGTGTAGGTAATATGGGGATGGAGTTGTTAAAGCATTTCATGAGTTAATACACATAAAGCACTTGAAATAGTGCTCAGCATATCGTTAAGTACTTGACAAATGTTCTCTAGAGGATTAAATAGATTCAAATATGCAAAGCATTTAGAACAGTACCTGCTGCAGCCATATTATTCCCAGCTCATGACATTCAAATGCAAAGTTCTAAAAAAGTTTTAAAGAAACAGAGTGCAGACCAAACAACATATTTCTATGGGCCAAATGCAGTTCTAGGACTGCCAGTTTGCAACGCCTGAACTGAAACCAGAGAACTTTGTCAAGCCTCCCAGTCAGAACTCGCTTCTAAGTGTGCTTCCTCTGGCTTTGTTGCAACCTTGGACCTTGATCCCACCTCCTCCCCCCTCCTCACAACTTCAAAAACTCTTGAAAACCAAAATTCTGCGAAGCCACTCAGCTGTTTCTATTCATTGGTTTAGCAAAAGTTTTCCTTTCTTTACCTCTGCTGCGTCTTGAAGCAATTATTATTATTGCTTTTATAAGTTTAATCACTTAACAAAAGAACACATTATTTGTCATAATTGGTCAAACAGATCTGAAGGGTTTTTTTTTTAGTATGTTTGTATTACTCATTCCTTTCTTCAAAACACATATACTATGATAGGCACCAAGAATAAAAAGATGAAGAGATGTGATTCCTACCTCCCAGGAACAAAGAATCTGGTGTTATATAGATAGCCTCTCAGTATGAATTCAAGGGAACCTTTGGGGATGGGTAAATTAATAGCTAATAGTTATTGTGCACTGGCAGTTGCAAAGGAAGGAGACACAACTCAACCTGGTAGCACTGGATTTTTTTATTTTTAAATTATTTTTTTTTTTCTGGTAGCACTGGATTTAGAGGTTAAAACAGTATCACTGGGATGATTGGGATCCGGTCACTCTGTGCTTCTCAGCCGGCTTGCTTTCCTTTTGCTGCATGCTCGGGCACTTGCTCTCCAAGCAGTGGAGATGGATGGGCTCCAGCAGCTGCTGGTGTACACGGTCCTTCAAGTTTGTAATCCCAGAGTCCTCTCCCACCCCTGTCTCCATATTTCTACTCTCACCATGGGACCCTGGTTGGTCTTGTTTTGGACATGTGTTGGCTTCTTGCACCAATCCCTGTATCGGGTGCCGTGATTAGCCGGGTCTGGGTCACATGTCCATTTTCATGACCCCCACATAAAGATGGGATTTATGCATACAAATTTACAGATGCCTACCTCAAACACTTTCCATTCATGACTAGGAATATACATTTAAAAACTTGAGATGGAGTGTTTTTCCCAAGTCTGTGTGTTGACTTAAAAGGAGTTTAGATTTCCTTGGGTTTACCCATGGGTCTTCGATTCTGTAAGACTTGTTCGATATGTAATTAATGGTAATCATGAGACATTGTTTTAGGGACTAGCATGGCGACATTAAAGCACAGGTTTGCCATGAGCTCTAAGAACCCAGCCTCTGACATGAGGTCAACCTTGGATGGGATCTCTGGATTAGCTTCCTCATACCACTGGACTCCCTCACTCACTGGGATGAGACCCCTGTGGGCTGACAATGACCGTGTGTGCAGGTATGATCTGATAGGAGAGCAGTAGGTAATTTCATGAGATTTGTGTTTTTACTATCCATTGTGATACAAAATGTGGGATGTTTATATTATCATAAAGCAAATTTGACTATGATTTGTTTCACATTTTATGTAGCATTTTTCATATATTATCATATTTCACATTCAATCATGTTTGAGACTGTTAGAAAAATGAAAATGGTTTTACAGTTTTTATTCTGACTGTAAAAATGATAAATGCTCATTGTAAATGATTCAAAAAATAGAGAAGTCTAAAGAAAAATGAAAACTTGCTCCAACTTCTGTCATCCAGAGACAAATACTGTTAACATTTTGAGGAATATCCTTCTGGATATTTTCCTGTGCACATATATTATTATCTATCTAAGAAAACAAGAATGAAGCTACATTTTCTCCAGTGCCTTTTGGAGTCCTTTAAAATATTCATATGACCTGTTATAATAATGAAAAAGAGTATTTGTCTACATATTTATCCATCTGTATATTTTTCCCTATAGAAGCTGCTATTGGATTTATTTATCAGTTTGGTTTTTGAATTTCTTAATTTCTGCTTTTTTTCTATATTTTTTGATATTAAATCCATCTTATTTGCCTTAGGCTTTTGTGGTTCTTTTTCTAACATCTTGGTTAAATTCTGAGTCATACATTATAGCAACCTCAACTGAGTCCTGTTTTCTGACCCTTCTTTTATCACCAGAAGAAACTCAAGAGTTGATACTAAATAAACATCTTTCTGTTTTGTTAACTCTTAACTTGGAGTAAAGAGACGATGGGAGAGGCTCGTGACCTTTCCCCATAGCTGGCTGTAACAGATGGGATTGTAATTTGCTTTTGTTTTGGAAGCTACAGGCAAATAACCATAGCATCTGGGATGAGATCAATTATACTTGAAGAGGGAAGAAAAGAATTTGAGTTTTGCTGCTAGATGAAGATGTAGCAGTCCATTCTAAATGTCACCACCGAAGGAAATGTTACCCTTTGCATAAACCCAGCAGTGTGGGCTCACCCGGCAGGCTTAGCATTTAGTACGGACTGGGGGCACCCAGGGGCCTGACATTCGTAACAGAGTTTGGTGATTTCTCTGACTTATTAAAACAGGAAGTTTCTGGAAATCATATTTCCCCTGTTGATTTATTTAGTGCGGCAGTCTATTCAACTGTAGGTCCCACAATCCCAAGCATAAAATCTGCCCTTTTAGGAGGAACAAGAACTCAGGCTCTAGAATCAGATAGAATCTGTGCTCAGCCACCTATGAGCTGTGACCTTGGTCAAGTCTCCTATCTCAGCCGGGCACGGTGGCTCACGCCTGTAATCCTAGCCCTCTGGGAGGCTGAGGCGGGTGGATCGCTTGAGGTCAGGAGTTCGAGACCAGCCTGAGCAAGAGCAAGACCCCCGTCTCTACTAAAAAAAAAAAAAATAGAAAGAAATTATCTGGCCAACTAAAAATACATATAGAAAAAATTAGCCGGGCATGGTGGCGCATGCCTGTAGTCCCAGCTACTCGGGAGGCTGAGGCAGTAGGATTGCTTAAGCCCAGGAGTTTGAGGTTGCTGTGAGCTAGGCTGATGCCACAGCACTCACTCTAGCCCGGGCAACAGAGTGAGACTCTGTCTCGGAAAAAAAAAGAAAAAAAAAAGTCTCCTATCTCGCTGAGCCTTAGTCTTCTCTTACATCTAATGATGTAAGTATTAAGTTGCCTAATGCATGTAATATAGGCGTGATTTTCAGAATATTTAGTGGGGCCATTAGGCAATCAGGAGAGGCACAGATCTTCATGTTGCAGAGGGAACCTAGAGGCTCCCTTTTGTGCTTTCAGTTCCTGGGAGCAGGGGACACAAGGGGTTCTAGGAGAGGAGCTCTTATTACAAGAGGTTAGGGGCTCCCCAAGAGTGACCAGGGTCTCAGGTATTTGCTAATGTGTCTGGCAGCATTTCAGCCTGGAGGAAAGTATGTATGCAGCACAGTGTCTGGCACATGGTAAGCACCTACCAAGTGTGAGTTATTGTTCCTGTTATTTTTTAAAATTATGAATACTGTTATTATTATTATTATGACTGTATATATTTAAGAAGACTCACGGGCAAGTAAGGGCTGAAGACATAGAGTTAAGAGTCACAAGGTTAAGGCCATTAAAGGAAAGAATCAGTAGAAGGACTGCATAAAAAGAAAAGTAGAAGTCCATGGACTGAACCACGCCTTAATCCAAAGACTAGCCACTGAGGAGACAGAAGGCTGGGCAGAGAAATAGGAAGACACTAAGTCTAGAAAGCACAACATGGTGGAAGCCAACAGAGGATAGAGTTTGAAGAAGATTGGGTAGTCAGACTCCATCAGTGCCGGGGGAGACTGAAGGATCCAGACTGAGACGGCAGAACAGGGCCTGGATAGGATGGAGATAAACTTACCGTGGGGGAGCTGCTTTAGTGTGGTGGGAGCCACCCTGTAGGAAATGGGGGATGGGACAAGAGCAAATTGATTTAAACCATGGTCTTATCCAGTAGCAGATGCAAGCAGCAGAAACCTATTCCAACCAGTGCAAGTCTAAAAAGAGAATATACTGAGAGCATAGAGGGGTATCTCATGGAACCTGGGGTTAAGTTGCACAGCCAGGCTCTGTGAGAGTCTGGGGCCAGGAACTGAAGAGCCATGGTCTGCTTCATTCTTAGTTCTCCCCACAGAACAACTTTAACTGCTCTGGTGTGTGCATAGTCTGAGCGAGCCACCCTGCAGATCCTGGATTTGCACGTTTTCAGTTCAAGTCAGGGGTCCAGACTCAATTCCAATGATCCAAATTCTTGGGAAGAGAATCCGATTAGCTCAACTTGGGTCAGGTGTCCGCTCATTGTCTAGTAAGCTGTGGCCAGTGTCAAAGGGTATAAAATAAAAATGGGAGTGCTGGAGTCCAATTTATGGGTGGGGAGGCAGTTCTCAGGAAAAAAGATATTTACTACAACCGAGAAGTTAGATAGCAAAAGGAAGAGCAATTGAAGGGTGGCAAGAGGGAGGAAGCACAAAATATATATGTTAAACATATAAGGTGGAAAGAAATACACGTTTAAAGGCAGGAGAGATACCCTTACAAAGGGACAGAAAGGGTGGAGGCCAGGCACGGTGGCTCATGCCTGTAATCCCAGCTTACTCGGGAGGCTGAGGTGGGAGGGTTGCTTGAGGCTAGAAGTTTGAGACTAGCCTGGGAAACACAGCGAGACATTGTCTCTAAAAATAAAAATAAAAAATTAGCTGGGTGCAGTGATGTGTGCCTGTAGTCCCAGGTACTTGGGAGGCTGAGGCAGGAGGATTGCTGGAGCCCAGGAATTTGAGGTTACAATGAGGTATGATTGGGCCACTGTACTCCAGCGTGGGTGACAGACTGAGACCTTGTCTCTTAAAAAAAAAAAAGAGGGAATTAATTGGGAGTCACAGAGAAGGTGAAGTTACATGGACTCTAGTGAACAAATGGAGGTGCTAACTTCAAGGAGAAGATAGGAAATTTTTGCTCTTATGCTAGAGAGAAGATGAAAGATCAGCAGTGATATGCTGATGTCAAGAAAGGGGAAGGCTGGAGGCTCCTAGTAGATATTGGAGCAGATAGATAGACTGAATAATGGTTCCCAAAGATGTCTATGTCCTAGTCCCCAGAAACTGGGAATGTGTTACGCTGCATGCAAAGGGCCTTTGCAGATGTGATTAAGTGAAGGAGCTCGAGATAGGAAGATCATCCCAGATTAGCCACGTGGGTCAGTGAATCACAAGGGGCCTTGTAGGAAGGAGGCAGGAGTGTCAGAGTCAGAGGAGGAGATGTGATGGTGAAAGCAGAGCTCAGAGAGAGAGAGAGAGAGAGAGAGAGAGAGAATTTGAAGATGTTCCGCTGCTGCCTTTGGAGATGGAGGAAGGGGCATGAGCCAAGAAATGTGGGTGGTCTCCAGAAACTGGAAAAGGCAAGGAAACAGATATTCCCACAGAGCCTCTAGAGGGAACAGAAGGAACACAGCTCTGCTTGCACCTTGACTATTCTGGGAATGCTACCTCCATAACTATACAATAATAAATTCGTGTGTTTTAAGCTGTTACATTTGTGGTGGTTTGTTATATCACAACAGGAAACTCATAAAGTCTCTCATTTTTTTTCTGACAAGTATGTGATGTCATTTACTAAGTGCTAATGTGCGGGGAAGACGAAGAGGTTACCCTGGAGGGTGCCTGGAGTAGGCACAGGAGCTGTGACAGAGTCAGTGAGAGTCCTGAGTAGACAGCAGACTGCAGGGTTTGGATACTAATATTCATAGTAGGCATAATATGCACTGAAACTTATTGAAGGCTCACTCTGTGCCAGGTGCTGTTCTAAGTGCTTTTCATAAATCATATCATTTAATACTATCAACAACTCCCTGACATAGGTCCTGCTATCAGCTTACCTATGAGAAAACCGAGATGCAGAAAGGTTGAGGGTCTTGTCTCGAACCCAGGGATTCTGGCTCTGAAGCCTACACAACAAAGCTCTGCTGTGCCGTATGATGAGGTGGGTCGATTGTTTCATCTTGTTCCTGAAGTCTTTTTAAATTTTTATTTATTTTTTATCAATACATAATTTTTGTACATATTTATGGGGTACATATAATATTTGGTTCCATGCATGGACTACGTAATGATTAAATCAGAGTATTTGGGTGTCCATCACCTCAAGTATTTTCCCCATGTCTTGGGAGCATTTCAAGTCCTCTCTTCTAGCTACTTGGAATATACAGTGCTAACTGCAGTCACCCCACCCTGCTAGGGAACACTAGGACTTGCTCCTTCTGTCTCACTGTCATCCCTGAAGTTTTATGTCTGGGGCTGAAATCAGATAAGAGCCAGACACTGGGCACTACACGACCTTTGGCAGATGTCGCTCCAGCCGAGGAGCTCACAGTCCAGTGTGGGTGGCGTGGCACAGCCGGGGTGCCGTTCTTTTTCCCTGGCCTTCTGTCTTCCACTGTCCTACTTTACTTCTGCCTCAGCCCCTCTGATTTTCTCTCTGTTCATAACATCTACTTTTCCAGATCCTCTCTGAAGAGCCACATAATGGAAGCAGGATTATAGTAACACTAAGTTTTTCTGAGTGTCAGACTTAAAAATAGAGTAGAATGAGATATGCATTCTCCTCTGAGTGAGAGTGGACATCTGATGAATGGTAATGATCTTCCCGTGGAAGGCACATGTACTAATTGGAAATAAGCTCCAGTAATATAAGTATTAATAGGTTCAGAGTTTTGAATTTGCACGTCATCTATAGAAGGCCCCTCAGAAGACCTAGACTGCTATTCAAGTTTAGTAAACTTGGCTATGTGAAAACCAAACAAGGACTACTGAAAGGAGTTTCCAGACACCTGCCCTCGCTCCCCCTTTTTTTGTTTGTGACAGGGTCTTGCTCTGTTGCCTGGCTGGAGTGCAGTGGCATCATCGTAGCTCACTGCAACCTCAATCTCCTGGGCTCAAGCGATCCTCCTGCCTCAGAGTAGCTAGGACTGCAGGCACATGCTACCATGCCTGACTAATTTTTCTATTTTTTGTAGAGACGGGGTCTTGCTGTGTTGCTCAGGCTTGAACTCCTGGCCTCAAGTGATCCTCCCACCTTGGCCGCCTGAAGTGCTAGGATTATAGGCATGAGCCACCATGCCCGGCCTCCAGACCCTTTTTTGATGCTATTTTCAATTGTCTCCACCATGGTCCTCACAGAAAATCATTTGGACTTTGAAAGTCAAGGGTTTGATAGTTATTTTTTTTAACCCCACCCCTAACTCCGATTTGATAGTTATTGACTAAAAATAAAACTCAGACAGTCTCTGTATTATGCATGCTGAGAAAGATAGTATTTTGTCATGCTCTATAATATGCATTGCACTCCTATTGTATTTTGAGAACAATGCTGGACCCTGTAGGGGGTACAGAGAATGAACATGACTTCCCTGGTTTCAGGGAGCTCTTTTAGTAGAAACGTCTGGTTTAGAATCAAAGATGGCTAAGATTAAATGTCTAGTTATCTTTTGAAAGCTCTAAAAAATAGATCTTTGGATATACCGTGATTCCAACAATGGAGCACAGAGCAGACGAGTTTGTATTAATAAGGTGGCACAGAGTTGTCATTATGGCCTGGGTGCTGCACCCTCACACTCTCCGGCTTGAATCAGGCTCCACTGCTTACTATTAATAGTTTCACTAAACTGGGCATGTAGTTCAATCTCTGCACCTGCTCATCTGCAAAATGGGCCTAATAATGGTGTGATCCTTGTGAAGACTGAATGAGATAATCTATGTTAAGTGCTTACTACAGAGCCTTAAGAAAGTGCTCAATCAATTTAGTGTCATTATTATAGTCAGGACAGAATCAATGCCACAAATCTACTGGTAGTTCTTGGGCAGAGAAACTCCTTAATGCCTCATTATTCAATTGTCCTTTGAGCTCTGTCATTACTAGCTATCAGGGTTCCTAGATTTATCATGTAAAAATATAGGACACCTAGTTAAATTTGAATTTCAGGCCAGCAATGAATAATTTTTGGTGTAAGTATGCTCTAAATATTGCTTGAGACATACTTATACTGAAACATTGTTTATTGCTTATCTGAAACTCAAATTCAGCTGGACATTTTGTATTTTGTATTTTTTCTAGCAACCCTATTAGCCTAGTAGCTGTGTGTCCTTAAACAAGTTACTTAACTTTTCTGTCTCTCATTTTACTCATCTGTTAAATGGGGAATTAAATGGGTTATTGTAAGTACTTAGTATAGTGACTGGCTCATAGTAAGTGCTCTATGCATTATAGTAAGTATGAAACTTAACATGAGGTTGTGCTTGGTTAATGCCACATTGTTGGTGGTAAGGTCTGGAATCGTAATACTGAGAATTCAAGAGAAATTTAAAAAAATTATGTTTTCATTTCTATTGCATTTAGAATTTCATTTGGAATTATCTTTAAAAATGCAGCCTCCAGCTGAAATAAAAAGAGACTCCATCCTTGTAATAGCTCCCTTTGGCCTTAATAATTTTTACTCTCCCATAAATTCTTCTGACAGGATTGACAACCATCAAGGAAAATTCAATTCTCACTTTCTGTTTTTGCAATTTTTCCCTCTGGAGCAGTGCTGAGCTAAAGTTGAAACTGAAAAGCTGTTGTTCAGTTTCCTGCTTCTGCACAAGTTGCAAAAGGTTTGTCTGAAGAGTTTTTAGAAGTTTCAAACCAGTTTTGTTTTTTGAATATAAGCCTTTGGCACTGAGAGTGTCTTAGATGAGGGACTCTGAATCTGAGGTGTAATTGCATTTCTGATGGGGGAGATGTTTATTTATTAATTTAACCCCGATATTGTGTGTCAAATTTGTCCGAGGTTAGTATTGGCCATCATTTTCTTCCCATCAGAGTCTTTAATAGTTAAAGTCATAGACTTTACAAGTCCTTGGTCCGAGAAAGTACTTTAACTAAAATGATTTCTCCTTCACTTGAACTGTCTTAGTCTGTTTTGTGCTGCTATACCAGAACACCACACACTGGGTATTTAATAATGAACAGGAATTTATTGGCTCACAGTTCTGAAGGCTGGGAAGTCCAATATCAAGGCCCTTCTTGTAGTGCCAGCACATGGTGCGGTGTGAGAGAGAGAGAGACCTCGCACAAAAGGAGGCTGAGCTCACCCTTTTAAGGTGAATCTACTTCCTTGATAACAAAGCCATTTCTGCAATAAAGGCATTAATCCACTTATGAGGGCAGAGACCTCATGGCCCAATCACCTCTCAAAGGTCCCCCCACCTCCTAACTGTTACTATGGCAATCAAATTTCAACATGAGTTTTGGAAAGGATAAACAGTCAAACCATAGCATGAAGTATCCCCACCCCCACAAAACTACACTAGTCAAAATTCTACTTATCTTTCCAAATTCTAATAAGTTTCACTTCCTTGAGGCTATCGCATAGTACTGCTAGACTTAAACTTCATGAGAACATTTATCATTGTCTTCAGATGCTAGTGTCCTTTCCCTGGGGGATAGGAGCAAAGACCATCTGTAATTCATCTTTGAATTCCCTATGATACCTTGCAGATAACAGACTATGTGATACGTTTGTTCACTTGACAGGACTCCAATGTCACTACAAACAGCTCATGTTTCAACAAATATTCACCTTTGCAAACCAACCTGAAAGAGTTGCTTTCCCTAGAATAGGTGAAATCCAAATAAGGAAAAAAATAGAGATTTTAAAAATGTCCATCAGCAATATAGTATTTATGTTCTCAGTTGCCATAGACAAAATAGGTTGGGTGAGGCATGAATAATTCACAGTGGACATAGGAAATAAGTAGTTGGATGGAAATTATCTGAGTTAGGGAGAGGATTCCCTTTCCCCCCCAAGAGGATAAGGATGCTATCTACAATGGCCGAGGGCTGGTCTTAAGATCCCAAGCCAGGATTAAAGGATTGGATCTCTCATCTGGGTTGGGTGTTCTTCATTTCCCCACTGGCTTTGCCTGCCCCCTGCAATCTCTGCTCTGCCATGCTCTGCCTGCTCTTTGCCCAGGAGGATGAACTTTTCTGACTACGTCTCCCTTGTTTACCACTAATTATCTTTCAGGTGGGTTTGGCCAACAGAAGGCACCAGTGGAACAGGAGGAAGAGGTTGGGGAATTCTTTTCCTGTATTCACACTGCATGCCTGGTAGCAGCTGGGTCCCTCCACCAAGACTGACAGCTTCTGCTGGGCACCTTCTCTATAGCTGGCTCAGCTTTCCCAGGTCCTATCGGTGGTAATGGTTTTCCACTATCACTAGCGTGTGGGTGCCTCACCATCCCGTTTCCTAAACCCCGCCCTCACCTCTATGACAAGTCCTTTCGTTAATTTTTCTTTATTTGAAACATCTGGAGTAAATTTTTGTTGTTGCTGAAATGTTAGCAGTCACACCCCCGAAAGCAAAGATTTAAATAATTTAAAGTGTTTTAAGCAAAGGCTTAAAAATCTTTGCTCAATAAGGCTTCCTGGGATACTGACTCTGTCCCAGATCCTGCCTTAGGGGTTGGTGGCAGAGTCAGTACAAGGGAATAAAGATGTGGTCTCTGCTTTAAAGCTTGTCATAGTCAAGTGCTACGGTCTCTAAAGAGATATTTAGATTCTGGGAAGAAAAATGTTTATATAGAATATAAGAAATAAGTGTAATATATGTATTGATTAATAATCTGTAGAACAGAGGACAATTCTGACAGGTGAGGGGGAATTCCGTGGCACAGAGGTGTTGAGCATGGTGTCCTTACTTTTCTTTGCTTTTGGATTATTGTGCCTAATTGCATTTTTTTTGTGCTGCTACATACCATCAACAAGGTTAACAATATGACAATAATAACTTTAATGAGATGACTGGGCACAATGGCTCATGCCTGTAATCCTAGCATTTTATTAGGCTGAAGCGGGAGGATCCCTTGAGGCCAGGAGTTCAAGACCAACCTGAGCAACATAGAGAGACCCTGTTTCTACAAAAATTTAAAAAATTAGCCAGGCATGGTGGTGCTCACCTGTAGTTCCAGGTACTCTGGATGCTGAGGCGGGAGGATTGCTTGAGCCCAGGAATTTGAGGTTGCTGTGAGCTATAATGACGCCACTACACTCCAGCTTGGGCAGCCGAGTGAGACTCTGCCTTCATAAAAAAAAAAAAAAAAAAGAAGTAATGACATGAGGAATGACTTTGAAAATCTTTCGTATCATAGAGAGATTTTCTGGTTATCTTGTGACAATTTAAAATAAAAACTTAAGATTAAAAACTAATCTTAAAGATGTTGGTAATTTTTCTTTTATAAAACAAATACTCAAAATTTGCTTTGTGTGTGTGTGAAGACAAGTGGCTATCAAGTATATTCTATTCAGGAGATTTAAAAAAATTAAACATACTTGATGTATCCGTTCAAGTTAAAAGTTGTTCTAAAATAATGAGAAAGTAATTGCTTTGCAAAACAAAAATGAAAACAAAAAACTCCACAAAATCATGCTACAAAGAGAGTATTTTGAAAAGAGATATTTACAAATGTATACATCATTATATAATTTTGTGGCCAAAATTAATGTAGTCATTTTTACCTATTAAAAAGTCTCATATCTTCACACTTAAACTTTGGAACAAAATTTTCTAAATCTTTCCTTCACATTGAGAATTAGAATAAGATAAAAACAAGAAAAAAAAAAAGAAAAAAAAATTTTCTAAATCGGTGAATGAATCTTTCAAATGAAGAAGTTTAGAAAGTATTGAGCTCATTTGTTAAAAATACATATTGTACTGTTTTCCAATTAGTTTGGAGATGATAGACATTAAGAAGATGAAAATGTACTAGGACAATTTTTAAAAAAGGTATTTTTCATGTTTGATGTATGGAATGAAAAATTGAGTATGACAATTCAATAAGTATAGCCAATGACACATTCCTTCCATTTGACTCTATGAGTTTTTGTGAGATATTTTTTCCAGCTATGTGAGATATTAAAACCAAATGCTATCAAAATTAACTGTAGGTAGAATCAGAGCTCCATCACTAAATGTTTATCAAGTGTTTCAATAATGAAGCATACACAATCCCACTACTCTTCTTAAATAATAAATAATTAAACATTTATTGTTTAATTCATTTAAACGTAACGATGGTTTTAGTTAACTCATAACCATGTTTCAGTCAATGACGGTCCCCATATACGACTGTGGTCCCATAAGATTATAATGGAGCCAAAAAATTCTTATTACCCAGTGACATCGTAGCTGTCCTAATGTTGTGGTGCAATGCATTAGTCACTTGTTTGTGGTGATATTACTGTTAACAAACCTACTGCGCTGCCAGTCATATAAAACTGTAGTCCCCCCTCCCCCAGCCACAGACTAGTACCAGTGCGTGGCCTGGTAGGGACTGGGCTGCAGAGAAATCGTCTTCCATGAAACTTAGGAAGGGGGGTGGTGTGTGTGCACAGCAGGAGGTGAGCAGCTGGCTTCATCTGTATTTACAGCTGCTCCTCATCACTTGTATCACCGCCTGAGCTCCGCCTCCCACTCCCCATCCCCTGTCTATGGAAAAATTGTCTTCCATGAAACCGGTCCCTGGTGCCAGAATGGTTGGGGACCACTGGAAAAGTATAGCACATACAATTATGTAAGGTACATATACTTGATAATAATAAATGAGTATCTTACTGGTTCATATATTTATCATACTATACTTTTTATCATAATTTTAGAGTGTACTCTTTCTACTTATAAAAAAAGTTAGCTGTAAAATAGCCTCAGGCAGGTCCTGCAGGAGATATTCCAGAAGAAGACATTGCTATCATAGGAGATGCCAGCTCCATGGGGAGCTGTTATTGCCCCTAAAGACCTTCTGGTGGGACAAGATGTGGAGGTGGAAGACAGTGATACTGATGATCCTGACTCCTGTAGGCCTAGGCTACTGTGTGTGTTTTTATTTTTTATTTTTTTTCTGTTTTTGGTTTTGTTTTGAGACACAGTCTTGCTCTGTTGCCCCAGCTAGAGTGCAGTGGTGTCATCATAGCTCCCTGCAACCTCAAATTCCTGGGCTCAAGCGATTCTCCTTCTTCAGCCTCCCAAGGAGCTGAGACTACAGGCACATGCCACCACGCCAGGTTAATTTTTGTATCTTTTGTAGAGTGGGGGGTCTTGCTCTTGCTCAGGCTGGTCTCGAACTCCTGACCTCAAGCAGACCTCCCACCTCGTCCTCCCGGAGTCCCAGAGTGCTAGGATTACAGGTGTGTGGGCCACCACACCCAGCCTGTGTCTTGGTTTTTAACAAAAAAATTTAAAAAGTAAAGTAAATGAATAAATCTTAAAAATAGAAAAAAAAAGCCTATTGAGAATATTTTGTACAGCTGTGCAATGTGTTTGGGTTTTAAGCTAAGTTTTATTAGAAAGGAGTCAAAAAGTTAAAAAAAATTAAAAAGCTTATAAAGTAAAAAAGTTACAGTAAGCTAAAGTTCATTTATTACTAAATAAAAAAATTTCTAAAATAAATTTAGCATAGCCTAAGTGTACAGTGTTTATCAAATTTACAGTAGTATACAGTAATGTCTTAGATTTTCACATTCACTCACCACTTACTGACCCAGCCAGAGCAACTTTTATTCCTGCAAGCTCCATTCATGGTAAATGCCCTAAACAGGTACACCACTGCTTATCTTTTATACTGTATTTTTACTGTACTTTTTCTATGTTTAGATGTGCAAATACTTACCATTGTGTTACAATTGCCTACAGTGCTCAGTACATAACATGCTGTACAGGTTTGTAGCCTAGGAGCAACAGGCTATACCGTACAGCCTAGGTGTGCAGGAGGCTACACCACCTACGTTTGTGTAAGTGCACTCCATGATGTTCACATAACAGGAAATAGCCTAAGGATGTATTTCTCAGAACCTATCCCCATCATAAAGTGACACATGGCTGCATTTGTTTTTATAATTTCTAATTTAAAATAAGTTACTAATACTAAAAGAACTTTGCCACTATTAAAGAAAGCTTATTTGAAACATATTGCTTCTGATATCTTTTTAATTCTTAAATATTTCTTTTTTTTCCATGTTTTATTTCCTTTAGTAGAATAGTACAGTAATCCATGTATAATTTAAAAATAGATGTACATTTTGGGTTGTGTTGAAAGGTTTCTTTAGCGATTTGGACAAACTTTTTGGAGAAGAGTAAGGGTTGGTAGGTGAAGACCAGCTATAAGGGAGGTCTGGAAGGGATGTGAGAGCACAGAGTTAGGGTGGTAGCACAGAGGAAGTGACATTGCAACATTGTTTTCAAAGAGCAGGACCAGAGATGGTGTGGAAAGGTCATTTTGGGCTGAGCCACAGAGACTGGGGTAGGAGACCAAGTTTGACTTACTCTCTGGAACTCAGTTTCTTCTTCTATAACATGATTCTGTAACATCTCTCTTGAAGAGAGGTAGAAGTGTTTGGGGGGATTAGAAATAGCATGTAAAAATGCCCAGCATTGTCACCCCACAGGTGCTCAAGCAATGGAAGTGGTATATAATTTTTGTGATAGGATGGTTCTTTGTCCCATAAGGCATAAGCCAGGCATGACAGGTGTGTGAGACCCCCTGGGAATTCAGAAACATTTTAGGGAGGGCTGAGTTCACTGGATCAGTTCACCACTGTGAAGTAAAATCCCCTGAACTCCAACAGGGGTTGGAGTCCCTCTCTTTGGGGGAGTTTCCTAGGGCGCTGATTATTCTGTCTTAACCACTTTTCCACTCTAGTAACCACAGCCCACCCCACCACTTACTTTGAATTTTATTCTCCAAAGGCCCCTTAGGTGAGAAGACTTCCCAACCCAAGTCTTGTCTAGCACTTAATGTGTCTCCCATGCCAGCTGTCTGTGCTGACCCCACCCATTTTGACCATTTTCTGTTTGGGAAGCTGAGCCCAGGCTGGTACCTGGTACATAATAAGGATCCCAAAGACTCTGATGGGCAGAGATGCCTGGGCTAACTTACCTACGTTCAGGCCACTGTCTTCAGAATAGTATAACTCTAGGGGAGAAGCCAAGAGCATGGTTACAAGGATATCTGGGTTGTAACGTGGTAGACATCCTTTCAACATGGCATAGAATTTGCTCTGGAAGGAACTTTATAGCTCATTAAGCCCAGCCCCGTTGTTTCAGCAATGAAGAAACTGAGGCGGAAGTGGTTGGAAGACACGTCTAGAAGTAGAAGCCAGGTCTTCAGTTTCCTGGGCAGAGTTACTTTCTCTACATGGCATTCCATCTGGGCTGTAGTATTGTACAGCGGTAAAGCACAGACTCCACTCTCTGTGCCTTAGCAGTGGCAGCCTGCTGCTGGCCCAAAGGGGTGAGTCCCTTGATGGGGGGAATATAGTAATTTTATAAACCTCCAGAAAGTCTGGCTCTGTGAAAACAGCCCCCTAAACTCTGTTGTCCTGGAAGTGTGACAAAGTCCAGGGTGAGACCATAACTGGACCAGGAACTCAGGGTTTGTGTCACACCGTCTATGCACTGCCAGCTCAACACCAATGATTCGTTGCCTCCTTTTAAACAAAAACAAAAAATAAAACCACAGACAGGGAGTGGTGTGAAAAAAGCCCCGGCAGGGAAATGAGAAAGCTCTGAGCATCGTGGGGAAACATTCACTTCCTGGGGAGAGACCAGCTGCTCAGTGTGCTCCTTCTGGCGTGGGGGTGGGGTGGGGGCTGCCCGGGGTGACGGAAACTTGAGAGTGAAAGGGGTAGCTCTGGCATGTCTTCTTTTTTGAGAAGACAAAAGTTCATTTACTGGGAAAAACAGGCACAACTCCTTCTAGGGTGATTTTTCCAACACACAGACTGTGTTGCGAGGGAAAGTTTGAGTTGGATGCCTCCTGCGGAACAGGGCTGCAATCTCTTCTGATGCCTCTTCCCAAGCCTAGGTCCTGGGCTAGCGAGTCCTTGGTGCTTAGGATCCTTGAAGACGGTGCTATGGAACGAAAACTATCCCCAGGCCTTTCACTGCCACATGTTAGTTGAGTGACCCTGGGCATGTGATTGAGGGGGACTGAGCTGGCATCCCGACCTGTGAAAATGGGACAGCAAGGTCTTCCTTACAGGGCTTTGGTGAGGACAAATGTGTCAAAAAGTGGAAAACTGCATAGTGCTAGACACACGGTAAGTGGCCAATAATAATGATGAAATAATGAGAAAATATTTCACATATAAAGAAGGTATAGAGGATGATCCAATGGTCACCAGTGCACTCAACTCTCAGCATAATTAAGAAAACAAAATCTTGGTTGCATTCCTCTTTCTGCACGCTCCTCTCCACTGTAATCACAACCCTGTATTGCTACTTACATTCCAATGGATGTCTTTATATTTTTACTAAAAATGATGTGTAGAATATTGTTTGGCTATTTTTAAACATAACATCCTCTGTGTATTATTCTGTAGCAGCATTTTTTTTTTTTACTTCAAAATTATGTTTGTGAGGTTCATACTTGTTGATCTGTGTCACTCTAGTTCATTTGTATAACTTATTTGCTCATTCTTTTGATGGATATTTAGGTTGTTTCAAGTTTTTTTTCTATTGCAATTAATGCTGCAATCATAGTAGTTTTGTGTGCCTCAGTTTTTCTCATTTGTGAAATAAAGTCAGAACTTCTGTGATATACTGCCTGTATCACAGTATCCCTTACAATGACATTTTAAGAGCATTTTCCAGTTTACAAAATGCCTTTAAGTTCATTTAGCCTCCCACTGCTGGAGACCAGACTCATACTGAGGTTTTCTGGGTTCTAAACCACAGCTCGTTACAGCACCTTATGCCGTGAAAGCTCTTGATAAACTCCAAAGACTTTCACCAATACAAAATTGCGTTATCACTGCTAAAAAGTACCTTTTGCAGTAGCTTAAAGCCCTCTTATTCTGTCTGCTTATCTTTCAAATAGAGTTTCAGATTCCACAGCTGAACTTTCCCAAAGCAGAGTCTTGCAAAACAAATTTAATTTACAATTTTCCACCCTGAGGTAAAAAATAGTTCTTTGCAATAACCTTGGCATTTGCTGCCCGGTCAATGTGGCTTTTTAGTGAGTTTCTCTAGCATCAAGATTTCCATGAATTTTTTTGAGTTTTTCCAACCCTAAAATTGATACAAGATTGTTATTAAAGATTTGGAAACTGTTTGGAAACTGTAAGTGCAGACAGAAGAAAAACCTACTCAGAAACAAGCACTGCTATCATTTTGGCACATTTCTTTCCAATTTTTCCCCCCAACGTATTGTTTATATAGTTGGGATTGTGCTGTTGATCCAGTTTTGTGCCCTGAATTTTCCACTTAACATGATAACGTAAGCTTTCTCTCTGTGGACTCTTAGTGGCCAAAATTTACCCAGAAAGGAAGTCTGTGTCTCCAAGGAAGCTCATTCTCAGAGAGGAAAAAATTCTGTTCTTCATGAAGTTATGGGAAAAATTCCTCTTTGGTGGTTTAGTCTGTCCCTGAGTAACTCTTTATTAAATGTGCCAGTAAACTTCTGTTTGGTTTCCATAAAGATAATGGCTGGAATAAAAAAAAAGTGTGTGAAGTGTGTGTTGTTTATATATATATATATTTATATGTACATGTGTATGTGTGTGTACAAATGTGTTTATATGGCTAGATGTTTGCATTTACATACACAGACTCACACACCATTAGAGAAAGTTACAATAAAACAGACAAAAAGTACCGCATTACTATTATTTTACTATTTTAAAGAGGCAACTTGGCTTTATTCTGACTCTGTGTTACAATCTTAATCTCTGGCTTCTCCCAGGAAGGTGGTGAAATAATTATTAGTGACAGCTTGTAGCCCAGGTTAATTTGTTGTTGGAGGAACTAATTATCCATTCCAGGTGTCTCCATCAGTGTAACAAGACAACCTGTAACGATCGACTGTTTCGTTTATGATGAAGCTAATTAAAACTAATTAAACAGATTTCAGTTTACAATACAACTAATTACAAGTAATTAAGGTACGTTAGGTTTGTAGTATGCATAAAACAATAACCTTTGAAACCAGAATCTAGTTTCCTCAGATTCATTGAACATTCGTAATATAAGCAGGGATTAGGCCAGGAAATCTGCCAAGGAAATTAAAAAATATATAATTCATCAACTTTTAAAAAATACCGTGGAATGTTGCTTAATATTTTAATTCATAAAGTATGCAAGGGGATGAATTTTCCTAGGCAAGGTACAACCTACAGAGGAGCCCATTTAGCTGTGAAGTTGTAGAACACATTATTTTCTGGAAATGCTGAGATGCTTTTGAGAGCCATAGTGAACAATGTTGAAAGATATCCTCCAATTTACCGGAATTCACCATGGCCTCTTTTTCTGTCTCTAGAACATGTAACAACTTCACACCCAGTGCCACAGAGGGAGTGAAAAGCAGCTCTTGGTTGCAGTCTGGGATTCCGTGCAGTCCTCCGACAAGCCTGGCCCAGCAGAGAATCATTGTCCTCGCCCAGACCCCTGTGTGACTAGCCCAGCTGTCCCTGGGTGGTTTCACAGGCAGGAGCTGGGAGGCATAGCCTTTGTTAGTTTCTGACCCACAGTGACTGGGATTGTTTGACTAAAGAGATATAACATTGGGAGTTATTCTATTTGGGTATCTGTCTGTAGAGAAACCCCAATTGTGTGGCTGTTGCAAGAGACAATTCGATCTGAAGCTAAGGTGGACCAAAAAAAAAAAAAAAAAAAAAAAACAAGAAAAAAAAAAAAAGGCAATGAGAGCCCGGATTAAGTAAGTGGCTGTGAAGATGGAGAAAAGAGAGGAGATGGGCGAGATATATGTTTGAAAAATAGAAAGCATTTGGCAACATTTGGATGTGAATTGTATTGGACACATCTTATACAGCAGTTCAAATAGGCCTCACCTATTATTCCAACCAGAACGTGACAAAACTCTCAGGCTAAGGTTGTGAGCTTCTTGCTTCCTGCCCTGGTGCTTCTGTGCCCCTGAGGACCTGCTAGGCAGTATTCATAGCAGGGGAGTGTTGGGGAGTTAGTGTCCTGTGGGCAACTCTTGACCCACGGTGCTGAAAGCCAACGGACCCACGCTTCTTTTGCCTTTTCCTGGTGGGGAGTCCTGAGACACATTTGGTACGGTGATTGAGCAGCCAGTAGTCTGTAGTGGTGGCCAATTTCATATCACATCCTTGCAGTGGTTTCCGTTCCTTTCCTGTTTCACTCTCCTGTCTCTCACTTCCCACCCCTCGGATCCTACTACCAAAAAAATAACTTGAATGTAAGACATCGTCTTTGGCTCTGCTTTTGGGACAACTCAGGCTAAGATGTGTTAGGCTTGGGTGCATGGGAGGATGGTTGGCCTACGAGGAAAGACTAGAAAACCATGGATGACAGGACAGCTGCTGAGCTCAGTTCAGGTTACACTGAGTTTGGGGCAGCAGGTAGGACTCCTGGTCACAGAAAGCCCACTTACCTTATCAGTGATATCACTAGCCAGAGCTTTTCTGAGAGTAGAATCCAGGTGTTTTAGCTCTAGTTTTAGCTTCTGACTCATGCAAAGATGGTTCTTCAGTTGCTTTTAGTTATCTGTTGCTGCATAATAAATTACCCAAAGGCACAGAAGCTTAAAACAACAAACATTTATGATCTCCCACAGTTTCCGAGGATTACGAATTCAGGAGCGGCTTAGCTCGGGTTTACTCATGAAGCTGCAGTCAAGCTGTCAGCTGGGGCTGCTGTATATGGAAAGTTGACTGGGCCTGGGAGTGTCTGCTTCCAGCTCACTCATGTTCCTGTTCCCTGGAAGCTTGGGTTTTTCACAACATGGCTTTCCACAGGGCCAGTGATCTGGGAGATAGATCTAGCGAGAAAGAGAGAGCACCCAAGACATATATAACCTAACCTTGGAAATGACATACTATTGCATCTGCTGTTTACTACAGGTCACACAGAAAGATCTTTGTATAATTGGGGAGGAGGACTACAAAAATGTGTGGACCCTGGGAAGCAGAGATCACTGGGGTCTGTCTTGGAGTGTGGCATCCACATAGTCTTATCATTTGCTGCTTTTAAATAGCTATTTATTATACAAATAAAGTATGCATGTGGTAAAAAAAAAAAGTCAACACTAAAGAATTTATATGACAAATAAAACTCTTCCTAATGTCCTTCTTCCAAGTCTAATCCTCAAAGATAATCACTATTGTGTGTGTGTTTTATATTTTTACAGTATTTAACAACTGTGTTTAATAACTGTAAATAATATACTTTAATTTTTTTACTTGTCAGAGATTTCGTTTTCTCACACACCTCCCACTTACGTTACTGTTCCACCTCCCAAATGTGCTACTTATATAATTATTTTACATTCTGCTGCTGGTTGCCTTAATTGTTTAAAGCATGTACTTAAACATATATTTTTGATCCATTATATACAAAGAGTACCTTTTGACTCTGTTACATTAGCTAAAGAACTTAGCAACATTCTGTCTACCTCCTCTCCTCACTTCTGACTTCCTTTAATCTTTTTTTAAATTATGAAACAGGCTCTCACTATATTGCCCAAGCTGGAGTGCAGTGGCTATTCATAGACATGATTATAATCGTAGTGCACTGTAGCCTCAAACTCCTGGGCTCAAGAAATCCTCCTGCCTCAGCCTCCTGAGTACCTGGGACTATAGATGTGCACCACCATACCCTGCTCTCCTTTAATCCTTTTTTTAATTGTATATTAATAGCATTTTAATTTTATTTGTAGAAAAGACTATCTTAAAATATATATATACACACACATATATAAATTAAATATATATATTAAATATATATAAATGTTCTTTGGATGTAATGGAAATAGAAGTATTCTTTGTTAAGATAAAAAGATAATACAAGTTTTGCACATATCCATTTGAATGTCTGATTATATAATTTCTATGTCATCCCTAAATTTTGCTTTTATCCATTTGGATGATTAGATTCTAAAAGAGGTGTATAAAAGCCACTAGACAGGGTTGGAGTTTCTGAAGCACTTCTTGTATTTCATGGGCTTCCTCATATCCTTCCTCAGCTGCATCCTACATCCAAGCCATCAGTGCCTCTTGTTCACTCTACCTTGGGTCATTATACCAACTGCTGAACCTCTGGCCCATCCCCATCACCAGCCTTTCCCAGATGGATGGCTGCAGAGCCTCCACGTGGCTACTCTTGCTTCTCCCACTGCCCTTGGAGTACCTGTGTCCACACAGGGGCCAGAGCAACAGTGACCCTGTTGATACATGAGATTACCCCTTTCCTCTAACGACAACTGTCCCATGGAATACCAGATCTCTCAGAATAAACACTTTATGTCTTTATTATGGACTCCTTGTCCCACTCCACCTTGTCTCGACTCTTGTGTCCATCCCCTCCAGGCCTGTCTTTATAAACCTGTAAAACATGCTCCTCCTTCTTGTTTTTTTCCTGAGACAGGCACACTTCCTGTCCCCATACTCCCCAAGGACACTTCCTGTTTCTCTCCTAAGGCAGGCTTACTTCCTATTTCCTCCCTGCACAGGACACTTCCTCTTTCTCCCTGTGCAGGTCACTTCCTGTTTTTCTCTTCTAAAGCAGGCACACTTCCTATTTCTCCCCTGTGTAGGACACTTCCTGTTTCCCCCTGTGCCGGATACTTCCTGTTTTCTCCTTGTGCAGGACACTTCCTGTTCCTCTCCTAAGGCAGGAACACTTCCTCTTTCTCTCATGAAACAGGCACACTTCCTATTTCCCCACCTAGGCAGGCACACTTCCTATTTCTCTCCTGAGATAGGCATATTTCCTGTTTCCCACTGGGCAGGACACTTCCTATTTCTCTCCTAAGGCAGGCCCATTTCCTGTTTCCTCCTTGTACAGGACACTTCCTATTTTTCTTTACTAAGCCAGGCTCACTTCCTGTTTCTCTCCTGAGACAGGCTGACTTCCTGTTTATCCCCTGGGCAGAACACTTCCTGTTTCTCTCCTGAGATAGGCACACTTCCTATTTCTCTCCTGAGATTCTCCTTTAATCTTACTGAGGTTAATAATATTTGAATTCTGTTGTATAAGTATACTTGCTTTACATTCTTTGACTACAGATTGACTCTCAAACTCTAAAACCATGAAACAGCACTTATGTATATGTTAAATATTTGCACTAAATGCCTACTACAAAACCAGGCAGCAGAACCAATAACCAAAGCACATGAAAAGAAAATGTTAAGGGCAAATGGGTTTCTTTTTTCTTCAAAGCCAATAGATTATTCAAAATATACCACATTTTAGTTTGTATTAACATTATGCTTGCATAATGGCTTTCTTTCATAATATTTTATTTTTCCTAATATTTCTAATTGCCTTTCTTTTTTGACTTTATAAAAAAGATGTAATGTCTTCATTTTCTTTCTAAGAACTTTCTGGTTCTTAATTATGCATTCATGCAATGGAATTCTCCTTCAGCCTGATGACATTCTTTATAGAACTCTGACTCCTGTTCTAATCTGGAATAATTTATTTTCCATCCTGATGAATAGTGTTTCTTCAGTAGTTTTTTGGGGGTTGGCTCATTCCATTTGTTTATTTGCACTTTTAGATCTTTTTTTGTGTTTTGTTGTAGTATGTCCTCACATGAATATTTTTTGAATGGTTCATGGAAAGTAAACTCTCTGAGTTCTTGCATGTTTCAAAGTGTCTATTTTGTACTCAGGATTTGACGGAGAGTTTGGCTTCGTATAGAATTGTAGTTTCAAAAAATTTTTTCCTTAGAACCTCAACAACATTTCTCATTGTCTTCTAGCATCTGGTGATGCTAATAGGAAGTCTGAGACCAATGGGATTCTTGTTTTTGAAGGAAACCCTTTTCCAGAAGCCTGTATAATTCTTTTTATATCTTTAGCATTTTAATCTTTGGAGTGTCTGAGTGTGGGTCTTTTAAAGAAATTAACCCTGTGTGGCTGCTGGTAGGCCCTTTCCATTCTAAAACTAGAGCCTTCCTTCACTCCCACCTCCAGTTTCTGGACCTTATGGATTGATCCTCCATGCTTGTATCTTTAGTCTCAGAGCTTCTGTTTGGGTGTTTTTGCTCTGCATCCTGGGAAACAGCCCCATGTTTTTCAGGTCAGGTGCATTCTTCACAGAATTCAGTAACTTCAATTCCTTTGTTGGATTTGTTGTGTTATTCTCTGATTGCTCCTTTTTCACAGAGGCCTGACTCTGTGTGTGTGTCTTTTCTAATTTCTCTGTGGATACCCACAAGTATTAAAACAAAGTCTGCTTTTCCTTGTATTACTTGTGTGTCCTTTGGGATTGGTTGTTCTCATGGTTCATCTTGGTCTTTCTCGTTCATCTTCGCAGCCTTTGTTCTCTCTCCAGCCCCGGCGCATACGGAATGTGCTCTCCCCAGCCTGATACTCTGGTGCATTTAGACAGCAGTTGTTCAGATCTCTAGCAGGGTGCATTGCTGAAGCCAGCTCTCTGTATACTCTGGGGAAAAGAGTGACTAACTGGCACAGCATTTAACTCTGGCAGTCTAACCCTCCATAAAGAAGACATTATGTGTTTCACAATGGGAGCATTTTAGTCTGAGACTCCTTTTCTTAGAAGGAGTTGGAGTTGGGCATCTCTATCTGTGAAGATCATATGATTTAGCTACCATTTTATTAAGAATAACAACTATTTATTGAGCATTGCCTGTATGCCAGAGACATGACAGATATTACCTCTTTCTCTCAAATAACCTTGAAGAGTAGTTACTATTACTCCATTTTACAACGAAACAGGCTTAGAGAGTTAAAATAATTCTTCCAAAGTCACCAGTCATTAAATTCAAAACTGGAATTTGAACTTAGGATTTTTGGAGGCTTCAAGCCATTACTTCTAAAGGGTTTCTTTCTATGGCTTGACAAAAGATGAATAAATACTGCAACATTTCAAATAGCCTTAATTTTTAAAGTCTGTTTTCTCAGTTATGCAAAAAGTGTGTTTTCAAAAGTAGCATTTGGCATAATTCTCATCTTCCCTCATGTACAATACTATTTTAAGAGACTAAGACCTGTTGTTTATTGTGAGAAAAGCTGGTATAGAATTTTGAATGACTCTCTTGCAAATAGAAGGATTTGTAATCTTTTGGAGAGAAGGTGGGAAGTGTTCTTTGGAAATGGGACTGCAGTTTGAGTGTATCCTCAGGGAAAGGGAGCCACACTTGGTGAATTAGAGTAAAATACTGCATGAGTATTACTTAAAGTGAAATTTAGACAATTTGGGTAGCAAAAGATCTTTATTAAAATCTGAAAGTGTTAATCAGATACTATAATATGTGAGGTTATAGGCCAAGGGGTTCTAGGATTTAAAAATATGGTCTATGGGAGAAATGAGTAATTCAGTTGTCAACTGAAATTATTTTTGGCAGTCATCCCAGCTTGATGTGTACTAGCAAAAACAAGCAAAACAAAACAAAAACAAAAAACAAACAAAACGTGGTGTGTGTATGGAAATAAAGGGTTAAATAAATTATGATACACACATTCAATGAAACCTCGCATGCCCTACACCCAACTGCCACTTCCGCAGGCTACTCATGTTTCTCTCTAGGCATCTGGGCCCATGCAATTGCCCCAACAGAAGTCTTACCATGAATGATTTGACTTTATTCTTTATTATGCTCCTTAATTAGTAAGTTTACTCTCCCTAGAATCCTGCCATAAACATTTCTGAAGCTATTGTTAAATGTGGCTGGCACTCCCCCTACTGGCAGGCCCAAGTATTAGCCCCAATTATTGTAGATTTCACCATTGCCAAAAATACCTGATGTTTGCTAAGTACCAAAGAAACATTGTCTTTAATTAGCTATGCTGTTAGGACAGCCAGAGGACAGCCAGAGGATGAAAAGGAAGATTATTATTAATAGACACTCAACCTGCAGAAAACTCTCCATAGATGATAACTT
>CM052446.1:21233210-21245152 GCA_028533085.1 Varecia variegata | reverse complement strand
ATGTGAAGTTGTGAATATATTAAGTAGCTTGATTATGGTAATCATTTCATATGTATATGTATATGTATATCAAAACATCACACTGTACATCTTATACATAATTTTTATTTGTTAATTATACCTCAATAAACTGGGGGAAAAGAATAATGAGCTCCTTTCTGATGAAAACAATATATTCTTGTGGGACATTTCTCTTAAAAGAAGTGGGACTTGTGCTTAGAAATTGTCAATTTTCATACCATTGTGATTAAAAAATTGGATTTTGTCTTAATTTCCTGCATGAAACTAACCCATACAAGATATTGATTAAGCATTAAGTCAGCAGGACTCAAGATGTCCCATGCATTTACTTTAGTTTGGTCATATCAGTAACTTCAGGTACTTAGAGACAATGGAAGTCAGTAGTGCAAACCAGCATCCAATTCTCCTTTCCTTCTTGGGGATACAGAGCTAAAACTCCCAGTCCGCTTGTACTTCTCATCAAGAAAATGAAAATGAGTGTGATGTGAGGCAGTGGCAAGACAGCATGATCTCCTGTTCTCGTCCCCTGCCTTAGCAATCGCAGAGGAGGCCAGGCATCCGGTTGATAGAACCACAAGGTTAAAGCAGCCCAAATTGTTGGACACCACATGGGGGCACCTGCCCTAGACTGTTAATCAGAACCCACAGTTGCCTGTGTTTGAGTGAGAAATAACTTTCCTGTATTTAAGCCAGTGAGATTTTGGATTAATTTGTCACTGAAGCATCACTTTGCCTCATCTGACTAATGCAGGTGGCATTGGTAATTGTAGTCATTACAGGTAATAGAAAAAAGCCAATAATACAATAGCTCACCCTTACTGAGCACTTACTCTCCAGGCTTTCTGATATATACTTTAATGAGTTATCATATTCAACCCCTGCAGCAACCCACTTAATAAATGAGGAGACTGAGGCATAGAGAAATTTAATAACTTACCCAGGTCACAGAGTTCATAAGGGTAGAGCTGGGTTTCAGATCTACATTTGATTTGATAACAAAGCCCAATTACTTCTTGACTAATGCTTAGAGTAATTTCATTTATTCATATAATTATGATTTTCCAAGTAAATGCAAAAGTGAACTCGGTTCTAAGGTATCAAGTATAATATTTTTAAAAGGAGCATGGTAGATATTGTCTTCTGGGAAATTTCTTGGGATTTATGAAAACTTTCTTTATATCCTTTGGGGCAAAGGGGGAAATTTCTAGTTTATGTGACCTGCTTTGTTTTTCTAGTACCCATATGTTGGGCATAGGGTAGGATTAGAGCAAAGTCCTCTTAGGATTTAGGAATGCTGGTGTGATTAATGTGTCATGATTTAACAGTGGTGACAGGAGAGAACAATTAGCAAGTTAATAAATTAAATTTCATTTATAAGCCTTCTGGGAAAGACTCTTTGTCAGATTAAGTAAGATTCTGTGTCTTGGTTGCCATGAAGTTATGAACTCAGCCTGGCTATTGAGCATCGTATTCTGAAGTCCTGGTTTTCCATCCGTCATTTCTTTGACTTCTTAGGGTACCATCATTTCAATGACGATAACATCTATCACTTTAAACATGTATTCTTGATACTCTAAAAAATCCAACCAGGACCTTAATTAATGAACTGGCAAATTATTTTACTATACCTCGTTGAAGGTATTAGTTGCATTGGTTGCTTTGGGGACATTTCATTATATTTTTGTTTTAGAAATATAAGAAATAATAATTATCTAGGGCTCCCTGGACAAATGACTGATTTTAGTCTGGGGTTAGTCAAAATAAAAAGTGAACTTGGACATCTTGATGGGCTAGAAAGTTAGGACAGTGCTCAAAGACCAATGAGAGTATGCCAAAAGAATATTCAAGCAAACCCGAAGGCACTCCTCGTGACCAAAGTGGGGGACTGTTTGAACATAAAAAAGGATAATGACTGTGACTGATGGTAGAAAGAGAAGAGGACAGAGAAGACTCTCTTGCTGCTATTACAGAGGACATTATAGTGATGTTTTACTCTAAAATGGGTCATCTGAAGGGAACTATTAAGTATCTGCCCTACCTTTCTAGGAGGACCAATAGTTCTTTCAGTTACAGAGGGAAAGCTCTCTTTTAAGGAAGAATGCCAGCTCAGAAATGTGATATGGATACAAATAGAAAGTCTCTGTTTTGCAAACTTTGAAAAAATACTTGATTAAAACAGGAATCATCAATGGCAGCTAAAACCTCTAAGTGAAGAGGTTTGGCAAACAGGATATTCACACGATGTAAAGGTATCAATCCACATTCTCGCTAATTGCTAAGGCAAAAATATACTTTGAAAATGGGAACATCTTGTGGTCAACACCTTTACTGAGTGATCAAAATTCTCATCACTAGGAGTGGGACAATCTGATGTATTTCTTCTGATGTGACAAAATATAAAGTATATAACATCAGGCATGCACTATTTGTGCGAAAAATGTTTTACCTGAATCTAAACAAGCTTCTTGTCCTGACTTAACTTCTAGTTTACAGAAAAAAGAGATGATAAGAAATGAGTTCAATGATTGTGATGAGAAATTATTTAGACAAATTCACAATGTAGGGCATTCTGTATTATATTCTGTAAGACAATGGGTCTGTTTTTTTCCCTCAAAAAGTCAATGTTATAAAAAAGGAATTAAAAAAATCAGAGACATAAAAGATAAGCAATGCATGAACTTTGATTAGATCTTCATTTTAACAACATGTTTTGTTTCAGCAAAAGCTATAAAACAACTTTTGGGTAATTTTAATGATATTAAGGAATTATTGTTAACTTTCTTGGGCGTAATTGAATCTAGGTTTTCTAGCACAATATTTTTGAATATTTTGTTCTGATTGAGTTTAGGGAACATTGACGTTTTAGATATTTTAACTTAAGTGGCAATTCACTGTTGAAGCAGTATAATGCAAGTTAAGGCCTTGGTCTGTGTTTGAATTCCAACTCTCCCATCTTCTTTGGGTCAAGTTCCTCAACCTTCCTGAGCCTCAGTTTCTACATCTGTAAAATGGGGATAGCAATAATACCTGCCTGAGAGGGAGGTTTAGAGAATTAACTAAAATAAGATGTGTAAGTAAAGTGTTTAGAACAGCCCCTGGGACATAGCATATGCTAAATAAATGTTATTTGTTATTATTTTTATAATTGTTGTTTATACCAGCTCCATTACTCACTAGGGAGCTGTCATACTAGTCCTGGGCTTTTTCACTCTGTAATTTCTTCCTTCCTTCCTTCCTTCCTTTCTTCCTTCCTTTTTCATTTCCTTTTCCTTCCTTCCTTCCTTCCTTTCTTCCTTTCTTCCTTTTTCATTTCCTTTTCCTTCCTTCCTTCCTTTCCTTTCTTTCTTTTCTTTTCTTTTCTTTCCTTCCTTCCTCTCTTTCCCGTAAGTCCCCTTCCCACTGGATTTTTCTTTCAGCTGAATTTCTATCTAATACAGTAAGTCATCTCAGAGCCTATTGTGATATCAAGGAAGATCAGGAAATCAAAAGTTGGGAGACAGAAATCTGCAGACAAGAGAAAGAAGCAGAAATCCCCGCTTTGTGCAAAGGGTAGCTCCACGATTCGCTGCCCAGTGAGACATGAGACCCGAGCGGAGGGCCTGGGTGAGAGCTGAGGGAGGACCCTCCAATGCTAAGGTCATGGCTGGCTCTGGCAATATTCTCTAATTTGGAAGTACTGACGGAGGGACAGCCTGCCTGATGGAGAGCTGACGGAAGAAAGGGGATAGAACTCCAGAGGCCTGGAAAATCAGAGGGCAGTCTGGAAGGGGCACCCGGGGAGAAGCGCGGTGAACCCCCAGTGCTGGGACGATTTGCCCATCGTGATTTGCTGGCCTGTTGAGTTCCCTGCGTGATACCCAGAAAGCCCCTCATGGAGCAGCCTCTGAGGAAGCACGTCTTCACCTCTGCATTTCTCTCTTTCTGGAACATTTTAAGACATTCATCTTAATCCTATCCCAATCAACCATCATTGGAGGTGTATTAGTGTTAGTTCGCCGTAAAGTTTGTTAGCCTTCCTTAAGTAATCTGAAAAATCTGTGTACAGGAGAGGGGCAGCGTATAGGAGTTTCTGTCTCAAGGACAATTTCACTGTCTAAAAAATCAGGATTTAATATTGAATGCAGCTTCAATTTTCTAATGTAAGATAATGCCAAAGATAGCTTTACAATTCAAATTTTCACTTAATGCAAAATTCTCCTGGTACAGAGCAAATGCTGAAATCTAGGGAGAACCATGTTAATCCTTATTTAAGCTCTTCACCAGTTTAGTTGTTGGTATGACAAAGCCTGAAGGTCAAATTGATTGTATGTGAACTTGAGTAAATTATTTAGACTTTTTGAGGTTGAGTTTCTCCACTGAAAAGGTGCATGTGTGCTGGTGAGCATTCCCTGGGCTCATATAGTGCCCGTTCAGGTCCTTTTTTCTCTCCTGTAATTTCCTCTCTTCTATGCTGTAGCTCACCCAGTAGAAAGGGTTGGTTTTATTTATGCTACTGCACATACCGTCCAGCTCCTGTGTTAGTTTTTCAACATCTATCATTTATGTCAGGAAGGATCATCACTTGGGACTTATCAAATTTCCACCAGCATTCTAGGCCCTTGCTGGAATACACAAGTGGCATGGTTGCTCTTCTTACGAGATCAACGTTCTAACAGGAAAACAAACAAATAAACAGACCTCCGAGAGCATCTATTGCTACCCCACCCCCAGGTCTATCTACCTTATTTGGCCAACAAAGATCTTTCAGGAGTGCTTGGAGAGAGGGGTTTCTCTTTCTTTCTCTTCCTCTCTAGTCCTTTCTCTAGCTTGTTTCCACTGGCATTTGAATCTCTGTCTTGTATTTACAGTGATCTTCCCCTCGTGAAGCATTTGTTCATTTCCATAAAGTTGTTCTGAAACCGTGAGACTTTCACATTTTATATAAGCTGCAGTCAGTATTCACACAAATTTCCAGTCACTCCTGATGGAGATGATTTTAAAAAGATGTACCTGAAAGTTGGAAAAAGTAAAGGGAGGTAAAGCAGGTGGCAGAGCAGGAGAAGGAGTTTTTGCAGTGCAGCCTTGGGGAAGAGCCAGGAAGCCCAGCCAAGGTGCCCCTGAGCCAGACTGTGGCGCTCCTGCCTGTGAGCGGGAGGAGGGAGGCAGGGCCTGGAGTCCTGTGACCTTCTGGTATTCTTCCAGCCTGAAAGTGTCACCAGGGACATGAAGGCTGTACAGCCCAGGGTGTGGGTGGGAAATCTGAGACATACCAATTCAGTTATAGGAGAAGCTAAGTAATTTATATAAGTTTACTCAAAGATTCTTCACATTAAGATTTAGTTAATTATGAAAAACTGCTGGTTTCCTATTCAATACCAGTTGCCTCATTGTCCTTATGAGCAAAACTTCTCTTTGATGGGGATAGTGATGCACAAGCTAAAAACTGCATTACCCAGCCTCCTTTGCAAATGGAGTGGGCATGTGACTAATTCTGGCCAATGGGTGTACGGGGAAGTCACCAGGGCTTCATGGAAAGTACCTTTAAAAGGGGGCTAACTCAGCCTGAAATCCCCTCTTGCCTTTCCCCCTTTCTATCTGAAATTGAGTTGTGGTGGTGGATTTGTAGCAGCCATTGTGCAACCAAGAATACAGGTGCTAAGGATGGGGGAGAAGAAAGACAGGAGGCTGGGACACTGATGAGGTCATGGATCCACCATGTCAGTGTTAAAGACAAAATTATTCTGACACTTGTTAAAATGGTGAAGAAGGCTTCATTGAAGACTATTGTAATGGGGCTGACTCTATTGCAACAGGGGAGAAAGATCAGGCTCAACTCCAAATATAGTAAAGACAAGTGGGGATTTATAGTCAATGAGCAGAATGAGGGGGTCCGTGGATGGAACATTACTAAGAGGAGACATCAGTTAATTGTTTAACTGACTGCTGAAGGCAGGCGAGGGTGACCAGATATCAAGGGTAGGGGCTTCTCTGTAAATTGACTTAGCAGAATTCTTGCTAAGACTGGGCAATGCAGGCTTGGCAAGGACTGGACGGCGGCTGAAGCTGGGGCCTAGTTGAGACGAGGGCTCTGAGGAGCCTGACTAAAGTCTGGTGAAGGAGACAGTCTTTGTCTTCAGCCAGAGAATGCTTTCATCTTTACTTTTTTTCCCTCCTTTATGTCTGAGGCCATTTTTAGACCTTGGAAGGAGGAACCCCCAACTCTGTGTCATAAAATCACACAGCCGTTTAACTTTGAATAGAGCACCAGACACTGCAAAAGTTAACCTTGTCCCTTCAAATTAGAACTATTTCTGTTTTTTCAGATTATAAAAAATAAAAAATACTCGTTATAACAAGAAATTCAAACAAAACTAAAATGTACAAAATATGGGAAAATATTTTCTAATTCCACCTTCCCTAGTAGCCACTGTTAACTTGGTTTTTGTATTTTTCAAAATCTTCCCCCATTTGTATATACATATAAAAACATAAAATAATTTAAAAAATTATTCTTTGTAAACATATTTTCTACAAAAGGATAAATTAATTTTATTGTTTTGCATCTCTTTTTGTGCTGGTATTGACAAAAGATTGTGACAATAAATAAATAAGATGAACTGTGCAGTAACTATCATTGCTATTATAATATGTATAAAATGTTGTTGATAATCTTTTTTCTCTGAGGATTATCTCAAACCCAAGTTCCTCAGTGTCAGCAGATAACCTGGTCTGTTCTTCTACAGGGAAATTAGAGGTCACCCAGTGGAAACTCTCTCACATTCCTGCCCTCCTGCCTTCCTAAGTCCACATCACACCTTACCTCCTTCCCTTTGGAGTGGACAGATGTGTGACTTCCACCTGTGCACTGATTCCCTCCCTCCCATTACTCCAGAACTTACACCCTTCTGTGTAATTCCCTCTTCTCTGGGTCTTCACTCTCTCTTTCCCTATCAGCTCATTCCCACTCAACACATAAAAATGTTCCATTCACCTTTGAAAATAAGAACAAAAACTTTTTTCCTGGCCTATGTCCTCTACCAATGACTGCTGTTTCTCCTTTGCATCATAGCATCACCCTTGAGAGTGTGATGTGCATTTGAAGTCTTCTTTCCTTCACTTTCCACCAAAGTCTAGCTTTTGTCTCCACTATGCAGGGGGTTTCCTAAGTGATCCATTCAGTAGATATTTTCTTGGTTTTATTTCTGTAGCATCTGGTTCTATGGGCTGCTCCCTTTGTCTGAAGTCATTCTCCCTTTGTATGCACATCACCACCTACTTTTACTTTCTGCTTCTTCACCTATCTCTTTAGGGTATTCTCAGGTTTCATTTTCTTTAAATGCTCATTTCTTTTCAGCCCCAGAATTTCTGTATAGGAGCAGCTTCTTGACCTGGAAAAAGGAGAATGGTGGGTGGGTGAGAAGGTGGGTTGAAGCTGTGTTTGCAAGCACTCTGGCTTGAGAAACTGTCAATTGCCCTGTTAAAGACCAGGGTTGTGGCTAAATGAGAGTAAGATGGGCCAGAGTCCTACCTTTAGTACCATTATTGCACACCTGACCTACTTCCACAGTTTACCAACTATAAGCTCATGATGGCCAAAGGTCTAAAAAAGCAAACATATGCCCAAGGCTGAGATAGTTAATATAAGCCCTGCCAATAATCAGACTGTGATAATAGGTATATATAGAGAGCTAACTGCAAAATCAACAGAAAACATCATTTCTCCCAAGGTCACATTGTGGCTGTAAAATGCTGTCACAACCCCTTTCTTTTGAGTGATTACTGCTTCCTTAGCAATGGCTCCCAAGGCCCTCTCTCTTCCTTCTGCCTTCTGAACCAACACTACTGAGACACCTAATTGGTGTCTGCCCTCTCTGCCCTCACTTTGTGACAGCCTCCAATTCCAGAGCACATCCCCATTTCTTGTAGTTTCCCCTCAAAAATCATCAAGGACAAGCTCCGACCCTACAAAAGTTTCTTCTTCTTCCCCTTGATCTAGATGTCCCAAGATTTCCCATGGTGTGTGTTTTCCCCTGTTGCAGCAAGTTGAACAAGCCTAACATCGTTGGACTACATTTGTGTTCCTCCTGGTCTTTACTGGACTGGCTCTCTTGCTATAGCTCTCATTCTTAATTCATATTCCTACTACCTACTGAACCAGTAGCCTTGACTAAAACATGTCCACAATTTGAACTTATCATCTTCTTCTCCAAGTTTGCTTGCTTCCTCCTTCTCTTCTCTTGGCTAATGGGTCTATTACCCATCTGGTTTTTAAAGCCAAACATTTGGAAGTCATTCTGACCTCCTTCTCTTTTTCATCCCATTGACCTCCAAGTTGTGTAATTATATCCTTTACACATGTCTCAGATATCTTTCTTCTTCCTCCTCCACATTCATGAGATTAGGTCATCATTTCACACCTAAAGTTTCCCCCATGCTTTCTGTGTTATCTTCCTCAAGATCTAGAGTTCTGTTATTATATGTGAATAGTTTTTGTTGAATGCATACACGAGTCATTAGGCTCTCTGTCCATGTGGGTTAAGGTACTCCCACTTTATGTCAAAGCTAGTGTCTTCATGATGTCAGTTACACAAGGAAGAGATGCAACTGTCACATTAGAATCAAACAAAGATGGAATGTCTTAGTGAGCTTCATAGTGGAGATGTGACTCCCTTGTTCTTGCCCATGAGGGTGTTGAAGTCCAGTAGGAGTGGAAGTGGTGAGTTGTAACTCCTTTGCTAAAGCTAGAAATGGCGCTGGGAGGTAGTTATGACAATGCTTGGGTCTCCAGCGCAGCTGTCTCAGAGGGCGTGTGATGTAGAATAGCACCGATGAGACACAGGAGCAAACCTCCTAGGAAACTATCAAAAACCTGAAAGTGACATGCCCAACTGATCAGGACTCTAGCCTCTCTATTTTTTATGTTGGATTCCTTTTTATTCTACCTTAGAATAAGTGAGTTCTCTTCAAAGTTTTGCTCATGATGTAAAGAAAAGGATTTGTATTTGTTCCTGAGCCAGCCTCTCCAGGGCATTGCAGTACAAGGCTGGAGGGGAGAAGGGACCACCAGGAACTACTTGTTTAGCCTCAGGAGATTTTACCCTAGAACTGAATCTTGGAGATTTTGGTTTTTGTCAAATTAAGAGATATGGGATTCTGTGGTTAAAAATCTTTCAATGAACACTTTCACTTCCATTAGGATAAAGCAAGACCTAGCCTAGCTCATAAGGACTGTCATGCCCTACCCCAGCCTGTTTTTACTGTTTCATTCTTCTAGACTGTCTTACACACAAACACGCACCCCCACACCCCAGAGAGCTAAAAAGTACTGAGGTTTCATAAAATTATGTTTCTCTCTCTTTCTCCCTCTAATTTTTCCCAGTTTCACTGCTCTTACGTATATTTTCTCTCACAAACTTTCTTGAGTGTGGTGGGAAACATGGCTACTGACAGCTCAGGAGCATTGCACGGGAAAACTTCTGTTCTCATAAAGGGACCGCCTTTCTCACTTTCAGTTAGAAAAGTCGGAAGCCATGTCTTTGGTTGGTTAGGGTTGGGTCAGGTGTCTACCCCAGATCAATCGACTCTGCCAAGGGGGTGTGAGATTAAGTAGAACATGGCAGCACCCAGCACTACCAGGATGTTGGTGGGAGGTTACTGTTCCCAGAAGAAGGGCAGGATTCTGGACAGGCAATAATTTGGGTTCTTTATTCTTGTCTGCTCTGTAAAATAAGACTGTATATTTTATCTGACTTGTACCCTCAAACCTAGCACAGGGCCTGGCATAATGTGATTAGCCAACAAGTACTTGTTGAATGGAATGATGAGTCTGCTGGGCATTTCTGACAACAAATGTTCTCATTCAGAAAGGGAGAGCCAGAGACAGGGACAGAAGTGCAGGGAGGAGTTCCAGTTATTGATCTGAGAGAGGAGTGGCCACCACCTGTTTGGGGTGGGAGTAGGGAAGTGAGAAGACAAGGTTCATGTGGGGGTAAATTCTTCTGAAGTTCTTTTCTGTGGCCAACTGTATATACTGGATGAGAAATAAGAGGGCTCTTCACAGATTAGATTATCTCCTCAGCTTCAGTTTTCCAATTATATTGGGTCATCTGGTAGTTGATTACTGATCTATTTTTGCATTTCATGGAACATCTATTTATCTACTCCCAATCCCCTGCCTCCAGGGCACATTCTTAATTGCTTTATTAGCATTTACTCAGCCTTTGCTCAATAGCTATAGTACAGTAAGGCACCATTCATGTTTCTATGGTATACTTTTTATTCTTTGATTTTAAAAAATATCCCATGTGGTTAATACTAAGTTGTGAGAGCAGATCATATATGTGTGTTTCCATCTTGCAAGATCTAAAAGGTTAATTTCAAGTTAGTTAGACTTTTTCACTTTCTCATTAATGAGTTCAGTCCCTTTTTAAACTGATAATCTTTTCATGTTTCTTCATTTCTATGGGTTCATGCTGAGTTAAAAGAAATTTCACACCACCATCCATTCAACCATTTTACTTTTCCATTTTTATTTAATGTAGCAGAAAAAGCACAGAATTCTTCAATCATGAAAACTGAAAACATCAAAGGATATTTGATATTCATGGTTTGAATTTCATGATTTTAGGGGAACTCTTCCCTAATGAAAATGGTTGAGAATGGGCTCCCTGAAATGTTGTAAGGGAACCACTTCGATAAGTATTCGAACAGCTGCTCCACTCCATTTGTGAATTTATATTCAACATTTTAATTCAGTATTTAAAAGATGGTTTAGGGGTATTGTCATCTATGAATGTTTATCTGTATTGAAAAGAGAGCTGAGGACTTTCTGATCAGAATTACCAAATGTATAATGATATCAATTCCCTTCAGGAAATGATTCTCAGAAGCTGTCAGCCGAGATGAGGGAAAGCAAAAGCTGTGAAAGTGTTTTTCATCATAAATACTTTTAAATGGGAGAATAAACAGAGAAAGGCCTCGACTCTACCCTTTGTGCTGGATTGTCTGTTGGCAAGTTGGAAGCAGCTCCATCCCCAGGTACGGTCTCTGTAGCAGGGAGAGAAGCTGGGTTTTCCAGAATCGCCCTCCCCCTTCTCATCTGAAGCTGGATTAAAATTCAATTTTGTTCAGTATCAGGCTTCCTCACCTCCCCAGCAGTTGTCCACATGGGCATTAAAATTCTCCAGGATGATGGCAGAACTTAGAGGAGTTCAAGAGCTAATATCTAAAATTGCTGATGAAAGTGGGAGAATGAACAGGAAATTGGGAGATGGCAGCTTGAGGAGGACCAAGGGTGGTGTGGGGCTGTACATAAAATATTTTTATGTTTCTGTATGGTTAGGGCTTTTGGAGCAAAAAACCCTGGGATATGGGTCGAAGGACAAGTGTTGATATTTACAGGGTGATTAGATAGTGACAGACCATCCTAAGAGATTTTACTTCCCTGAGATTAAGTATTACCATTTCAAAAGAGGAATGAAACACAGGACCACAGAGACATTCCAGGGCTTGTAAACTTAAAGATGCACCTCTTCCTCCTGCAGACAGTTATTTACATTCTATTTTTTTTTCTTTTTTTCTAGCATTAATGTAACTGCATTATTTTTTTTTCTTTTTTTTTCTTTTTTTTAAAATTTATTTTATTTTATTTTATTTATTTTTTTTTTTTTTAAAATTTTTTTGAGACAGAGTCTCGCTTTTGTTGCCCAGGCTAGAGTGAGTGCCGTGGCATCAGCCTAGCTCACAGCAACCTCAAACTCCTGGGCTCAAGCGATCCTTCTGCCTCAGCCTCCCGAGTAGCTGGGACTACAGGCATGCGCCACCATGCCCGCCTAATTTTTTTTCTATATATATTTTTAGTTGGCCAGATCATTTCTTTCTATTTTTAGTAGAGATGGGGTCTCGCTCTTGCTCAGGCTGGTCTCAAACTCCTGACCTTGAGC
>CM052446.1:21123802-21233110 GCA_028533085.1 Varecia variegata | reverse complement strand
GCCCGGCCTATTTTTTTTTTATTTACATTCTAAAGCATAAGAACCTGTGATCTTTCCCCTCGTTTCCTAAGGAGAATTTGTTTACTTTAGGGAGAAAAGGTTTCTCAAATTCTTTTGCTAAAGCTGGAGCTGGAGCTGGGGGTTTTCCAGTGCAGGGATCTCAAAAAACAAATGAACAGACAAACAAACAAAAAAACGTATCAGCTTCTGGAATCAGATGGCTTGAACCTCAAGGGTGGTGCAGGAGGCCATGAAAATGGCCTGGAGAAAGCCCCACAGAGCCCAGCTGACCCCCAATTCCAAGGATTGAGGAGCATGATGAGGAAGATGCAAGAGAAACTTCTTGAGGTATACAAGAGAAGCAAGAATTTTGTACAAGCACATTCATCTCCAATGGAAGAAGTCAAATTATTTTGGAAAGTTCGACATTGGATTAGAGGTTCCAGGCTTCAAGTGGAATTTATGCACACATTTACAGGAAGGTAGTATGCACAGCCAAAACAGTTATGCAATTTGGATTAGAAGTGCAACTCCACCAGTCATTTATTTAGGCAATGTTTATTGAGCATCAATTGTCTGCAGGGCAATTCTGCTAGGCGATGAGCAGAGGGTTGATCGCTGCCCTTGTGGAGTTTACAGTCTAGTGTTCAGAGAGAATATAGGCAAACAAAAGAGTGATTATACTTACACACTACGGTAAGTGCAGTGAAGGAAAAGGATAAGGAGTTGTAAGAGGAAATAGAGATGACCAACTCAGTTGGTGAGCAGGGAAGATTTCTTTGAAAAGATGCCAGATGGACTAACACCTGAAGGATGTGAAGGAGTTGGTTACCTGAAAAGTGTGAGTGTGAGCTTCCCAGACAGAGCAACTAGTACTGACTAGCTGAATATGAAGAGAAACCCCTCAGATGTGTGTCTGAGGCATTTAGCAATTGCGGGCATTTCTGCACTGGCTCTGTTACTGGCTCTATTTCTTCGCCTGTGTAAAAAGGATAAATGACATCTTCTTCCCAGGCAGGAAGCCCTGCTCTCTAAACAAGGTTGGTGGAGGACAGCTGCAAGCTGATGGAAATGATCACCTTCCCTCCACTTGGCGATCTGGACAAACTCTTTCCTTATCTGAGACCAAGTGAGCATCCTATCCGAGGAGGGGATGTACTGTCAGGAAAGTTTGTTTGCAGGTAAGGAAAAGTGACCACAGATGGGTCCTATTGTCATCCAAGACTATGATTTGAATGAAAACTCCTTTCTCTTTTAGAAGGAAATTGTGAGGATGGAATTTTCAGCCTTAATGCAAATGCCAGTGAGAAAGAGATGAGAAAGAGAGGGGGGGGGGAAGGAGAGGGAGAGAGAGAGAAAGAGAGAGACAGAGAGAGAGAGAGAAAGAGAGTTAGTTTCTGGAGGCCAGAGGCTTTTTCTCTGGGTCTCACACCATGCCGATGACCATCAATTTCACTTATGCCTAAGGCTGCTTTGTCTTGGGCTTCTGCGACTACCTCCTCTGACACGTCGGACTTCCAGGCCTGGAGAGGAGTTGGGATGAGAGAGGGGAACTAGGGATGATAGCGGAGGGATGGAGTTATGGGATCTTCCTCTCTGAATTTATTTCTAGAGCTCTTCTACCTAAGAGAGTGCTGTGAATGCATTTCTTTCCCTTGCAAGGAAGCAGATGCGAAGTGGGATTGGGGACTACAGCAGCAATTCATTTTAATAGTCCAGGCAAGGCTGGAACCAGAGGGAGTTCCCGCTGCGACTTGTATGCAGATGAATTGGGATGTGACTTGGGATTCTCAGTGGCTTCTCTGCTGTGCTACCACAGGCTGTACCTTATCAGAGGCACGTGTCCCTGGGCAGTCTGTTTGTTTCCTGTTTTGCTTAGATAAGTAATGTTCCTAATGATCATGATACGATCTATAAATCTAACTTTAAAAAGACTAGACTCTGGGTATTATGATTTCGTTGTTGATGGTTATTTTGATGAAGGAACTCAGCAGAGGGAATGGGAAGTAATAATGCTTCTCTGGCTAAAATCATTCATTTACTGAATGCTTATGTAAAGGAAAGACAAGAAGATTTACTGGACAAAACCTCACATTCTCTTGGGTAGCTTTCTTCTTTGCTTCCTCCCCTTATCTTTTCCTGAGTTCTTGGAAATAAAACTGTATTACCTCTGAAATCATAGTTTGCTTCCCAGAATGTAAGGGCTTTAAGCATTCTCCCTCTTCAGAGAAAGAAAGAGAACTTGTTCCCCCTCTGTGTTTATTCTGTTTTGGTATCTGCCATTGTTGACAGACGTCAGAGGAGAATAGATTGGAAGTCATACTCTGTGTGAGTTATAGCCTGCCAGCAGCCATAGCTCAGTCTCAATATTTTAAATTTCTTGGTGAATATGTACTCCCATTTCCCTTCCAGACATAATCAATGGCTCCTTCTTCTATGCCTACATCAAACTTAGTCCATAATTCATTCAGCGAATATTTACTAAGTCCTAACCACTTGTCATTAATGTGATAGTCTTTGGACACACCATGGTGAATAAGACAGCCCCTCTCTCTCCCTCTCTTGTGGTCTAGTGAAGGAGGCTACAAACTTTTTATCTCTTTTCTTTGTCTCTTTCAGCTTCTAGTCTAGTGAAGAAGACAGATAAAACGAAATGAACAATTGTTATAAATGATGCTACGTTCCGTAGTAGAGGAAGTATAGCAGAGCTATTGCAGCACACGACAAAGACAAGTAACTCAGTCTGGGGAGTCATAGAAGGAAGTGATGTTTAAATTGAAACCCAAAGAATAAGAAGGTGGTGGTTAGAATAAGGAAGGGGATGTGGTATCAGGCTGAATAGCTTGGGGAAAAGAAAGGATTAGCAGCAGACCTGAAAGTGGAGTGATTACATACCCAATTTAGAGACCACGTATGTTAATCTGTTCCAGAGTATGTCCTAATGTTGCAAGAAAGGATATGAGAAGTGGTGTTGGAGGTCTGCACCTCTACCTGCTTTGCCTGTGCCTTGTGTCCTTGAAATTAGTGATGCTTCATATTGAGTAAGATCTCTGATTCTTGTGAGTCTGACAATGTACTGCTCAGATCTCCTGCTACGGGAGCAGAGTGGACTGACAGCCTCAGCTGTCCCCTTCTGAATCCAAGACTGTGGTCACACCAAGGCCACACTTCCCCAGTTGGCTCCCAGCCAATGACTGAGCGTGTTGGGGCTGCTAAGGCAGGGCATTCCTACAAGACGCACGGCTCCTCTGGTGGGTGACTTTGGCTCAGGCACTCCGTCAGCCTGGCTGAGACTTCTGCACAGCTGCACTGCTGTCTGAGAATGTTCTACCCAATTTCCTCCCACCTCTTTCACAGGTCTCAGATGTGCATCATGGTCTGAAGGCTCTTCCTGTTACCAGGTAAACCAGGTAAAGGTGAAGGGAACCTAAAACAGAGAAGGAGGATTAGGATGAGTGTCAGTTGTGGCATCGAGACCAACTCCAGCAATGGAGCCGTAATTCATCTCTCTAACCTGCCTTGTAAGTTTCCCGTCCGGGAGGGAGGCCCACAAGAACCATAGAGGAGCCACTCCTCAAACCTGCACAGAGAGGTGGATCTGTAAGGTGTTATCTGTGGACTTTGGTGGCCATGAAAGTGCCCCAACTATAGCTCCTGCTGCAGGAAGCATAGTCAACTGATGGCCCCACCATCCCACCTCTGATCAGCAACTGAATTTGCACCAAGACTGCACATCCCCTGGGCTGCTCCCAGGTTGTCACCAAGCCCAGTGAAGCTACTGGGACATGCCTGTCCCTGGGGAAGGCGCGACTCCTCAATGGCTGAGTTTGGCTTCAGGACTCCCCATCAGCCGGGCGGAGACTTTCTTAGAGTTGTCCTGCAGCTGAGACTCTTCCTACCCAATTCTCTTTCCCTCTTCCTTTCATTTCATGGGAGTCAGACCTGCATTGTAGCCCGAAGTCGCTCCCTGCCTACTTTTGCTTCCTCACCTTTATCCCCATAGGCATTTTCCCCAATAAATCTCTTGCACATGGGGATGGTTAATTTTATGTATCAATTTGACTGAGCTAAAGGATGTCCAGTGAGCTAGTGAAACATTATTTTTGGGTGTGTCAGTGAGGGTATTTCTGGAAGAGATTAGCATTGGAATCAGCAGACTGAGTAAAGAAAATCGCCCTCACCTATCCATTGGAGGAGGGAGGCCAAATTCACTCTCTCTTCTGTTCCAGCTTGGACATCTGTCTTCTGTCCTTTGTTAGATACCAGGAATCCTGGTTCTCAGGCCTTCAGACTCAGACTGAATTACACCCTTCCCTTTCCTGGTTCTCCAGCTTGCAGACGGCAGATCATGGGACTTCTCTGCCTCCGTAATTGTGTGAGCTGATTCGCATAATAAATATCCTCTTATCCACATCTATATGGATATCTACATAGCCAAGGAGTCTGTTTCTCTAGAGAACCCTGACTGGTACACACCTGCTCCCATCTTGGATCTGCTTCTCCGAGGGCCTGAACTAACAGAGATCAACGTGTTTATGGAACTGAAACAGTGAGTAGAAACAAGGTACTCAAGAGTGGAAACGGGAGTGGAGAGTGTCAAGAGGGCCAGATGGTGAAGGGCTTTATTTACCACGTAAAGCTATTTGGACATTGTTCTCAGGTCAGTGGTTGGCCACAGAAGGACTTTAAATAGATGAATGACAGGTTTTAGAAAAATGACTCTGGTTGCAGGGTGAAGACTGACTTGGAAGGGAGGAGGACTGGATGGATGTGGGTGTTGGAGTAACAATGATGGTGGCCTGGATGGCAGTTCATTACATTTACTCTGTCTGTCTGGGGAGATGGTGAACAGCCTGAAGGCCACGACTCAGTTTTACTGGTCTTGCTGCCCTGGCACAGTGGTAGCTACTTAACAAATGTTTGCTGAGAATATTTAATTTTTCCTTTTTGTTAGAAATAAAAATACATTTTAACACCTTTAATCTTTTTATATGTGTTCATGAGCCTAAAATCAATTGCTCTTCTCATACTGAACTGTCAGCCTAAGCTGGGAGGCATTTTAGTAAATTATCTGTGATCACTGTTCTTTGCACTTCTGATTAACTTTCCTACAGGATCTACACTCTTTCGGTACCAGTGAGAGAAAAAAATCTTAACTGTTACTTTCCATCTTAAAAGTCTATTTCAATTTTGCTCTGTCAGATATTTTCAGAAGCCATTTATTTGTATAATTCAGCCATTCTTTTCATTTTAATGACAAAAAAAAAAAAAGAAAAGAAAAGAAAAGAAAAGCTAAAATGGCAAAGAGAAGGATTCGGTAAAGAAAATTTGTTAAAATGACATTTATTTTAATAATAGATACCTTTGAATACTTACAAAAACACAATGATGGTTTTTTATATACATTATCTCTACTCTTTACAACTCTGAAAGCAGGCCTGACTCCATGGGTGCACAAACTGTGCATTTGCACAAGGTTCTTGGCTTACAAGGGCTACATGCTTGGTTTAGCACTCAGCTGCCAAAGTCATGAATAATTTTTGAACAAGGGGCCTTACATTTTTCATTTTGTACTGGGCCCCACCAGTTATGGAGCTGGTCCCATCTGCAAGATAGGTGTTGCAATTCTTAGTTCATAGACGATGAAATTCAAGCTCAGGGATTTAAATAAGTTGCCCAAGGACACACAGCTGATAAATCAGAGAAGAGTTTGTCTTCAAAGCCCATGCTTTTCCCATTATCTTTGTATCCTTCCTTGTGTGACCTGCCTGTGGTGGAGATGAGATTAGGCTATAATCTCATAATAATAATAATAAGTGATTATTATGATCAATAAATATTATTACTTATTATTATTATAAGTAATAGCACTAAGCTTTCTTGTGTGAGTTCATTTCTTCCCAATGGTAATACAATGAGGTAGAAACTCAGAGCCTTTTGAGTCTAAATACTGTGGTTTTCATTGCATGTGCCACTTACAGACTCCGCATCACACAATTTAGGACTTAATTTTCATAGGACTTGGAATGGTGGAGCTGGAAGGCATCTGAGAAGATTCTCAATTTTCTGGAGTTGAACCCAGCCCCATGAACACATTTCAGTGACTGCTATATGTTTTTTTATAATCCTCTTCCTTAACTAACTACTTGATCTTTTGAGTTGCTTCCCAGAAATGGTAGGTTTCCTGCAAGACAAAGGAGCTGAAATTCTGAAGGCCCCTGGGCAGACTGATGCCAAGATTCACCATCCCCCACTGCCTGCCCCCAATACGTGTGGCTCCTCCTTTACAAGCTCCTGATCTCTGTTAGGAGAGAGGGATTTGAAGCAGCCAGACATCTGTCCTATTGAAAACTCCTTTCTTCCTTGGCAATCCTCATTGTCTCAATAATTGGATCTTTGTGCTACAAGCACACAGACCGGGGCTGAAAGCTCCCTGTGGTTTCCACAGCAGCATGTGGTCCTCTAAGCTGTGCTAGTAACACAGTTGTTGTTAATTCCAGCTGAGCCTGGAATCACCTGGAAGCTGTTGCTGCCCGTCTTCTAGCCACTCTTCTGGTGTGGTTCTCTTGTGGTGTGGCAGCCTGGGCTGAGAGACCCTGTGATCACACCTCCTGAGGCGAGGAGACCCTGTCTACAAGGCTGTCTGTAGACCTCGCAATCTATCTGTTCTCTCTTCCTGAAAGTTGGGGCTTTTGTCCAGCTTGATTCTTCAGTTGCTTCTTGTTTTCTCCATGATTTTTCAAAGATTATCAACTGAGCTTCCACCATAACCTCCAAGACTTCTTTTAATAGCTAGGGTATAAACTTTCAGGCTTCTGAAACTTGAACTCATTGTTGTGGGTAAGAGTTCTCATACCGTCTTCTATCTTGGGTTTTCATTCTTTCTTAGGGTTGTTTGAGCTGACTTTCTAATTTACCACTTGTGGGTAAAAGTTAAAACAAATTAGTGTAGTTAATTTGGGTGGCTTGCCCTCTCTCTGTTAAATGGTCACCTTTAATTAATATAATAAAGGTGTGAGTGTGCCTTTCTTTTCACCTTTTGGCTTAAAATTGCCTTGCCTAATCTGAGTGTTCCAATTTTTTGTCTTAGCAATTTCTGAGCTTTCGTCTTCATTAAACTGTAGTAGGGTTAAAATTTACATGCATCATTTAGGTATGCAGTAGAATCAATTTTCTTGAGAGATCTCACTTTTGCTAACAAGTAGTATTGGATTGGGGTGGGGTTTGGAAGTGACTTCATCTTGCCTATTTACCTGGTGGTCTCTTTTTAGGTAATTTGTCTTTTCAGGATTCAAACTTGATCAATTTAAAGTTCAAACTTCCTTATAGGACCATTCTCCCATCTCCCTGGCCTCAAGTGGTAGTTTGTATTATTGTTCCCAATTATTCATTTCCCTTTCCCTGGAAGAGGGTCATACACCCCTCCTGTTGCCCTGTGACTTGTGAAGTGTTCTCCACCCCACTGACATCAGACTTGACCTTGAGCTTATTTCTGGCCAATAAAATATGAGTTGATGCAGCAGTGTGCAAGTTATGAGCGGAGTTTTAAGGGCCATAATGTGATCTGTCCACGCTCTTGCTGTTGCGCTCCATCATGAGTGGCCTGAAGTCCACCAGGACTGCTCTTCAGCCTGAGTCCCAGGAGAAGGCAGGGTGGTGGGGAAGAGCCACAGCCAACCCGCAGTCAACAGGGTAAGAGAGTGGGAGTAAACAGGGCCGAATTGAACAGAAACGCTTATTTCTCTTTGTACTTAGAATAGTTTCCACTGAGGAATTATTCATTTTTTATAGAATCATAAAATGTTAGAAATAGAAGAGAACTTTGGTGCTGTGATTCTCTGGTATTTTTTCTGTGTGTGTGGTTATGACTGTTAATGCAGCCTTACCTAGTGCAGGCTGCCTGATATGCCTTTCCCCAGCGCGGTGGCTGGGTGCTGTGGGAGGCTTATGTATCAGCACCCATCCAGGAGGAGAGGTGTCTCTGTGTTTCCTGAATCTGCTTCCTCAGTGTCCCTGAGACTGATGAAATTATGCTGTAATCTCCTGGCACAGTCAATGCATATGAGTTCCTGCCTCTCCTCCGCCCCCATCTGGTCTCTCCTTGATACCACCTTCCTTTGGGTATCAGCCTCATCCACTATCTGCCTCCCAGCTCTGAGCTGCCCACACTTGGTCTCTTACACGGGGCCCCTTCCCCTCACAGCATGGCAGCTCCTTGGCAGGGCAAAGGCATTCTGCTTCCCCAGAACTGAAGCAGGGGTGGGGAAGCTGTCTCAGCAGCATCTCTGCCTAAGCGCTCTACACCACGATTTCTCTTCACCTGAACATGGGTGCGCACTGGGCATGATGCGAAGTGCTGATCAGCCTGAGGCTGGGCACAGGATCCCCTGGGTGTGTGATTCCTAGAAAAAACTGGAGATGGCTTTCTTCTCCACCTACCAGTTTTCCAATCTCAAGTATTCTTCATTCTTGTGTTTCCCAAACAGCTCCTACTAGCCTGGAAAGGGCTTTATTTCCTTCCAGGGTTCCTCCCTGCCAGGGAGAAACTGCTTCTCTCTCATATCCTGCATTGTCTATATGCTATATTTATTAAAAAACCCTCTCTATTTAGTTCTCTAAACTTGGCTCTTTGAGGGTGAAAGCCCAGCTTTGAGGATTCCGAGAAAACCTTTTTCTTTCTATTTCCTGGGTTTTGCAACTGAAAGCCAGAGACTTTTCAGAGTCAACTTTGAAAGCCAAAGATGAACAATGGAGCATTATTGATTTTGTGTCACTTGAGTGTTTGTTAGTTACTGTAATACAATCCTCCTCCCTCCCCAAATCAGAGGTTTAATTCAATGGAAGTGATTTTTTTTCCTTGAAAATAGTCTTATGTGGGCATCTTTAGTTGACAAGTAGTTTTCTTCTGTGCAATTATTCAGGGATCCAGGCTTCTTTAACCCTGTGGCCCGGCCAGTTCCTAGGCTTGCCATTCCCTTGCATTTAGTGCAGGTGGGGGTGAGAGTGAGGGAGTGCTGGGGATGCGGGGAACCCTACCCCCATGTCTCAGAAGCCTTGAAGTCATACGCTCACACTTAGATGTGGGGGTGTGGAGTAGGAGGGGCTGGAAATATGGTTTCCAGTGGGGTAGCCACTTTCTGGCAATGGCTATGGAAAGGGGAGCAGAGATTTTGATGGACCACCTACCACCTCTGCTACAGTATTTCTGCTTGATTATAACCAACAAGTCTACATTTGTTAATGAATTCTCTTAAAAACAAAATTCACTAGAGACTTTCCTGTGAATCCGCAGTGTAGCTGCCTGTTCTTTTCTTCTAACTGATAGTATTCACCACTGGATAATCAAGTTTCACCTTTAAAGCCTCCCATTACTCTTGAGCCATTAGTGGATCTGTGGCCATTTGATCACAATGAATTGTTTTGAAATCTGATTTCCTAAAGTCTAGGGAAACAACCCCAACTTGGATTGTGGATTCATGTGGGAACTTGGAGTAATTTCCAGAGGTCTAACAGAAGCCATAAGTACATTTGTCCTTGTCTGCAGAATGAATAAATATGATTTGTCTATCTAGATTCTATTATATCTATCTATCTATCTGTTGATCTATCATCTATTTATTTCTATCACCACCTCATCGCCTTTTTTTTTTTTAAATTTCAGCATGTTATGGGGATACAAAAGTTTAGATTACGTATATTGCCCTTGTCTTCCCCTCTCCTCCATCACCTTTTAAAAAAATATGTAGGGGCTTCTGTGACTAGTAACATATGCATTCATTTAAAAGCCTGCACATCTTATTGTGGGGGAGCAATGGAAACTTTTCACACTAAAAATGGGGAGCACACTTAAAGAACTTAGAATATAATGATTAGGGATACTTGTGCTATGCTCTCCATTTCCTTCCCCCCTTTATTTTGAACTTAACAACTTTGTCCCAAAGTTAAACTCACCTCCATATCATGAACTATTTCTTGTTCAGAAGTAAGCTCAGAATAACTCTCATTGTTTATTCTATATTTGTTGGTCAGATCTAAACCCAATAGTCTGCTTCCATTGCTTATTCTATTTCCGAGGGATTTAATTGTCACTAGGGCGTGTCAAGAATTTGTTAGAATCTCTGCTCATATCATATTTCAACCTCAGGAAGAAGGTTGATGTAGCCTTATAGTCTGTCTTGTTTTGCTTTCTGTGGTATCATGGGCTTTAATTCTGTCTCCCTAGCTTGAGTGTGTGTAAGGAACAGGACCATGCTCTTCTGTATCCCAAATGTGCTTATTTGTACTTTGTATTTAGAATTGTTTCCACTTAACTTAGGAGTTATCTTCCACATTTTCATAGAATCATAAAATTTTATAAATAGAAGAGATCTTAGAATCTATTTTAGTCTACTTCCCATTTATAGATGAGGACATTGAGGCTCAGAGATGTCACATGGCTTGCTTACAAGGTTGCTATTATATTAGTGGAGTTTTTCATCTGAATAGGGCTAATGTCCTTTTGTTGAAAAAACAATCCTTAAACGTCAGTGGCTTATAAAAATTAATAAAGATTTTTTAAAACAAAGATATGTAATCATCTCAATAGATGTGGAAAAAGCATTCAAAAATTCAGTATCCTTTTATGATAAAAGGTACTTTTAACAAAATAGGCATAGATGGATCATACCTAAAAATTATAGAAGCCATATATGACAAACCCATAGCGAACATCATACTGAATGGGGAAAAGTTGAAAGCATTCCCCCTCAGAACTGGAACAAGACAAGGATGCCCACCGTCACCTCTTCTATTCAACATAGTGCTGGAAGTCCTAGCCAGAGCAATCAGGCAAGAGAAGGAAATTAAGGGTATCCAAATGGGGAAAGAGGAGGTCAAATTTTTGCTGTTTGCTGATGATATGATCTTATATCTAGAAAACCCTAAAGATTCTGCCAAGAGACTCCTGGAATTGATAAATAAATTCATCAAAGTCTCAGTGTACAAAATCAATGTACACAAGTCAGCAGCATTCCTATATACCAGCAACAGTCAAGCTGAGAATCAAATCAAAAACACAATACCTTTCACAATAGCTACAAAGAAAAGAAAATACCTAGGAATATATTTAAGAAGGAGGTGTAAGATCTCTACAAAGAGAACTATGAATCACTGAGGAAGGAAACTGCAGATGATGTAAACAAATGGAAGAACATATCATGCTCATGGATCGGCAGAATCAACCTTGTTAAAATGTCCATACTACCCAAAGTGATTTACAGATTCAATGCAATCTCCATCAAAATACCAATATCATTTTTTGCAGATCTAGAAAAAATAATTCTGTGCTTTGTTTGGAACCAGAAAAGAGCCTGAATAGCCAAAGCAACCTTAAGCAAAAGCAACAAATCTGGAGGCATCATTTTACCATATTTTAAGCTATACTAAAATGCTATGGCAACCAAATCAGCATGATACTGGTACAAAAATAGAGACATAGACCAATGGAACAGAACAGAGAACCCACATATAAAACCATCCACATATTGCCATCTGATCTTTGACAAAGTAGACAGCAATATACATTAGGGAAAAGAATCCCTATTCAATAAATGGTGCTGTGAAAATTGGATAGCCACATGTAGAAGATTGAAACAGGATCCATATCTTTCACCACTCACAAAAATTAATAATAGACTTAAATCTAAGACATGAAATCATAAGAATTTTAGAAGAAAATGTTGGAAAAACTCTTCTAGATTTTGGACTATTGCAAGAATTTATGAAGAAGACCCCAAGGGCAATCACAACAGCAATGAAAATAAATAAATAAATGGGGCTTCATTAAATTAAAAAGCTTCTGCACAGCCAAGGAAACAATCAAAAGAGCAAATAGACAACCTACAGAATGGGAGAAAATATTTGCAGGCTACATATCTGATAAAGAGCTAATAACCAGAATCTACAGAAAACTCAAGCAAATAAGAAAAAAAATCAAACAACCCCATTAAAAAGTGGGCAAAAGACATAAATGGAAGCTTTTCAAAAGAAGATAGACAAATGTCCAACAAACATATGAAAAAATGCTCAATGTCACTAATCATCAGAGAATTGCAAATCAAAACCACAATGAGATATCACCTAACCCCAGTAAGAATGGCTTATATCAAAAAGTCCCAAAACAATAGATGCTGGTGTGGATGTGGAGGGAAAGGAATATTTATACACTGTTGGTGGGACTGCAAGCTAGTGCAACCTCTATGGAAAATAATATGGAGATTCCTCAAAGAACTAAATGTAGACCTACCATTTGATCCAGCAATCCCACTACTGGGTATTTATCCAATGGATAAAAAGTCATTTTATCAAAAAAACACTTGCACTAGAATGTTTATAGCAGCACAAGTCACAATTGCAAAGATGTGGAAGCAACCCAAGTGCCCATCAGTTCATGAGTGGATTAATAATATGTGGCATATGTACACCATGGAGTACTTACTACTCAGCCATAAAAAATGAATTCATACCTTTTGCAACAATCTGGATGGAACTGGAGACAATCCTCCTAAGTGAAGTATTGCAAAAATGGAAAAACAAACACCACATATACTGACTGTTAAATTGGAACTAACTGAGCAGCACTCATGTGCATGGATGGAAGTAAAACTCAACAGAAATCATGCAGGTGGGAGGGGGGAGGAGAGGATGGGTGAAATCATACCTAGTGGGTACAATGTACACTATCTGGGTGATGGGCACACTCAAGCAATACAAAAGCAATCTGTGTAACCAAAATATTTGTACCCCTGTAATATTCTGAAATTAAAAAAATTCATTATAATAAAAAATTGATTTGTTATTTATTCACATCACAGTCTATGTGGGTCCTTGGGATGGGGTTGAGTGTGATCTGTGTGGTCATTTAGGGATTCAGTGTTTCTACAATTTCAGAGGGTCTCAAAGATAATCCTCTATGTCTAGTCGGCAGACAAGGACAAAAACAGTATGGAAAAGCCACACTTGCTCTCAATCACGTCAGACCCAGAAGTGACATGTCACTTCCACTCATGCCGTTGGTGAGAGATTGTCATGTGGTCCCATCTAGATGCAAAGGCTGCTGGGAAGTGTAGTTTAGCTGTGTATCCAGTAAAGGAGAACAGGTTTGGTGAATATCTTAGCCAGGCTATATACCATAATTCATCTTCCCATATAGCAGTCGTTCTCAAAGTGTCATTCAGCAGGATCAGCATCAACTGAAAACTTGTTAGAAATGCAAATTCTCAGGTCCTATCCAGATCTACAGAATCAGAAACTCTGAGTGACTTTGGTGATGCTGCATGCTAACATTTTGGAATGACTGGCATATCCTATTGAACCTAGTTCAGTGGTTCTCAACCCTGGCTACACACTAGAATCACCCAGGGAAACCTAAAACAAAACAAAACTATTGCCTGTACCTCACTCAAGATCAATTGAATCAGAGTTTCTAGAGGGGAACGTAGGCATTGGGATTTTAGAGTAAAAGTTCCTGCATTTTCTAATTGTGGCTAGAGTTAAAGACTGCTATATTGGATGATAAAAACTACAGTTTACATTTCTTTTGTTGTACAGTGCAGCATGCAGCATATTACCTGTGTAACTTTGGTTAAGTCAGTTAACCTCTCTGAACTTCTGTTTTTCTCATCAATAAAATCACACATAATACTAGAATCTACTTTATGGAGTTGTGAGGATTACAAGAAGCTGTATTTATAAAGTGCTTATAAAACAGTCACACATAGTGCTCATGTATAAAAATTTTTTAAATTAAATTTTGATTGCTCTGTGGTGAGAACTGTAAAGAGAAAATAGGGTTGCTAAATCAGAAGTCAAGAGAATATTGCTTCTTCCCTTGCATTTTTAAGTCATTCTCATTCTCTCTCTTTGTCTCTGACCCCTCCCCCATTCTCCTTCTCCTCCTGACTGAAAATTTGAGATTTTGATTTAGAATTATTCACCATATGGGTTTGTCTATATTATTTTTTGTTTCAGTAGCTGCACTCCCATTGTTTCCAACTGGACCTGTTTCAAGTGCTGAATTTGGGCAAGACATTGGATCTACAGGGTGTCCCAAAAGTTTCCATACTGAAGAAAAATTTTGTATAGAGTATTTTATAAATAAAGGTACATTTAGCTACAATTTCCCATTTTCCCTATGTATGGCAACTTTTGGGACAACCTGTGGTGTGTTAGGAGAAAACAAGGGAGTGAGTTCCCTCACCTTGATATCTGCTTGCCAACTATGTTGTGCCTGATTGGCTGCTGGGCACGGGGAGTCCTGCTCCTCCTCTGTAAGTGACACCTCTATAGTGTCTGAAAGATGTAGAGACACTTGCCTCTCTGTATTTGGTATGCTGATGGAAAAGAGAAAAAATGACATATCATGTGGTTGCATAGATTTTCTTTCACATGTAGTTTGCTGATAATGGTGAAATTTTTGTAGAGTCTGGATCACCTAAAAAAATGTTCTCAGAAAGTTTATCCATTCACTGGACTTCTAGTGGTAGGGCTTAATCCTGTAGAAATTTCAAGCAAAATGGCTCATTGACAAAGCAAAATTGTTAACTCATTTGTCTTTATTTTAACGGAATTAAGATTAGCTTCAGACTCTACTTAAAATTAAATGGTTTTGCAAGATGAACTAAAATATTAGATAAAATGTTGGTGAGGGAAACTCTCTTCAACTTGTGTTTGAAGTCACTGCACTTTAAAAAATGCTTTGGATGACAGTTGTGATGGATTAAACCTGGAAACAAGACAGAAATTGGTACTACATTTGATAGAGAGTAGATGAATCATGTTAGGGTTAATATTCTGACAGCAAAACACTCGCATTTAAACTTCCGAATGGATATAGATGGTTCAGTCTATTCAGATATCCTGGTGAGAGTGAATTTAGGATCCTGGTAGGATGCTGGTTTGTGAGAAGCATAATTTTCCAGGAAGTAATCACAAAGCTGAGTGTTGACAGCTTTGAGTTCAAATTTCAGACTTTCACTGTAATAGCACATAAATCACTCAATTTCTCCGTGGATCTTTTTTATTACCTGTAAAATATAATTCATTGTGTTTCTTTTACACGTAGCTCTTTGTAGTTCTCCCTCAAATACTGTATTTCCTATTTTAAGGATTAAGAAATAATTAAAAATATTTCTTACCAAGTTATAGTTATTTGAAGGGCATGTAATTTTTTTTTTTCCTAGAAATTTCTTAACTCTCGATGCCTGTTAGAAAAGTGAGGAAATCTTAGACCAATTAGCTACTGGACACAATGTATAGCATGAGTTCAGTGTAGCTATGAACTAAATCCCATTACAGGAGTCAGACATTAGCATTGTTATTCACTTGGCTCTGATCATTTCTGTGAGCAAGAGGAAAATCTGACTTTTGCACAAAGTCATTTTACTCTGTGGGTTTATAATTTTGGCTGACAAATGGAGAGGTAAATTCACAGTGACTTGGCAGCCAAGCACACTCTGTGTGCCTACCACCACAGGGAGCCAGAATTTTGTCATTTAGCATGACATCTTTTTAGCTTTCCTTACCTAGGTTTACAACAAAACAAAGAGGCAAAATTTGATTTTGCTCAATGGAAAAGCCTTTTTTTGGGGGGTGGGGGGCGGACAGGGTCTCATTCTGTTGCCTGGGCTAGAGTGCAGTGGCGTGATTATAGCTCACTGCAATCTCAAACTCTTAGGCTCAAGCAATCGTCCTGCCTCAGCCTCCCAAGTAGCTGGGACTATAGGTACACACCATCATGCCTGGCTAATTTTTAAATTTTTTGTAGAGACAGGGGTCTCATTATTGCCCAGACTGGTCTCAAGCTCCTGGCCTCAAGTGATCCTCCTGCCTTGGCCTCCCAAAGTGTTAGGATTACAGATGTGAGCCACCACACCCAGCCTGAAAAAGCCTTTTAACAGGTAAGGAGGGTTCATTGTTGTCCTTGGCTATTCCCATGGTGGATCGTGAGGAGACTGTGTGTTAAACTGTCATCAAGGCTGGCATCAGGCATGAGAAGACTCTTCATCATCAGCAAACATTGAGTTTGCATGGACCAGTGGAGGGTTGTGAAGCCAGAGAGTGGGGCTGTGAAGTGTTGAAGGCCTTCCAGGGAGACAGGGTAGCACCGTGGGGAAGGGGCTTTGTGAGTCAGATAGGCCTGGGAGGGAATCCTGGCTCAGCACCCAGTACATGTGCAATTTTGGACAAATGACTTTGCTTTTTAAGTCTAAATGAGCTCATCTGTAAAATGAGAGCATTATCACCTACCTTATAGGTTTGTTGTGAGCATTACATGAGATAATGTGTGCCACATGTTTGGCACTATCAAGGCCTGGCATGTGGCATGCCTTCCTGTCAGTCTTGCCTTCTGGTTCCATTTGTAAATGACAATTAAAATACCTGGTGTCCATTGCTCTGGGAAAGGATTTTGATTTGTCATTTACATTTTAATATAATTAAATTTGACTTCTCTCTACCACAGTGTGTAGCTAGAGTCCTAACTTGGGTCTAGGTACTCACATGCTACAACTCAGTCATTTTTGGAAGATGAGGTGAGGGCACCTTGGGAATCAATTGTATGAGAACCGGAGTTAAACTATGTCCCAAAAGAAGTCAGAAATGAGGTGGTCAGGTTCAAGTGCAGTGCCCAGGGGCAGAGCAGGGGGCTGACTCTGAGTAGCACTAGGTTAGTCCTTCAGGCCCGATGCAGGCAGAGGTGGCTGCCACTGGGGGCTGTGAATAAAATCTTGTTTGGATAATGAGAATGCACGGTGTTGGGTATCACTGGTTTTGGCAGTGTTGCCAGTGTGAGAAATGGTTCCTGTGACTTTATTGTAATTCTCCAGTATGTTAATGGCACTGTTGGTGTTATCAACAACGGGAGATGGCAATCTCAGTGCAGGCATTAGCTGCATCAACATAAACCATTCTATGCCTTGGACCAAATGATGTCCAAGCAGTGGTGACACCTTTCGCCAGCTTTGATGTTGGTGCCTTTCATGACTGTAGGAAATTAAAGATAGCCACAAAGTTTTTGCTACCCATCCCACCAAGAGGTGGAGACTATTTTTCTTTCCCTTGAATCTGCATTGGTCCTATGACTTTTTTTGACCAATGGAATGTGGCAGAAATGTTGCTGTGGAACTTCAGAGACTGGGCTTCGGGAGATCTGCAACGTCTAGCTTCGCTGCTTGAAACATGCCTTCTTGAAATTCCGTCCCATGCCATGAGGAAGCCCGGCAGCCACATGGAGAGTAGGACTGAGGCTCCTGGTGACAGCCATGAGTGAGGCCATTTTGGACTAGGCCATCCAGTATCCCCGATGATAACATGTGAAGCAGAAGAGCGACTAGGTCAACCTATGGAATCATTGGAAATAATAAATTCCTGATGTTTTAAGCCAGGAAAATTTGTGGTGGTTTATGTATATGGTATATGGTTTATGTGGTGGTATATGTGGTACATAGGAATAGATTACCAAATAGTAGCTATTTGCAGTACAAGGGATAATGCCCAAGAGCTGGGACAGAAACGGAGGAAAGTAGCAGATCCCACAGTCAATGGGACCATTAAGAGGACACACTTGAGATGCTTTCAGAGGGCTGGCAGAATTGTAAGGAAGAAATTTTTCTGGGGGAGTGGAGGTGGAGTCCTCGTTTGCAAGAAGGGGATAGTAGTACCAACCCCTCAGAGTTGTGGTGCAGATTAAATGGGATAATGTATATGAAACAATTAGTGAAGTTTCTGGCATATACACACTCAGTAATAATAGCCATTGCTGTTACCCTTATCTGAAACTAGCCCACTAATTTGACACTCAATAGAAAATAATCACATTAATTGGTACACATCTTATTTCCACAGCTAGATGGAAGTTCTCCTAAGGGCAGAGAATGGAGCTTATATTTCTTTATGTGATGTCAACTCTGAATAAATATTTGTTTGTTGATTATGTAGGAATGGGGCAACATATATTACATTTCTTTTAGAATCCTAGTCTCATTCACATTATGTCCATGTGTCAGTCTGCCATCTTAACTACATTTCTAAAGCCAAAAGATAAAAACTTTCTGAACTTCAACTAACATGGGGACTTATTTGTGGTATACGTGGGTGTCCCATGAGTGTATTTCAGGTGGCACTGTGAAGTCTGACACTCTGTTGTCAAGGAGCTTGTCTATTTGATTAACCTTAGCTGAATCAGGTACACATTTATCTTGAGCTCCAGGATGCCTGTCTCTGGAGATACGGACAGCTTTGTTCAGTCAAGGTCAGGTACCAGAACAGAACCAGAGGCTATTACTGCAGAACAGCCTCATCAGGCTTTGTGGAGCTGAAGCCTTCTAAATAGGCATGAAGCTTTGATAGTATGTGATTGGCCGTGTCAAGCACTGCCCTCTACCCATTGGCTGTTACCACCTGTGCTGTATATATAAGCAATCAGCAGGGTCTCCTCAGCCAATCAGCTGAATGGGTTCCCAGCACTGTTCTGCTGTCAGTCAGCTGGCAGTGTATGCAGTCTTGGTCCATTATGGCAACAGCAGCTGTGTGTGTGTGTGTGTGTGTGTGTGTGTGTGTGTGTGTAGGCATGTATGGATGGCAAGCATTAATACTAAGCATAACAAGTTCCTCTGACCAATACTGCCCACTCTAATTTTGTTTTAGGATCTGGCCACTTCTATCTATTCATAGGGAATGAAATTCCATGTGTGTTGGGCAGTTGGAACTTTATCATTTTCAGAAGGAACAATAAATGTTTTTAAACATTAGTTTATACAGAGCATCTAAAGTCTCCTCCAACATATTATGTTCATCACTAGGAGTTCCTGCTCTGTAAAGAATGAAAAGACTTGGTAAATAGTTTCTCTAAATAGAATGTGTGAAACGATTAGCTGTGGTTCTTGACATATATAGGCTGGAAAGGAGAAAATTGCATAAAGAATTTGGAGCTAGAAATCCTCCTGTGGAATTCAGATTAATGATTGGTTTTATATTAATATTTAGACAGTGTCCCTCTTCCAGGAGCTGAAAGCAGGGCTGACTATATAAATTTAAGAACTAATTATTTATGTGGTGTGATTTGGGAGGCACCAAGAAGAATCCTCTGCCTCAATATAGTGTTTTCTTTTTTTACCCAAATCATACAGGCATTGAAATGCCACCATTAGAGAGATTTATTCTTTTAGGTTAAGTATCACCTCCTTAACTGGTTCTTTTTGTCGGAAGTATATAATTCATAATGCCAATTATATTTTGATGTTAATTCTTTTATTCAGTATTCTTCTCCCCCCTCATAATTGAATATGTGTGTGTGTGTGTGTGTGTGTGTGTGTGTCTGACTGTAATAGTCCCAGGGTTATGGCTATAGACTACTGTATACCTAGAGAAGGGGGTTAGAGTAGGCTGGGTAGGAAGCATTTGTGAGGCATACTTCAACATTTTGCACAGGGTCTTATCTTAGTCAGGACTTTCTGAGGGGTTATAGCCTTAGAATTCTATTTTTTTTTTTTTTTTTGGAGACAGAGTCTCGCTCTGTCACTGGGGCTAGAGTGCAGTGGTGTCATCATAGCTCACTGCAACCTCAAACTCCTGGGCTCAAGAGATCCTCCTGCCTCAGCCTCCCAGGTCGCTGGGACTACAGATGCACGCCACAATGCCTGGCTAATTTTTTCTATTTTTATAATAGTATAAATGGGGTCTCCTTTTGCTAAGGCTGGTCTCGATCTCCTGAGCACAAGCGATCCTCCTGCCTTGGCCTCCCAGAGTGCTGGGACTCCAGGCATGAGCCACCGCGCCTGGCCAGAATTCTTGATATAAGGTGGAGAATTTCTTTCTCTCAGTGATCATATTTTAAAACTTAGGTAATGATTCTGATTGGCCCAGCTGTTATCATATGCCCACCGGGGGTCAATCACTGTGACCCTGGGTTTAAAGACATGTGATTGGTCAATTTTGGCCACATGATACCAGGGGATGGTGGCCGCACAGCGATTGGTAGTCTTATCAGGACCATGTGGAGTCAGGTACCCACATTTCCTGAAGGCAGGTGGGGTTGCTATCTTTGGCAGAAAAGGGAAGACAGGAAAAGTCCTGGGAAGACACAAACAATACGAGCCACTGGACCCTTCTGGCTTCAAATTATCTCCACTTAGAGTTTTTATGATGTAAAATAATTCATTCCAACCTGAAGTGTGTAGGCAGTGCCTGAGGGTTGCGTGTTTGGAATGTGTGCGACCCTGGGGAAGCGGTGATGTCACTTTGTGACTGAGATGAAATGAATCAACACAAAATAGGTGCATTTGGCCACATGATAGCGCCACATGATAGTACCATGTCAATGTGGATCATTCGTGAATATGCTAATGATGAGACCAGGATGTTTCACACAGTTCTGCATCAGAGGTGTAACTTCTCAATACAGGGATGTCACCTTCCAAGGGGGTAAAGATTGGTTGCAGGGATGAAGGAACAAAAAATCTGATATTATTATACAGTGGTGTACAGTACATAAACATACATGCAATACCATGCAGGGGGACAGTTAGGACAAAATATCTAAAAAGAGTCCTTAGGAGGATAATAATGAAAAAAAAAGGTTGAGAAACACTGTTCCGGATCTGAGAAAGCTGTTTTATCTTAGGAATATGTGAACTAGAGTGAAATAAATGTTATGGAACTTGTGATCAGAGACACAGAACAATTGGTGAAAACAGAAACTGGATTTGAATCCAGTCCACCTTCTAGCTATGTGGAAATGGACAAGTAACATAATCTCTCTGCATCTCAGTTTCCTAATAGTGACCTTTTTCAGCCAGTCCCTCTCCCAACCACTTCCCCCAGGAAACCACTGACCTACTTTCTGTCACTATGGTTTCCAAGGATTTCATATAAATAGAATCATACAGTACATTGTCTTTTGTGTCTGACTTATTATAATGCTTTGGAGATTCATCCATGTTGTGTGTATTAGTATTTCATTCCTTTTTATTGCTAACTTGCATTCTACTTATCAATTGATGGGGATTTGGGTTATTTACAGTTTGGGGCTATTACAAATAATGCTGCTATGAACATTTGTGTGCAAACCTTTGTGTGGATATAACTTTCGAAACGTTTTTTCATACTTCTTGATTCTTGCTACCAGATGTCATTGGCTACCAGATATACTATTTGGTTAATATACACATAAACTGTACATCATGCAAATCAAACAAAAGACAAAAAAGGCAATAAAAATACAAATGAATGAATTTGATACAATTTTGAAATGCTACAGATTTTATATGTATTTATTGCTAGAAATAGCATATTTCAAAAAACACTTGATGTGTGAAAAGATATATAAAATAGAAAAAGATACCCCTGAAAGTACAAAATAATCATACTAGTGGTAAAATGCTGCAAAACTAATTCATGATTATATAAAATACAAAATCAGGTTCAAAGTATTTTGGGGCACCTTGATTATAAAAAAAACTTTAATTTATGATGCCTAATTCATAATTTTAGGCAAAAACAAACAAACAAACAAACCCTATCATTAGGCAAATAGGTTGCAGGCAAATTCACTTTTGGCAAATTTCACTGTCAATGGAAAGGACTTTGTGATTAATTGAATATAGATGGCAAAAGGAGAGGCTGAACCTGGGGTGATTCTCAGGTTTCGCTCGTGGGCTACTAGGTAGATGGAATTGTCATTCATGGAAATGGGAAATCCGGGGAGGGAAGGAGGATTTGTGGTGACTTTGGGAGAGGGGATAATGAGTTCAGGTTTATTTGTGTTGAACCTGAGCTGTTTGGGAGGCATCTGAGTAGAGGTATCCAGCAGGTAGTAAGATTTATGGAGCACAGGGCAGAAGTCTGGCTGGGAGGTATATACAATAAGGGTCCCATATGGAGACAAAGCCATTAGCACACAGGGGTTTAGACACATGTAGACACATAGGGAGAATTGCTGGGGGACACTTACTCCAGTGCAAAAGGGAATGAGGCTTTCCCACAGCCTTGCCTGAATGTCTCCAGGTAAAGCTCCTCTTGGTGTTCCAGATGTGTCCACGAGTCCCTATACCTCTGGGCCATGTGGCTTTGACTTAAAGGGGGTGGGCGATTGTAAGAACACCATGGATTCATTTCTCTCTTTCTCTACATTGGATTTATGTCTGAATCCAACAGATATTTAGGCATTGATGTGTGTTGGAAGCTATAAAGAAAAACTGAAAATCCTGACTCTCTGAAAACCACCTGGGGGCAAAAGTGTCCCTGCTTTGGAGCTCCTTGCGCAGCGTGTAACCTCAGAGGGAGCAGAATAGTATGACAGACGCCTTTGGTGCCCGTGCTGTCTCCCCACTTCCCACCTCTGGTTTCAGATGTAGCTGTGGCAGATGGTTCTGGTGAACTCAGACTCCCTTTGTGTATCTTTCTGATGTCTGTCTTAGGCCTTGTCTGATTTTGTAGAAGCCCTCTCGGCCCATGCGTAACGGCAGCCTGGAAATGTGGGGTAGCCGTTGCTCTCAGGAGCAATACTCAATCCGTGGGCATCGGGAGCCAGAAGATACATATTCCAGCCACCAATCCTTCAGGTGGGCGGCATTGGAGCCACCCTTTCTGAGGGCCCTGGTTGAACCGTGCTCTGTTTCTTACAATGGTGACCTGGATAACACACCCTTACATTTTCTTTTCCTCCTTCCTTGTCTTACTCCCTCATTGACTCACTCCGGATTCCGGCATTACTTCCCATGTAAGCCACTTGCACCCAAGTCCTTGCCTCAGGCTCTGCTTTTGGGGGGCATATCCAAAGATAGGTAGCTTTGCTCACTCTTCAACAGAACACTGTCAGTTTGGGTGCTCCCTGCGAGCCTTGGCTGAAGGAAGAGACCGTGGTGCCCAGCAGAAACAGCAGGGTGCCCAGTGGATGCAGCAACACCCAGCCGAGGGGGCCAGGAGGTGAAGGTGAAGGTGGAAACTGAGGGTGACACGTGGCAGGTATAGGACGTGGGCTGGGTGTGTCGAGGAACACCTGTGAGACTCCCCTGGGGGACTGCGGAAGTACCTTTGCTGGAGCTGGGAGTCTGCACTGTCAGGAGTGGGTACTAGCTAGCGAAATACTCATTATGCATAAGGCTTAGAGTTGTCAGAATATGTGTGGTTGTGGAGGCAGTGACCAATGACAGCAAGGAAAACTTCCTAGGAATAACTCATTGGTTCTCAACTTTCGGTGCACATCAGAATCACCTGAGGAAATTTTTCACAATACAGATGTCCCCAAAGTGGAATCTCTAGGGGTCTGGCTAGGGGTATTTTGTATCTTGAAAAACTCCCCAGCTCATACTGATGTCCAATACAATTTGGGGACCTCGGTTCGACAGTGAGACAAAAATAAGGCTGAGGACGAAATTCCAAGGAGCTATTAATACTTACGAAGTAGGCAGAGAGTGAGGGTAAGAGGGAGCTGTCGGAAAGGTAGGAGGGGAGTGTCTCAGGGAGGTGGAGTAAGGCTCAGTAAGGAGAAGGCTGGAAAAGACAGTGCTGGGGCAGTTTCAGGGAATCAGTGGGGGCAGAAGTCAGATCCCAGCAGATCAAGGAGTGAATTAAAGAGGAAAAGGACAAGAGTGTACTGTACCATGTTCACATGGCTCACAGATCAAATCCTGTCTCCCACCAAACCACAGCCACTCTGTGGAATAGCACATATGATGGTGAGCCCATAACCTAAGGTTAGCGTAATCCCCCAGCACCAGGGACACTGTGCTTGTGCCACCTCTAGAAAAGTACCTGTGAGAACAGATAAAAATCTCCAAGAAATTAAGACGGAAAAAAAAAAACCTTAAAAAAAAAGAAGCATTTCAGAGCAATGGTCACAAAGAGAGAAGTTGTATTTTTATGTTTTAAAATGAGAGTTGTCTAAATAGCACCCTTTCCGCTCTTGGGTGGCATGCAGGCGGTCCATCGCTGGCATCACGCCCCAGGGGACGCTGCAGCGCCAGGAGGGAGGAACAAACCCCTTTCAGAGATCTCGCCGGCCACATCCGTCTTGCACTGTGGCGCTACATCCTCTAGATGGCGATAAATCTCCAAAGAACGCCAAGCCTCCCCTCTTGGCTTTAGGTCCCTTGGAAAATTGCTTTCTTGGTAGAGAAAAATGAGAGGTATTTCTTTAGAATTGACTGGAAGCTGCTGAGAAAGCTCTTCCTTGCCTCTTAGGTCTTGAAAGGCCTTTGAAACACTGGCAAGAGTCCAGCGTCTGGAATATTGAAATCTAATTGAGGAAGGAGCTGCTGCATTTCTGAGTGCGTTGGAGCTGGGACCTGGCAGTAGGGATGCGAGGCTGAAAAGAGCTCCCAGGACAGGCTTCCCTGTCCTTAGGGGCCACCTCTCCCCCGGGCCCTGACGCCTGTGAGTTCTTACCCTTCTTAGCTGGGGCATGGCTGTTCATTTTCCGTAGGGTAGCTAATGCTAATACAAGCCAACCTTCTTGGTTTTGGTTTTTGCATTTATCCACCACATGCCTCTCTGTGCCAAGTGCTTTAGAAACTTCATTCAACCCTCTGAAGTAGGTTCTATTGTTTTCCCCTTATTCAAATAAGGGAAATACTTGGTCAAAGTCACTACGGCTGGGATTTTATTCTAGACCTCGGGTTCTTAATCACTCTGCTGTATTATCTCAAGGACAGTGTCTAAAAACTCTCGAACCTCTGGGAAAGGAGTTCTGTGAAGGGTCAGGGCCAAGTAAAGAGTCCCTCGGGAGAGTGGCCCAGGACATGGGAGGATGAGGTGTCTAGCGGCTCACACTGTCTGAAGGGAGCGTGAGGACACCCTGGAGAGGGTAAAAGAGTTCAGAAGAGAAGTGAGGTGTGTGTGGGAGACAAGGATAAGATGACTCTCCTTCCCAATGCTGCCAGGGGCCATTCCACCTGTGATTTGGGACTGGACCGTTAACCAGTAAAGGGCTTCAGGCATTTTAGCTTGCTAGTCAATGACTTCCTTAGAAAGGAGGAGGCCAGGTGACCTGTTCAAAGCAGTAAGCCAAAGCAGATTCGGTCTGGAAACGGACTTGGCAGTCACTGGCCTGTTGTGTGTCTGGGGGCAGGGGACAGCTTTGGTTTCTGACTGTCAGAGAGAAAGGTCCCACCTGACACACGAACCAGGAGGGCTTGGGATCAGGCTTGGCGCAGATGTCTCTACTGTGAACTTCCAGGGAGTCACCAGGGTGAATGCTCAGGGTCTCCTTTGGAGAATGCAGTTAATGGAATTGACTTAGGGGAAACTGCCCTTTCCCCAGTTTGCCTTTAGAATGATTAAAAATGTTAGAAAGTGACCGTTTGTTGATTATGTGCTTGTTATGTGTCAGCCCTTATAATGAGCCATTTATGTGCACTGTCTCATTTAGCTCTCGCTCGAAGTAAGTAGTAGTATCTCTGTTCCTCAGATGAAAAAACTGAGGCTCAGAGTGGTTAAGTAACTTACTGAAGGGCACACAGGAAGTAAGTGGCAGAACCCTGGTCTCTCCTATTCCAAGGCTTTTCTCTTACGCACTCTCTTAGGCAGAATCTTCCCTCTCTGTCTAAAATCAGATCCATTAGCTAAGGCAGAAGCAGAGATGTGCAATGTTTGTTGGGACTCAGAAGTCACAGTCTCCTCTGTGCCTCCTCAGAGCAGACAAGATTCAGCCTGCAAGGAAGTCAGTGAGATATGAAGAGAGACTTTTAAAAACCTAGAACTGTCAGACCTAAGAAATGACATTTCTTCTCCCTGGCTATGATTGTGGGAGAGAGATTTAGGAGCCAGGAGGCAGGTCCTGCCCTTCATGAATGAAATCCTGAGGTCAAGGAGGGTCACCTGCTTCTAGTCCTTTGTCTGGCTACATGGCCATTATTAACTCTATTAGCACCTTAGGCAACTGGATGTGTTTAATAGTAACATTAGCACTGATGAAACCTTGATTGCAGCAGGGGGTTATAGTTGATGGGGCAGCTCAATACTGGTGATCAATGGGGCACCTGATGTAGCCACATTTGCCTCCCCCACCTGGAGTTTGCAAGTGCTCTTACCATATTATCAACATCCATCCTAAAATGTTGTCAATAGCTATTTTCCCTTTTCCCCAAGGATCCTGAAATGCTTTGCATGTGTTTCCTCTACTGAAAGATAGAAGCCTGGTGTTATAGTTTATCCCCATTTATGAGATGAATAACCTTAAGAACAAATTAGAAGCTGAGCTGTGTCTCTGCAGAATGGCCTCCTTTCAAATACCACGTTTCTCTCCAGAGATATAAGAATATACAGAAATACATAAGGCTTATTTATGGAAACACAGAAGAAAACATTTGAAAATACACTTCTTATCAGCACTGCATTTTCCTACTTAACATTAATCCTTGGATTCATTTTTATTCCTTAATAGAAACACATACCGATGCTAGCAAAGAAAGAAAATTAAAACCTTGTCAATCAAAAATTATTTCATTATGGAAATGGTTTTATTTAAATATCTTTTTCTGTCTCTTAGCCTGATTTTTCCTCTCCATATACTTTGGAGAAAAATATTAGGTTTCTTCAACCCATGAAATAACAATTATTAAGCTCCTTCTATGCACGTGGCACTATTCAAGGCTCTGTAGGGGATACATGTTTGTGCATATTTTCTTCCCATAAAAGCACTTACAATCTAGCTGGAAAGAAACCTGCCTATCCATGTCTATGTCAATAGAGCATCATTGCCTCTATTGTTGTGACAAATAAGAGACACAGATAGGTCCTCTGGGACTTCACAGGAAGGAAACATCATCGTGAGTGCGATGGCAGAGATGGGTTCTGGGGGATGAGGATCATTCACCCATCCATTCAACAAATATTTGTTGTGGCAGCCACTGAGCATCTTGCTGGGGTTATGGTGATGGATTAGAAAAGCTCTTTGAGGAACTCATGACAGTGGGGAAACAGACGCATAAATAGCTGATTATAATTCAGCCCAAGATGACCGGGAAGGACTGAGCATTTGTGCACAGAGTTGGCCTAGCTAGAGAAAGTGGAGCACAGTGGGGCTGACACCCACCTGGCATCCTCTCTTCTAGGGGAGACCTGAGAACCATAGGGATTTTGTCACCCGACGGGGAGCCTTTTTGCAAATCCTGCCAAGGCACCGTATGTGCCAGTGGCTGCCCTGAGTGTGATCGTTTTTTTTTCTATTTTAAAATTTATTCTTTAAATTCACATACAATAAAATTCACTTTTTACAGTGTACAGTTCTATGAGTTTTGGCGAATATACAGAGTTGTGTAAACACCACCACAATCATGTTACAGAATAGTTCCATTGCCCTTCTAGTAAAATTCTCTCCTTCTACCTCCTTATAGTCAAGTGCTCTCTCTTTCCCAGCAGCTGGGAGCCGCTGATCTGTTCTCTGATCCTATAGTTTGTAGAATGTCATAGAAATGAATTGTACAGAATGTAGCTTTTTGAGTCTGGCCCCTTTCATGTGGCATAATGCATTTGACATTCGTCCATGTTGTTGCATGTATTAATTATCTCTTCCTTTTTGTTCCTTTTGTTACTGAGTGATATTTCATTGAATGGATGCACCACACTTTGTTTATCCATTCTCAAGTTAAGGGACATTCCAGTTGTTTCCAGTTTTGCTTAATAGCTGCTATAAACATTTGCATGTTTTTTTTGTGTGTGAACATAGGCTTTCATTTCATTGGGGTAATTATCCAGGAGTGAGATTGCTAGGTTGTGTGATAAGTATATATTTAACTTCATAAAAAACTACTTAAATATAAGAATATTATAAAACTAAGATTAAAAAACTTCATTATAGTGGATATACCAGTTTGCATTCCTACCAGCAATGTATCAATTCCAGTTGTTCTGTATCCTTGCCAGAACTTGATAGTATTAGTTTATTTTTTTAATTTAGTCATTCTAATAGTTGTATAGTGATATCTCATTATGGTCTTAATTTGCATTTCCCTAATGACTAATTATATTGAACACAATTCATAGCCTTATTTGCCATCTATATATCTTTTTGGTAAAGTACCTGTTGAGATATGTGCACGTTTTAAAAATTAGATTTGCTTGTTTGTTGTTGAGTATTGAGAGCTCTTTATATATTTTGAATACAAATACATTGTCAGATACGCAACTTACAATTATTTTCTCCCAGTCTATGGCTTTGTCTTTTCTTTTCTAGCAATGTCTTTCACAGAGCAAAAATCTAAAATATTGATGAAACCCAACTTATCAATTTTTTCCCTTTTATTGATTACACTTTTGGTGTTATATCTAAGAACTCTTTGTCTAGCTCAAGGTTGCAAAGATTTGTTTTCTTCTAGACGTTTAATAATTTTAGATTTTATATTTAGGTCTGTTATCTATTTTGAGTTAATTTTTGTATATGGTACAAGGTGTGGATTGAAGTGCATTTTTTTTTGTGCATATGGAGGTCCAGTTGTTTCAGCACCATTTGCTGAAAAGACTTCATTGAATTGCCTCTGCTTTTTTGCTAAAAATCAATTGGCCATGTTCATGTGGATCTTTTTCTGGGCTTTCTGTTTACTTACCCTGATCCAGGTGTGTATCCTTTCTCCAGTGTGAGTGTGGTAGTAAGCCTTAAGTTAGGAAGAGACACTGAGAGAGAAGGAACATTTGGGAGAGGACATAAGAAGGGCAGGAAGGGCTGGAGACTTCCCAGGGAGCATAACATTTAAGCTGGGATCCATATTGAAAAAGAGTGGGGCAGAAGAGGATGGGCAGATGATGTTATAGATCACTTAAGGCCTTGGGAACATTATGGGCAAAGGCTGGAGGGCAAGGGAGAAGCAGGTGGGGGCAATTGTATGATTCACAGTATGGCTGGGGCAGAGAGTGCTGGAGATAGGTTGGCGATGACCCAAGCCAGGGTCAGGTCAAGAGAGACGTCCATCTGATCCAAGAGTAGGCTGGATGCGTTCATTTCAGACGAGGGCATTTAAATAGGTCAACAGGATGAGCAAAAACACACATTCAGAAGCAATCAGTGCATCTTCCCTATCTCTAAAAGATTCTCAAAAACAGCAGACCCCAGGCCCAGCTGCCTGCTCACCTCCCAGAGGGAACAGCCCACTCAGCCCAGGACTGACACCACCCTGTCGATAGATCCCTGTATGAATTGAAACCTGCGCGTCATTTTCCCTCTCGCCTTGGCTCCGCAACGAGGCCTTGGTGCGTTGCAGTGCTCTCCCCGGGGCAGAGCAGCAGATGGCAGCAGAGCCAAGGCTCACGGAGCGGAAGCCGCCCAGTTCTCTGCCTTCCATTCGGAGCAGCTTTAATGTTGCAGCAATTTTCGTGTTTGCATAAAAGCACGATTGTTCCCCCACTCCCCACTCCCCAGCCTCCTGGAAATAATATTCTCTGAATCTTTTGGAATTAAACCTGCCAAACAGAGTGTAACGTGTTTCTTAATCATTTGGGCCACATTCTCCTTTTGGAATGGGTGTTGGTTTCAGTGGGAATGTTTTCTGAGGCTGTGGATCATTGAGAAGATGGTGCTGATTTGCTCTGTGAAGCTGAAGAAACAGCCAGACACGTGGCATGAAGTGAAATAAGGACAAATGCGGAAGACACCCCAGAGTCAGGATAAAAGAAAGGCCACAGGGACTGGGTGGTGAACCAGGTGCCACCTGCCCAGCATTATTGCTGAGTCACATGTCAGCCAGGTAAGCCTCTTCCTCAGAAAATGCTCCTCCCCTCCGCTCCTGACTTCCAGAATTCCTTCATTCCGGAAAAGTTTTGCAGAGTTCAGATGTTACTTCATGAGGGAGTCACAGCTCTTCCTCCCTCCCTCGACACCTACTGGAATGGGCTATAACACTCACGCATAGTGCAGTGCAACACTCCTTCATGGTACTTTTCACAACATGTAATTATTTAACTGTGTGATGACGTATTTGGTATCTCTATGCTTAACTAGATGGTAAACCCCATGAAGGCAGGATAGTTTTGCTTTGCCTGATTCTGTATCCCATACACAGGTCTGACATAGCTCCTGGCACAACGGTGGCACAATTATTTGTTGAATAATTCCATGATTATAGAAATAGAAGCAGTTGTATAATACAGAGGCAGAGAGCCAGATTGATTGGGGTGGAAATCCTGTGTCTGTTACTTACCTATTGTGCGTACTTAGGTATGTTGCTTAAGTGCTCTGGGTTTTGGTTTTTTCAGCTATAAAATCAGGATAACAATACTTATTTGCAGAGTAGTCATGAGTACACAATGAAATAATCTATGTGAAGTATTTAGCACAGTGTTTGAAACTAAGTGCTCAAACATGATAGCTACTTTAATTTTTATGGTGGAAACTTCATATGCAATTTGCCCAAGGAAACAGCATTGATTTGATCTCATAAGGTGATGAACTGACTAACACGAAAGCTTGCTTGTCATATAGTTTTGATAGGAGGGAGGAAGAGTGAATTGTTGGAGGTGATGACGCTGCCGCTGTGCTGCTGAAATGAGTGATTTGGAAGTCATAAAACTGTTAAAATGTTCTGCATTAGGGTGTTGTGTGGGAAAATACTGCTCTGAGTCAGAATAAATAATAAGCTAACTAGGTGAAGCCATATCTTGGTTTAAAAAAAGAATGCAGTGGGATCATTGATATGAATGTCAAGAATGTTAAGCTGAGCAAAGCAATTAGACATTTAAATTCCACCAACACAGGTTGAAAAGAACTGAGTTCAGTTCTGCACGCCCCAAGGGAAGCGTGGTGAGGTTAAGGGAAGCTGCCGAAGAGAAGGGTGAATGCTGGTGTTCTCTTCCCAAGAAATGCTCTCAAACTGTTGTATACATGTTTTATATTACCCAAAAAAAGAAGATCTTTTCAAATTGCTTTTAAATATTTGGGATATTCATAATAGCCAAAAAGTAGAAACAAGTCAAATGTGCATCAGTTGATGGACGGTATATCCACAAACTCTGGTATATCCATATAGTGGTATATTATTCGGGTGTAAAAAAATGAAGTTCTAATACTTGCTGTAACATGGACGGGCCTTGAAAACATTAAGTGAAATAAGCCAGATACAAGAGGACAAATATTGTGTGATTCTACTTATATGAGGTTCCTACAGTAGTCACATTCTAGAGGCAGGAAGTAGAATATTGGCTGCCTATGGCTGGGGGTAAGACTAGGGTGAGGAATGGGGAGTGACTGCTAATGGGTATGAGTTTCATTATGGGGTGATGGAAAGACTCTACAATTGGATTGTGGTGATGGTTTTAAAAGTATATGAACATACTAAAGCCCATCAAAGTGTACACTTTAAATGGATACATTGAATGGTATGCGAATTATATCTCAATAAAGATGTTAAAAATATTAGGGATAGATCAGTGGTTCTCAACCCTGGTTACACATTACAATCAATTTGGGGAGGGTAAAAAAGTACCAATTCCCAGGGTCCCAAACAGAGAAATGAAATATCTGAGGTGTAAGGCATGGCCTCTGGGCATTTGTGAAGCCAGGGTTGAGAGGCTGCACTGGCTGATTGAGAGAGTAGATTTTGACTTTTCTACCTCTGGAGAACTTACTACAGGCAATGTATAGGCACTCAATTTTATTGTTGTTTTTAATGATCTAAATCTGTATATCCAAAGTAATTTCCCTTTAGTTTTTCTTGAAGGCAGAAGAATAGTTGAACTGTATGGCCTTTCTAGAAACTTTCCCATTTTAGGATTTTGTAATTAAATTCATCTGTTGCACATGTTCTAAACAGAAACAAGCATTTGTTCCAGTAATGTCTGGAGCTTTAGTACAACTAGAAACATTCTGTTCATTTATTTTTCTTATTTTCCCCCCTGGCTTTATTTAGGTGTAACTGACAAATAAAATTGTGTATATTTAAGGTATATGATGTTATGATTTGATGTACATATATAGTGTGAAATGATTACCACAGTCAAATTAACTACCACATTCATCACCTCACATAGTTACCATTTGTTTTTGTATTGAGAACACTTGAGATCTACTCTCAACAATTATCAGGTATACAATACAGAATTATTAACTATAGTCACAAGGTTGCACATTAGATCCCCAGAACTTATTGATCTTATAACTGAAAGTTTGTACAATTTGACCAACATCCCCCCATTCTTCCCTCTGCACCCCACACCCAAAGCCCCTGGTGACTACCATTCCACTCTTTGCTTCTGTGATGTCAACTTTTTTAGATTCTACATATAAGTGAGACCATATAGTATTTGTCTTTCTGTGCCTGGCTTATTTCATTTAGCATAATGTCCTCCAGGCTCATCCGTGTTGTCACAAATGACAGGATTTCCTTCTTTTTTATGGCTAAATAGTATTTGCTTGTGTATATATACCACATTTTGTTTATCCATTCATCTGTTGACTGACACTTAGGTTGATTCCATATCTTGGCTATTGTGAATAATGCTGCAACGAACATGTGAGTGCAGGTATCTGTGACATACTAATTTCATTCTTTTAGATATATAGTCACAATGTATATCCAAAAGTAACAATGTTCCGGTCAACACTGGACCACCTATATGATGGTAGTCTCTTAAGATTATAATACTATATTTTTACTATACCTTTTCTATGTTTAGATGTAGATATTGTGTTACAGTTGCTTACAATATTTAGTATAGTCACATGCTGTACAGGTTTGTAGCCTAGGAGCAATAGGCTATACCATATAGCCTAGGTGTGTAATAGGCTGTACTATCTAGGTTTGTGTATGTACATTTTATGATGTTCATGCAATGACAAAATAGCCTAACAATGCATTTCTCAGAATGCATCTTTGTCATTAAGTGATGTGTGACTGTATACTCAGAAGTGGGATTGCTGAATCATATGGTAGTTCTATTTTTAAATTTTTGAGGAACCTCCATACTATTTTCTATAATGGTTGTATCAGTTTACATTCCCAGCAACAGTATACTAGGGTCCCTTTTCTCCATATCCTTGCTAACACTTACCTTTTGTCGATTTGATAATAGCTATCCTGACAGATGTGACATGATATTGCATTGTAGTTTTGGTTTGTATTTCTTTAATGATTAGTAATGTTGAGCACCTTTTCATTCAGATATCTGTTGACCATTTGAATGTCTTTGGAAAAATGTCTATTCAGGTGCTTTCCACATTCTTAAAAACTTTTTTGTTTTTTTTTTGCTATTGGGTCGTTTGAGTTTCTTACATATTTTGGGTATTACCCTCCTATCAGTTACATGGCTTCAAATATTTTCTCTTTTTCCATAGGTTGCCTTTTCATTTTGTTAATTATTTTCTTTGCTCTGTAGAAGCTTTTAAATTTGATTTAGCCCTAGTTATTTATTTTTGCCTTCGTTGCTTGTACTTTTGATATCATATCAAAAAAATCACTGCCAAAACTAATGTCTAGGAGCTTTCTCCCCATGTTTTCTTCCAGGAGTTTTATAGTTTCAGTTCCTACAATTAAATCTTTAATCCATTTTGAGATAATTTTTATGACAGATCATATGACAATTCTATCTTTAATTTTTTGAGGAAATAAGTCTGTAAGAAAAAGGTTCAATTTCATTCTTTTGCGTGTGGATATCCACTTTTCCCAGAACCATTTATTGAAGAGACTATTTGTTCCCCATTGTGTATGCTTGATACCCTTGTCAAAGATTAGTTGACTATTTTTTTTTTTGTTTCTTTGGGTTTGTTTCTGGGCTCTCTGTTCTGTTCCATTGGTCTATGTATCTGTTTTTATGCCAGTACCATACTCTCTTGATTACTATAGCTTTGTAATAGAGTTTAAAATCAAAAAGCATGATATCTCCAGCTTTGCTCTTTTTAGTCAAGATTACTTTGGCTATTCAGGGTCTTTTGTTGTTCCATACAAATTTTAGGTTTTTAAAATTTCTGTAAAAAATGCCCTTGCAATTCTGATAGGGATTGCATTGGATCTGTAGATCACTTTGGGTAGTGTGAACATTTTAACAATATTAATTTTTCAAATCCATGAACATTGGATATCTTTCCATTTATCTGTGTCTTTTTAAATTTTTTTCATTAATGTCTTAGAGTGTTCAGTGTACAGATATTTCATCACCTCCTCAGTTAAATTTATTCCTAAGTATGTTATTTTTTTTGGTAGCTGTTGTAAATGAGATTGTTTTCTTTATTTTTTGGAGAGTTCATCATTAGTGTACAAAAAAACAACTGATTTTTGTATGTTGAGTTTGTACCCTGCAACTTTACTGAATTCATTTATTATTTCTAACAATTTTTTGGTGGAGCCTTTAGGGTTTTCTATACATAAAATTATGTCAACTGCAAACAGAGATGCTTTAACTTTTTCCTTTCTGATTTCTTTTTCCTACCTAATTGCTTTGTCTAAAACTTCCAGTATTATGTTGAATACAAGTGGTAAGAGTGGTCATCCTTGTCTTGTTCCTGATCTTAGAGAAAAACTTTCAACTCTTCACCATTGAGTATGATATTAACTATGGGCTTGTCATGTATGTCCTTTATTATGTTGAGGTACCTTCCTTCTCTACCAACTTGGTTGAGAGTTTTTATCATGAAAGGATGTTGAATTTTGTCAAATAATTTTTCTGTATCAATTGATATAATTGTGATTTTTATACTTTATTCTATGAATGTTGTGTATCACATTTATTGATTTGCATATGTTGAACCATCCTTGCATCCCAGGGATAAATACAGCTTGCCCATGTTGTATGATCCTTTTAAAGTACTGTTGAATTTGGTTTGTTAATGTTCTGTTGAGAATTTTCGCATTTATGTTCTTTAGGAATATTGACCTGCCAGTTTCTTTTCTTATAGGATTTTTGGCTTTGGTATGAGGGTAATGCTGGCATTGTACTATGAGTTTGGAAGTTGTCTCTCCTTTCAATTTTTGGGAGGAGTTTGAGAAGGATTGGCATTAATTCTTCTTGGAATGTTTGGTGAAATTCACTCAGGATGTAATTGAGTCATGGACTTTGCTTTGTTGGGAGGCTTTTGATTACTGCTTCAATCTTCTTATTCATTATTGGTCTATTTGGATTTTTTATTTCCTTATAATTCAGTCTTAGTAGTTTGTATGTTTATAGGGATTTATCCACCTTTTCTAGGTTATCCAATTTATTGGGTAGTAGTTTCTTAGGATCCTTTGTATTTTTATGGTTGCAGTTGTAATGTCTCCTCTTTCATTTATGATTTTATTTATTTGAGTCCTCTTTCTTTTTTTCTTGGTTAGTTTAGCTAAAGTTTTGTTAATTTTGTTTCTTTTCAAAAAAACCAACTCTTAGTTTTGTTGATCTTTTCAATTGTCTTTCTAGTCAATTTTGCTATTCCTGCTCTAATTTTTATTATTTTCTTCTTTCTGCTAACTTTGAGCTTAGCTTGTTCTAGTTTTTTCTAGTTTCCTGAGGTATAATGTTAGGTTATTTGAGATTTTTCTTTTTTCTTAATGGAAGTTTTTATTGATATAAACTTCCCTCTTAGAACTGCTTTTGTTGTATCCCATAAATTTTGGTTTTTGTTTCCATTTTTGTTTGCCTCAAAATATTTTTTGATTTCTCCTTTGAGCCACTGGTTATTCAGGAGTATGTTATTCAATTTCCACATATTTGTGAATTTCCAGTTTTCCTCCTGATATTGATTTCCAGTTTCATAACAGTGTCGGCAGAAAAAATACTTGATATAATTTTAATCTTCTTAAATTTGTTCAGACTTCTTTTGTGGCCTACCATATGATCTAATCTGGAGGTCATTCTATGTGTGCTTGAGAAGAATGTATGTTCTGCTGCCGTTGGATGGAATGTTTTGTGTATGTCTCTTAGGTCCATTGGCCTATAATGTTATCCAAGTCCTCTGTTTCCTTAAGGATTTTCTGCCTGGGTGATGTATCCATTGTTGAAAGTGGGGTATTGAAGCCCCCTAGTATTATTCTATTGTTTTATACTTCAAAAACAACTAATTGTCTATTTATTCTCCACACTGGCCAGAGCAAGTCATACCTGTCTTTTCAGGCCAACCACTGTATTTTCTAAAGAATAGTGATAAAACACATCCCTGTCAAGGTCCTTATGAAAGCTAACTAGAACTTGTTTGAGTTGCAGTCAATCACCTTTTAAAGAACAAAGAACAAACCTATATCTTGAATTTTGCAGTGCAAGAAATAATATTGGAAAATTTCAAAATAAACACATTAGAATAGAGAATGCCATCCTATTAAATTGAATTTTGGAGGGACAACTCTGGTAGCATGAAAGGAGGAAGAAGAAATAAATGTACATTTATCGAACTTCTATGAGTCAGATTCAAAGCTTTATGCTCTATACACAGTATATCATTTCATTCTAGCCCCAATCGTCTTTGTAGGTAAGCATTGTCTTTTTCATTTGTTTTTCAGATGAAGAAATGAAGTTGGGGAGGCCACTTAATTTGCTCTGGGTCCCAAGCTTGTAAGTGGAAGTCCTGAAATGTGGCCCAGCAGATGTACGTCTGCCATCCTGTCATTCTGAAGGAAGGCCAGGTTGTTTATGTTTTATAGCTTTGTATAGGAAAAAGAACTATATGTTAGCAGATCCCAATTTCAAATTCTGTATGGTCTTGGGCAAGTCACAATTTCTGCATCCCATTTTCCCAAGATATGAAGGCAAAAATATTTTTCTCATGGGCTGGTTAAGAGGCAAATAAATGAGTTAATGTAGGTCAAAGTGCTCAGCATTTTGCTTGGCACATTATAGGTGGGGCATTACAAATATCAGTCGAGTGACTTGAACTTCGGGTTTCTAAGATGTACAGTAACTAAAGTGGAAAAAGTGGCTCATTTTGGCAAAATCCTCAGCCTTACTCTAATTGTCGTCTTTGAAGACCATCTGAATGAGCCACAGGCATGAAAGCCCAGGTTTAAAAAGCCTCCCAGTGAGTTCTGTCTGTTTGGGCAAGTATTTTGATTTTAAAAAGAATTATTTTCCTGGCTTGAATTCTTTCAGAAACCCATTAATTTATAAACCAATAGGAATATATCCAGCAGCTGCTTTGTGCTAGGTTCCCTGGGGACTATCTCTGCCTTCTAAAAACTTAGTATGTAGTCGCAGGGGGGCAAAGAAAACACATACAAAACAACAGTAATATCAATGAGATGCTATTCATATTTTTAAAACTACCATACTCACATAGTAAAAATTCAAAAGTACTAAAGGTAGAAAGTAAGTTGGTCTCCCACCTCACCCTTTTTGCCCTGGTTCTATTTCCCTCTAATCAATTTCTTAGCACTTTCTGAGAGATTCTTTTTATACACAAGCATATATGTATGTATAGCACCTTGCCTTTTACCAAAATACCAATGAGACATGCTATGATATTCTTCTGTACTTTGCTTTTTAAAATTCATAAAATATCTCAGATATTGTGCTGCATCAGTACATATTGATCTCCCTCATTCTCTCTAATGGAATTCTTTTGTATGAATATACCACACGTTATTTAATAGCCCCTTATCAATGGTCTTTTAGGTTGTTTCCAGGCTTTTGTTACCTGAACAATGCTGCAGTAAATTCTCCTGACAAAGAGCTATAATTAAGGGCTAAATTGTGTGGCTCAAACTGTAAGTGATTCTGATTTTGTGGTGTGGGTGCTAATGGCATTTTTGGTGGGATAGTTTTTTGTTGTGCAGAGCTGTTTTGCCTATGGCATGACTTTTATGTCACCCCCCCCACAAGTTCCAATATACCTTCATTGTGACAACTAAAAAAAGCTGGTCCCCCCCATTTCTCAATACCCTCTAGGGGGATGATATTGCCCAGGCTGGGAACCACTGCAAGTGCAGGGAGTTAGAGTTGGAAGCCTTCTGGGAAAATGGGGAGTCTGATTATGCTATGGATTGAATGTTTGTGTCCCCTCCACAATTCATGTTTTTTTTTTTTTTTTTTTTGAGACAGAGTCTTGCTTTGTTACCCAGGCTAGAGTGAGTACCGTGGCGTCAGCCTAGCTCACAGCAACCTCAAACTCCTGGGCTCAAACGATCCTACTGCCTCAGCCTCCCGAGTAGCTGGGACTACAGGCATGCGCCACCATGTCCGGCTAATTTTTTCTATATATATTTTTAGTTGGCCAGATAATTTCTTTCTATTTTTAGTAGAGACGGGGTCTCGCTCTTGCTCAGGCTGGCAAAATTCATGTTGAAACTGAATTCCCAGTACAGTGGAATGGTATTAAGAGGTGAGGCCTTTAGGAGGTGATAAGACTGTGAAGGCTCTACCCTCATGGATGGGATTAGTGCCCTTATAAAAGGAATTTGGGGAATGAATTTGGCCTCTTTTTGTCCTGTCCCTTCCACCATATGAGGACATAGCAACAAGGTGCCATCTTGGAAGCAAAGAGCGGCCCTCACCAGACACTGAAACTGCCGGTGCAGGTTCTTGGTCTTCTCAGCCTCCAGAACTGTGATAAATAAATTTCTATTGTTTATAAATTGTTCTATTGTTTACCCAGCCTGTGGTATTTTGTTATAGCAGCACAAAAGGACAAAGACAGAGCAGGACTTTGAGGATTTGCATGGGCTTTGGGACACAGCCTGAGAAATGACCAGAGGCAGTCACCTTATTGGGAGATTTTTCTTCTCTTTACACCTACTCATTTATTCCCAGAGAGATGATGCAGTGTTGTAAAGCTGATTAGCCTGGCAAGTGTTCCTTAGCCTTTAATGTGTGTCCTGAAAGCAATCCTCGGTCCTTGCTTTAGTTGTTCACCCAGGCTGCCATGTTGGCCCTGGGTCTGCATGGGCCTCAGTCACAGGTGTGGAGGTGCTGGCCTGGTGACTATGTTCCCCAGAAGAACAGGGAGGGCCATCAACACAGCCACTGCCCTGGCTTGGGGCAAATTATGCAATGTTCAAATTTTCACTCTACCATTTCAGTGCCAGTGAATCATAATGTCCTACAAAATTAAAGCTGGAAGGAAATTGTTATATCATTTAGCCCCTCTTGATTAGAGAGGGGGTTTAGGTTAATGTGCACATCGATATCTGGCTTAAGGAAAAATGTCATAAAAGAGCCTGCAGGTAAGGGATGTTATAGACTTGGGAAGAAGAGTAGTGATGGCTGACTATGATGAACTCCATGCCAAGGGAAAAATGATCCAAATCAGTGGTTTCCCAACTTGGTTTTACATCAGAATTACTTGGAAAAGTACTGGGGGAAAAAATCAGATTCCCAGGCTCCACCCCAGCCTAGAGAAATTAGAATCTCTAGGACTAGGATTTGGGACTCTGTATTTTTACTATGATCCTCAGGTGATTCTTATGCCTGGTAGTGGCCTGACAATCAGGCTTGGGAAACTCTGATTTAAATAGACTCCATTCAAATAATTCCCACATCACAAATATGAGTGTCACAGGAGCCTGGAGTGCTGCTGTGCTGATAGCTGCCCTATTGGTGAAGGAAGTGAGCAGATAATATGCTAGATGGTTAATTATGTTGGCATTTATTCATTCTGAAATGTTTACAAAAGTAATTAGAAGTCAGATGAGGTGTGATGCTCACTGACCTTTAAGGAGAGCTTGGCCTCAAACAACTAAAAAAAAAAAAAAAGGAAATGCCTATTTCAAAGGTTAATCAGAACAAAACACAGCATGATTAGCTGGGGATCTCTAGCTTGCAAAAGGAAGGTTTTATTTGGTATCAAGAATGAGAATTAGGAAACGGAAGATCATCTCTTCTGAGTCGTGGTTTTTCTGGATTCAGAATGATGTTCTGAGAAAAGATAGGGATTAGCACTTTTCCAGGACTTGAATCTTTCCTGGCTGGCCTAGCAGTTTTCAATTTTTTTTTTGTCTGACATTGTTGGGAAGATCTTTCCAATTGTAAATTGAGAGCTCTTGCTCCATGTGGTTGCACAATCAAGTGGCACCATTTACTATTCTTACCTCTTGTTCTAGAGACTGTAACCCTACCTTCTGATGGTGGAAAATCTTCCAGCGCCTTGCCTTTAAGTTCTTCTCCCCAGCTAGGGATGTGTATTTGGGTTCACAGGGTGTCACTTTCTTGACAATGAGGTGAGGCTGACTGGCTACGTGACCTTAAGTAAACAGCCCAACTTTACTCCACCTTTGCCCTTCCAGAATCATTTTCTACCCTGCTCTGCAGACCACATCACTGGGGCTCTTTGCTGGCTGACTTCCTGCTAGATTCTGCCATCAGGGAGTCCCTGGCAGGAGGTGCTAAGGTCTTCTCTGCTTCGTTCCTCGCCATGGCCCAAGGAATGGCGCGGGCCCCACGGCTACAGCTGTACTTGCGCCCCTGCAACCCCCTCGCCCCGCGGCTGGACCCTCACCGAGCTCTGCGGTCCTATTTCCTCCCTCCGCACCTTCCCGCCTACCGGCTACCGTGGCTCCCCCTGTTGGTAGTCGCTGGATGCTTCATCCACATGTGGTGGTGCCCTTGTCCTTGCGCACGTCTCAGTAAATAATCCTTTTACGGAAGTCTCTTTAGTTGAACACCCTGTGAGAAACTGTTTTTATCCCTGCCTGGTAAGTTTTCTTTTTTTAAGCTGTCAAACAGGGAAGCAAACCTTCCTCCGCCCGTCTTGGTGTAACTGCGAAGATAACGTGAGATAGATCTCTGGTGGAGCCTTCAGCAGCAGAAAGCGCTCAGCTGCCTGGTGGCATCATAGTTACTGCTACGGTGATTATTAACAAGGTCTGAGACATCTTCATAACCTTAAGGCATTTTGGACAGTTTTCAATATTTGATATTTGCACAGTAAATACTACTTGATTAATTCAGGGAGCAGGAAGTAGGGAGTGATGACAAGAACAGATACCTACTTTCAAGTGTACAGACTCACTATATTTCTGAAAGATACGAGAAAATCTAGTTTTGTTCTGTTATTAGTGCGAATTCCTCCCAAATTCTGGTAACAGGTTGACATATAGCCCTAGCTTTCAGAGCTACGTAAAGTTTTCATTTATGTCTGGGTTCTGTAAGTATTTTGTTGAAAGTTAGTAGAAGCTATGTTTGGGGTTACTGGCAAGATTTCACTTTAGCCTGGAAAGTGTTGAAAACATCAAGTTTTTAAAAACTTACATAGTTGTACACATATGTATAATTTATTTAACCATTGCCTCATTGTTAGGTAACTAGATTGTTTCCAGTTTTGCTCTTTGACAAAGTGAAAGTGATACAGTGATCAGCTTTGCACTTATGGTAATCTGCACGTCGTTGAACGATGCCAGTCACTGCTCAGGTCAGGTGCTGGTGGATACAACAGGAAGCACAGCAAAGTCGTGCACTCACCAGCTTATATTCTAGGAGAGGAGACAGATAATAAACACAACACACACACACACACACACACACACAATGAGTAAACAGGGTAAGATTTATAGGGGATGGAGGCAATGGGGGTTGCTTTTTTAATTCGGGCAATCACAGAAAGCCCTTCTGATGAGGTGACATTTGAGTGGAGGTCTAAATGACTTGAGGGAGCAAGCCAGGCAAATATCTGGGGGAAAGGCATTCCTGGCAGAGGGAACAGCATCTGTAAAGGCTCGGAAGCAGGAATGTGTTTGGCATGCTTGAGAAACAGCAAGGCAGTCCCTGGGACAGGAGAGGAATGAGTGAAGGGCACAGTAGTAAGAGGTCAATTAGAGGGGGACCTGGGGGCAACCGAAGGGTCCTATAGGTCATTTACCAAGACTGTGACTGGTCATTACAATGATCGAAGACCCTGGCGGGTTTGAAGTAGAAGACTTTCATTTTATAAGGTCCTTTTTGGCTGCTGTGTGACAAATGTTCAGGACGGGGAAGGGCAAAGTGAGGGTGGCCAGTTGGGAGACTTTTGGAATAATTCATGCAGAGATGATAATGGCTTGGACTAGGGTTGTCACAGTGAAGGTCATGAGAAATGGCTGGATTCTGGGTATATGCTGAAGATAAAGGTAGCAGATTTTACTCATGGATTGGATGCAGAATATGAAAGAAAGGAGTTAAGGATGACTTGGGTTTTGCCCTGAGTAATGACTGTTGAAGGATAAAGAAATGAATGCCTTGTTAGGGCAGCAGTTCTTAAGTTGGGGCAATTTTGCCTCCCAGGGGACATTTGGCAATGTATGAAGATAATGTTGTTTGTCACACTGGGACGGGGGATGTGTGCTACAGACTTCTAGTGGGCAGAGGCCAGCGATGCTGCGAAACCTCCTACAATGCATAGAACAGCCCATAACAAAGAATTATCCAGCCCCAAATGTTAAGAGAGGCTGAGAAACCTGGGCTTAGGGAGATCACTACTTTTTTTCCCCTCAGCCTCTTTCTTCTCTTGGCTTTGTTCTCCTCTCCCCGCCAGATGCGTTTCTTTGTTGCTTCTTGTACAAGTTAAGAAATGGCTGGCCCAGCTCTTCCCCCTGCCCTCCGCCAAACGCGACCTTTAAGCTCCCACATCCAAATTCAACTCACTATATATAGTCTTTTTGTCCCAGTTCCACATTTTCAGGAGAGAGACATTGATTGGCCCAGGTGTGTGCTCTGCTTCAGCCCAGCATGTCAGAGGGTGGGCCCCTGGCCACTTAAAAAAGATCGCAGGAAAGACAGTCAGGGAAGGAGTGAGGGTCAAATAAGAAAATTCCCTGGCGTGTCTGTTGTACGAAGTTGGAGAATTCGACCTAAAGATCTTGCTCTTGGGGGTTCTGGCTTAGCCCACAGAATCGTGCAGACTCTGCTAGTTCAGCCCCGTCCTTTTGAATTACAAGAAAGGGAAACCGTGAGTGAGGAGAGATGGCTAAAGATCTCCTGGGCCACATTTGAAATCTGAATTCCCACTGAGCTGGACGTGAAGAGAAAGCTGTTTGCTGTGTTTTTCCTTTCCCTTTTTAATTGAATTTCAATCCAGCATATCTGTAGAGGAAATCACTTAAAGCAACAAACGCTCATAACTAGTGACCGGCATGAAAAATAATAGCGAGGAGAGAGCACAGAAGGCAGTGTACGGTTAGTGCAACATATGGCTCTGCTCTTGGATTTCCACTGACTATATTACCCAGGCAGGAACTTGTTTTCAGAGAGAAGGATATTCTGCAGATGGTAGCATCCTGGGATCATTGTCAGAAAGAGGAGAGATCATATCAGACTCATATTGAATCAAATGTTCATTTAAGAATGAGTCTGAGATCATTTTTCCATGCAGTAATGAGGATTTTAATATTTCCAGCCTGCTGTTCCACATGACTAGTGCGCTTCTCACAGAGATGTCTCTGAGGGCCTCAAAATAGTGTTAATAAAAACTGTCGTAGGAACAGACTGATGGTGGTGAGGAGAGAGGTAGCCTGCTCAGGCCCCGAGAGGTGTTGGTGGGTGCCTGGCGTGGGCAAAACAGAAGACTCTGGTGAGTAAAATGTGTCCCTTACTCTTCATGCTGTCAGAAATACTTGCATTTCTCAGATGGTTGATGTAAAGTTTTTTTTTTTTTTTTTTGAGACAGAGTCTCGCCCTGTTGGCCCAGGTAGAGTGCAGGGGCGTTGTGTAGCTCACAGCAACCTCAAACTTCTGGGCTCAAGCGATGTTCCTGCCTCAGCCTCCTGAGTAGCTGGGACTACAGGCGCCCACCACCATGCCTGTCTAATTTTTCTATTTTAGTAGAGATGGGGTCTCGCTTTTGCTCAGGCTGGTCTTGAACTTCTGAGCTCAAGCGATTCTCCCACCTCGGCCTCCCGGTGCTAGGATTACAGGTGTCAGCCACCGTGCCCAGCCTGAGGTAAAGTTTTGAAAGTCCCTGTAGAAGGGCAGTTATCAACTAATAAATAAGCTATAAGGGGCCATTTGCACTTTAAACAGTTTTATTGAGATATAATTCACATACAATTTACGTATTTAAAGTGTACAGTTAAATGATTTTTAGAATAGTCACAGAATTGTGCATTGATACCAAAATCAGTTTTAGAACATATTCATCACTCTCAAAAGAAAGAAACCTGTATCCATTTCCCCCCAAATCCCAGCTCCAGGCAACTACTAATCTACTTTCTGTCTCTATAGATTCTATTCTAGAAATTTCATATGTGTGGTATCATGCAGTATATGGTCTTTTGTTTCTGGCTTCTTTTACGTAGTGTAATGTTTTCAAGGTTCATTCATGTCGTAGCATGAATCAGTACTCATTCTTTTTTATGGTTGAATAGTCTTCTATTGTATGGATATATCACATTTTGTTTACCCATTCATTAGCTGATTGACATTTGGATGGTTTCTATTATATTTTTGGCTATCATGAATAATGCTGCTATAAATATTTGTGTACAGGTCATTCGTCATTTAGCATTAATTAGCTTATCAACCCAAAAGTCAACTGCTCTAGGAAGTCTGCCATGCTCTGCCCTCCTCTTTCTTTTGCCTTTAGCCCCATTTAATTACTCTCCCCTTCTCACAGCATCTTGTACGTCCAGTACTAGCACTTGCTCTCAGAGTGATGGCCTGTTCATCATCTCACCTGTCACCTCTCTGAAAGCAAGAATCACATCTTACTCATCTTTCCATTCCCAGCACCTATTAATATTAAGTTGACAACTAGTCCTATTTCTCCACTAATTGCTGAATTTACACGTATGGCCTTTATGTACAATGAGTTTTTATATCTTACTCTTTAAAGAATTTCCGACTCTCAGTTTAGCCTAAGAATTCCACATCTTTTTCTTCAGTCTCCCACTTATCTGTCACTTCCTGGGTCCTTTTTGGTCATGGCCAAACCCCAAGGTGGCTGGAACCTCTCTGCCCTGGTCATTCACGGTGAACCAGAGGGAGGCCCCAAGGGGATACAGAAACTCAGATTTTTTTTTTTCTTTTTTACTTAAAAATGTTAAGCTTTTTGTATCTTTTCTTTTCTTTTTCCTTTTTGAGCTATAAAGGGAGGAGAACACCAAATGGGGCCCTTCCTGGCAGTGTCGATTCAGTGCAGTACTGAGGTGGGTGAGTAATAGCCCTCGTAAGCGAGTGTGTGGGCTGAGGTCAGGGGAAGCTCCTTGGGCCTCTCGGGGGTTCATGACACCGTCAAGGCTTCTCTTGAATGTCTGTCTGCTCGGCTGGAGCTGCCATCTTTTGTGTATTTTACAGGAAATTTTTAGAGCCTCCTTTAGGTCCCCAGGGCTCTGCGTGCTTGATGTGACTTTTGAAGATGGTTCAGTCCCCCATAGCCAAGAGACAAATGTCACATTGACAGGCTGGCTCCCAGGCTGCCGGCTGAGGCTACTGTTCCTTGCTTTCAGGGCTCCTGTTGCCCCTGTTGCTCACCCTCTCAGACCACTCACCTCCTGTTTTGAGACTGATCATTCGCTGGCCTCACTGGAATCTACGGTCCTGGAAAACCAGGACTTGGTTTCAGCTCTGTGTTCACAGTGGCTTTGGCACTTGGTGGGTTCTCGGTGACTGTTTTTGACTGGGTCACTTCCTGGCATCCCTTCAGAGCCTGGAGAGGAGTTAGGTGCAGGAGGAAAGGGTTCTCCAGTTGTGGGAAACAGGCATCTATGAGTGTAGAATAAGACTGGAGACCTTGGCACAGTTTTTGCCTAGAGAGGGTCAATCCTGGAATTTAAACTCTTGTTCTAACAAGCTTGTCTAAATGGCCTTCTATGTCTTCTAGTCAGATGGTATCTCTCCGTCTACTCATGGGGTGCTAGACCTTTGCATAGACCTTCTGCAATGGTACCCAGCTCTGAACTTTCAGAAAAGGGATGTGGCTCCAGAATGACCTTCCTTTCCTGATCTAGAATTGTCTCAGTTTGCTGAAGCCATCTTAAAAGATCTGTTTGTTTCCACCCTAATAGTAAATCCCTGGGCATTTGGTACATTTTCCAAGAGCTTTTAAAGAATTCATTCATGGGACCCACATGGTCCCATGGAGCTGGGGCCAGTCTTACCCTTCCAAATGCTATCGTGAGGCTGCCCACCTGGAAGATGCTCATGTAACTCACTTCAGTGAGTATGTGGTAAGGATTTGATTTTCTGTTTTTACAAACAGGGCAATGAGGATGAGAGATGCAACAGCTGCTTAGAGGCAAATACAGGTTTTGTCTTTTTCACTATGCCATCCATCTCTAATCATTTTGTTGATAATTAATTTGTGTTAGTGACACATGGCTGCTTTAGATAGATGGTATGTTCTGGTAATAAACTCATTCCTATCTTTTCTTTGTGCTCACTCTTTGGATTTCCTTTGCCTTTCCACTCTTTTGTCCGTTCTTTGAGAATGAGCAGTGAGGCAACCAAATCTGTGTGATATCTGTAGAAAACAAACAAAAAAAACACCCAAGGGTGATGTGTATCTACAGGTTTGGAGAGAATCCAATCACAGAGGTGCTAACAAACCAAATAATATGGAATTCGAAGGCACAAAACCTCCATCATTCTATTGCGTAGCAGCACCAAGGGACGTTTCAAACACGTGATACACTAGGAACAACTAATATGGATTTCCCCCTCCTTCAAGTACTCATGAGTGATGGGCACCCTGCAGTTAATCGAGTCCTCCTGAGGGATCGTGACATCTCCTCTGAGGTATGCTTATTTTCACTGCCTCCAAAGATTGCAAACTCTGTGAGGTCATGTCTTCTACGTGTAGGCAACTCGCTCAATGCCTCCTACATGCTGAAACCCAATGAAGAGCTGATTTTGGACATTTACATCCCTCCCCTCCCCTCCCCTCCCTTCTCCCTTCCCCCTTCCCCCTTTCCCCTTCCCCCTTTCCCCTTTCCCCTTTCCCCTTTCCCCTCCCCTCCCCTCCCCTCCCCTTCCCTTCCCTTCCCTTCCCTTCCCATCTAAAGCAGTCATGTGTCACTAACACAAATTAATTATCAACAAAGTGATTAGAGATGTATGGCATAGTGAAAAAGACAAAACCTATATTTGCCTCTAAAATAGCTGTTAACTCTCCCATCCTCATTGCCCAATTTGTAAAAACAGAAAAGCGTATCCTTACCACATACTGGGTATCCATCCAAACTCAGTATGAGTTAACTTAGTCCCTTCTTTGTTCAAAAAGGATTCAAGCGACCTTCATGTCATGTGGTGAGACAGAGATGGCTAGGAAACATAACATAAATTAGAGATGGCTAGGGGAAAATAAGAAAAGCAAGAATAGGGCCATACAGTGAGTCCCCAGAGGTACACATGCCGCAGAAGAGCCAGAGATTTGGCTTTACGAGACTAAATAGGAAACCTTGTCAGTTACACAGTTCGCTGTCCACACAATAAAAGCAAGTCAGCTTCTCAACAGTAGCATAACCGCTGGACCCTAAGAGCCTGAAGGAGTTTCTCGAAGGATGCCCCTGAGAGTCACAGCTCTCTGCTGGCCTGAGCTGTCCAAGGGGTAGATTTTTGAGTACAGAGAGGAAGGATGGACTGTATAGCTTTCAACCAGTCCTTTATGAATTTTATTTCTCTCAGCTGAGCTTTTGCTCAAATGCAGTTTATTTTTAAGAGAACATATCCATCTTGATCCCACACTAACTTTCCCTTCTGCTTCCTTTTATTTGAAAGAAAACTGTAACCACGCAGTCACGTAAGTCTGAGTGCTTATAAGTCGTACAGGACCCCTGTGCTCATTTGTTCCCATGTCCAACCAGTCATTGTAATCTGTTCCTTTCTTCCTCTCTTCCCTTCTCCTTCCCTGCCTCTGCCTCTCCCTCCCTTCTCCCTTCCTCCTCCTTGCCCTCTCTTCCTTCCATCACCACTTACTATTAATATAGATCAGGAGCTGGGCTAAACACATGAAGGCAGGATATTAAACATGTGGAACCATTGGCAAGGGGACTGTCTAATCCAGGAATTGTATCAGCTTTAGCACAGGAGCAAGATCCTAAAAGCCTTCTCCTGTGCCAGGCACAAACTCTTCAGTTCCTGGATTGGGAAATGGGGTTGCTTTGTGGAGTTCCAGGAAGGGGCTGGGGTGCCGGGGTAGGCATGGGGCTCGGTGGCTGGTGGTTGCAGGAAAGGGGTGGTTTCTGTACTTACAAATGTTTCAGTGTTTTAACAACTGAGACAGCTGCACTGGTGATGCTGGTTGCATAGTGGCCCTGGATATGTGAAGTCACAAAGATGACTTGGCCATGTTTCCTACCCTAAAGGACACTGGAGTTCCCTATCTTTAGAATGTGTTTCAAAAACATCTTTTCCTCTCACTGTCTGTTGCCATGACTATAGTTTAGACCCTCATTATCTCAGGCTCCATTAATTACAATAGCCTCTTAACTGGATTTTAATTTCTTTCTTCTTTTATTTCCCTTCTTTCCAATGTTTCATATATGTGCTCCTGGAGAAAATTCCCTCCCCCCCAATGCTGCTTTTTATCATGCTATTACCTTCTACTCCAAAACTGTCAGTGGCTTTTCTCTCTTCTTTAGAATAATAGGTGAATTCTTTACCTGGGCATGTGAGGCCCTCAATTTTGTACCTACACCACTGCATCAAGCCATCTGATGTCACAGAGGAAGGAAAAGCTACGGTCTCCCTGTTCTTAAGTAGCTTAAAATGAGTGGTAAAGGTGTGGAAGAGATGTTTGTCATGATTGTTACACAGGAAAAGCAAATGTGGGGAACAGGTAGGTGACAGGGTGTGGGGTGGTGCAGGCCGATGGTGCTGGCAGGGACAGTGAGGAAATAGTGTCTTCCAGTTTGATTTGTCATGACAAGCTGCAAACAATTGATTCCTAGTCAAAGGCCTCTGATTTCTAGGTAGGTGAGCCAGGGATAGATGAGGGAGATTTGTCAACCACAAAATGATTTTTTTAATATATTTTCTGAGATGCAAACCCAGGATGTGAAGGCTTTTCAAAGTTTAAGCACTCTGAGTAAATTCCAAAAAGGGTTAGTGCAAGTGAGTTTAAATTCACTGTCACATATCCTGCCAGCTCCCTCTGAAGTTTTGCCATCAGCTTTGGATGAACATCTGACAGTTCTAGACCTGACTAGAGTCACAGGACTAGTCTGGGGAAGAAGTGTCTAGAGTCCTTTCTCTGAGCTGTTCTTTAGGAGAAAGCTTGGCTCAGTAATCCCTGGGTTTAGACGAAGAGAAGTCGTTCCTACAGGTTAGGGTTTTGCTAATATTTTCATACATGATCTCATTTAATCTCCATTATTATCTTGCAAGGTAGTTGTTATAAGTAAGTTGAGACCCAAAGGTACCCAAAGGCTAATTTATCCAAGGTCACCCAGTGGGTAAATCCTAGAGTTAGGATTGTAGGACTAACCAGAATCTGTGTTCTTTCCACTCCATCATGTTGTCTTTCTAGAGCTAATACTTTTGAGGAATGTTGGAAGGACAAGAATTATGCATTTACCTGGCACATTGGGAGTGAGACTTTTAAGCCATTAGAACCCCTCTGCTACTCCCTTTTATTGATAAGGCCAGTTGAATGTTCATCTTCCCTGGGAAATAAAGCTATGCCTCCTTCTTAGGCAGAAGTGTCTTTATTTCATGGTTGAGTGACAACAGCAAGACTGTGTCAGTCTTCCAGTCATATGCCTCTGCATTCACTTTGGTGGCTTTTGTGATTTTAGACATTAAAGTTCCTTTTAGAGAGAGCATTATTTTCTAACTTGCCAGTATCCCCACCATTCTCCCTGGTTTGTTTCCATCATTTATGCTGCTTCTGCTTGGAGTTTGATGTGAGTTGTTGTGAGGTTTAAATAAGATCATTCATGTCACGTGCTCAGTACGGTGACTGGCACATGTTCAGAGCCCAATAAGTGGTATCTACCGCGATGGTTCCCACTGAGTTGAGAGCACCCCGGTAAGCCCCCAACCCTGCATTACTTCCTCAGATGAACATCAGTCACCTGGCAAGACTCAGAGGAAGTGGGGCACAGGCCGGATAAGTTTCCAAATAGGGAAGAAAGTCAGGCAGGGCCCCCTGAGATGTCCTGAGCATTCACAGCGACTCACTAAGACAGAGTTCAGCAAATTGTGGCCTTGGGCCAAACCCGGCCTCCTACCTGTTTCTGTATGACCTATGAGTTACGAAAGTTTTTTACTGTTTTCAAAGGTTAAAAAAGTTCTAAAGAAGAATAGTATTTTGTGACACCTGAAAATGATATGACATTCAAATTTCTGGGCCCACTAATAAAGTTTTATTGGCACACAGCCATGCCCGTTTGTTTACACATCGTCACTGGCCGCTCTGCCTCTATGGTGGCAGGGTTGAGTGGTAGTGACAGAGACGGTGTGGTTCCCAAAGCTGAGAATATTTCCTCTCTGGCCCTTTGTAGAGAAGTTTGCCTTGGCGTAAGGTGGAGTGATTTAAGAAAGGGAGGTGAGGGAAAGCTCAAACATGCGTAACTCAGTTTATAAAGCTTCCGAGGAGAGGCCCTGCTGACTTGGGCCATGAATTAGATTCTGTCTAGTTTCCATCCAGTTCAGTAAATACTTACTGAATGCTCCCTATACGACAGAAATATTTTCTGCCCATAGAAACCTCACAGTCTTATAAATTCATAGAATTGTGGCAAGGAACGCAGAACCACCTGGATGTAAGTTCAAACCCTGGCTCCATCGCTTACGGGTTGTATGTGCTGCTGGATCTCTTCCGTCTGCCTCTCTTGGTGGACTCTTCCCTCTTTGCTGTCCTGTTCTCAGACTGTGGAGGCTGATCATGGATTCACTGATGATCTTCCTTGCTTTTCAATGTCCATGTGGATCTGGCCAATGGAAGGGAGGAGAGGAGTCGAAATAGTTCTTCTCCAGTTCTCTTCACCTGTTTATCATGGTTGGCTGCAAGCCTCCACTGAGGGCCACAGCTCTTGCGGGAAGGCCTTTTCCTCACGGCTACTCTCTCTGCTGAGTGCTGCTAACTGTTCCTTCCTCTTTCCCTTGGGCTTATGGTTGTAATAGGCTCTGATGTTGATAGTGTCAGGCTGTTGGAATAGCTCTGCTTGGTTTTTTTTTTGAGACAGAGTCTAGCTCTGTTGCCCAGGCTAGAGTGCCGTGGCGTCAGCCTCGCTCACAGCAACCTCAAGCTCCTGGGCTCAAGCAATCCTCCCACCTCGGCCTCCCAGAGTGCTAAGATTACAGGTGTGAGCCACCGCGCTTGGCCTCTGCTTGGTTTTTAAACATCACTCCAGCATTTATAAACAGTTTGACTGAAGTGAGTTCAGCATCCTCATCTGTAAAATGAGGATATCATATGAGTTGTGATCACAACACATATAAGCTCCTAGCACAGGCTCTGGATGTGCAATAGGGGCTTTGTCGATGCTATTTCCCTTCTGCTTTCCTTGAGAGTATGATTTCTCAAGGGGAGCAAGTCAAATGGTTACTTACAGAAAAGTTTAAACCAAATTAGGGCAGTGGTTTAGGAATTATTAGGAAAGGATGCATTTGGGAAATAATTTGTAAGTAAAACTAGCAGAGTCTAAATGTATGGGATAAAGGAGAGGGAGGAATCAGGATAAGTTTGAGTTTTCTGCAGAGGTTATTGTGTGGGTGGTGGGGTCACCAACAGACAGAGAAAATGCAGGGGGAGTTTCCAGATTAGAGGAGAGGACAATGAGTTCCATTAGGACAAGTAGAATTTGAAATGCCTGTGGGATGACCAGGTGACGATGTTAAGTAGGAGGTTGGCTGGGTGGCACTAGGGAAGAGTTTGGGGAGGACAGGAGCATTTGAGAATCATCAGTACACTTGGATATAAATAAGAAAGTCAAAGAGACCACTATGTGTCACGGGTTCAGTGGGAAGACATGCTCTAATGACAGAAGGACTAGACTGGAAGTCTAGTGATTCTACTCCTTGACCTTGTTTGACATTCACTGGCTGTTTAACCTTGGAGATGTCACTGAACTGTGTTGACATTCTGTTTTCTTCAGCAAATGCTAAAATGAGAGGGTTGGACTAGGTAATATCTGTGACTTGCAATGTAATTGGGAGGCAAACTATGAAATAACTAGAGATTAATGATTGTATTATCAAGTGCTAAATGGACAAAAGCCACCAGAGACCTATGGCCATCCTAATCAATGCCTATTGTTTAGTGAGAAGAAGGTACACAAAAACTGTCTAAGGCACAGTTTCATGGAATAATAATAATGATTACAACGACGACGACGATGGCCAGTATTTATTGAGTGCTTACTGTGTGCCAGGTACTGTTCTATGGGCTTTACATCTATCAATATTTAATCATTACCACAACCCTATAAAGTAGGGGTTATTAGGAGCCTCCACTTTACAAAAACTGAGACAATAAAATGGTTGAATATCCCACTCAAAGTCATAAAGGGATTAAGGATTCAAACCCAAGCTGCCTGGCTCCAGAGCCTAAGCACTTAATCTCAGACTACCTGCTCTCAGGGAAAACTGTGCGCTCTGGGGAAGTAAGAGCCAGAGGCACACACATTGGTACCTGGAGTGATTTTAGAGCAACCAGAATTTTAAGAGCGGCAGGGTCAGGAAACAGACTCATCAGTTATGATTCTGTTTACCAGTTGTAAGAATCTTAGTTGCTGACTAGCTTTTCACTGTACTTGCAGATAGCAGACATACTCTTAATCGGTGCATTTTGGTAACAACTTAAAAAAATTAAATTTGAATACTTATGTAATATGCACTCTGATATGTTAATATATACACATTCAGTCTTTTGCACACCTTAATCCTTCCTCCTCCTACTCTAAGAACTACTCTTTCTGAATTGTGGTTGTCTATGTTACCATTGTCTACAATGAAGATAGGCAAGATATGAATCTTATCCTTGTGTGTATTGGTAAGGCTATTGTTAGCTCATTGCTTATTCACATTCTATAATGTCCCTCTTATACGGACTCCCCAGCTGAAATTCCCTTGTGGTCTTGTTAATATTAACCATATTTCTTAAAGCAACCACTTTAGTTTTTTATTAGAGACTCTTTAGCCAAAGCAAATGATCAAGTTGTTCTTTTTGAAGTGGGTTCTGGAAAACATAAGAGTCAAACTATGGCCAATGGCAGCACATGTGCTTTCGAAGTTTTAATTTTATCCCTCGTCCTGCTTTATGATCCTCTGTTTGTTTTTCTTTCTTTTTTCACCTGCTTTTCTTTTACAGCATCTTGTTGTAATTTATGGAGTCATAACCAGAAACAAGGCAGAATTTAAATCAATATCTGTATGCGTGTAAACCCACCTGAATACACACATGTCCATCCGCAGAGCACTGGGGACTCTCCAGGAGGTTGGCTCGACAGCACAGGTTCTGTAACTGCTCGGCACACTGGCTGATAACAAGGAGGTCATCAAAAAGAAACTGATAATTAGGAGGATTATCACAACCATCAATTTACAATCCCTTTGATGAGTGTTGGTTGCACTTAATGACTCACTGAAGATCAAGTCACACTCCCTTTCAGCAGTAATGTGGGCTTAATAAGCATTAGTATGATGATGGCAATAAGTAAACAATCATCTTTATAATGATAACAATTTGGTCCAGGCAGGAGGGAAAATACTCCTGACTAGGCTTGCTTGACTGTGACAGGAGGTGAAGAGGCAGAAGCTGGTAGAAGGAAGGAGAAGGCCGGTGGGGTCAAAAAATGTCAAGGGGCTCCGTGGCTCACGCCTGTAGTCCCAGCACTTTGGTAGGGGGAGGTGGAAGGATTGCTTGAGGCCAGGAGTTCAAGACCAGCCAGTATCTAATGAGACTCAGTCTCTATAAAAAAATTAAAAAAAATTTAGCTGGGTGTGGTGGCACATACCTGTAGTTCCAGCTACTTGGGAGGCTGAGGCAGGAGGATTGCTTGAGCTCAGGAGTCCAAGACCAGCCTGAGCAAGAGGGAGACCCCATCTCTACTAAAAATAGAAAAAATTAGCCAAGTTTGGTGGCACATGCCTGTAGTTCTAGCTACTTGGGAGGCTGAGGCAGGAGGAGTTCAAGGCTTTAGGGAGCTATGATGACACCATTGCACTACAGTCTGGGTGACAGAGCGAGACACTGTCTCTAGCAAAAAAACAATTGTCAAGGAAATGAGCTTAAGAGACAAGGAGTTGGGGTGGGAGAGGGAATATATGTACAGGATTGAAGGAAGTTATAGTAGGAGCTTGGTTCAGAGCAAGGAGTGAGGGAAGTGGTACGCTGGTGTGTGTGTGAGTGCGGATCAGATTGCCAGCTCTGTTGCTTATTAGCTGTGTGACCTTGGGCAAGTCACTTTACCTCCGTGTGTCTCAATTCCTCAGCTGGAAAAGCAGGATCTAAAAGTACCTACCTCTGGCAGGGCGAGGTGGCTCATGCCCGTAATCCTAGCACTCTGGGAGGCTGAGGAGGGAGGATTGCTCGAGGTCAGGAGTTCAAGACCAGCTCTGAGCAAGAGTGAGACCCCATCTCCTCTAAAAATAGAAAAAAAATTAGCCAGGTGTGGTGGCACACGTCTGTTGTCCCAGCTAACCTGGAGGCTGAGGCAGGAGGATCTCTTGAGCCCAGGAGTTTGAGGTTGCAGTGAGCTAGGCTGATGCCACAACACTCTAGTCTGGGCAACAGAGCAAGACTCTGTCTCAAAAAAAAAAAAAAAAAAAAGTACCTACTTCATGGAGTTGGTGAAAGATTAAATGGGATAATTCATGTAAAGTACTCCGGTTACTACTGCTGAGTGTGTTTGTGGGTGTCTGATAATTGATAGTGCTTATGCTGCTGCTGCTAGACCACAGAATAGAGAATGCAAAGATTCTTATCTCAGCCTTCTAAGAAGATTGTGCTGCATTTTGAAAGTGGAAATGTAATTCTGGGAGCCATACTATGTTATGTAAGCAACATGTAGACTCATTTCTTGTACTATGTATCGTATGCTACATATTCCATCTGACACTTCCTTTATACTGTGTTCTTTTCATTTCATAACCCCATCTATTTCTGTGCATTAACATATAAGCCTGGACAGATGGAAGATCGTCACTAAATACTCATTGAGTTGAATTGAGGGATATCCTTAATAAATAATATTTTGGAATAATAAAGCCTTTGTGATCTGGAAATTATGAATCAAAATATTGCCATGAAAATACCAAAAATAATAAGCATAAGCTTGTATAGGGGTTTTGGCTTTTCTCAACCCTTTCATAAACATGTTAACCCTCACAAACCCTGTGAGGTGGACAACATGCTGCCATCAGTCCCATTTTACAGAGGAGTAAACATGTGGCTCAGAGAGGTTCAGTCTTGTGCCCAGATGCCACAGCTGCTAAGTGATTGAGCTGAAATCAGAATTCAGGTCTTGGGGCACCTCCAACAAAGACATTGTTCATACTGTTTGGAGTTAGGGAACCTTGGATCTGTTATTAACTTCTTAGTAACCTGTACAAATGCAAGTTTTCACAGGGTCCAAAAAGGTTAGGTACACGCATGCAGCAGGCTGACGCAGAGAAAACTGCGAACTACGAGTACCTGCAGTTCCCTGCCCCACCGGCAGGGGAAGCTGCTCATCCCAGCATGACCAACACGGACAATGTTTTCAAGAAAAGCCCCAAATCTGGCTTTTTATGTGAATCCTCCAATTTTAAGCATTGACAGCTAATTCAAATTAAAAACAGACACACACATTACAAGGGTCAAATGAAAAAATATGTGGGCCAAATCAGGCCCAAGTTGCCAGTTTGCAACCTTTATATCAGATGGTTTCCAAGGTCCCTTCCAGCTCTAATATGCAATGAAAAAGGCCAGTAGCTTCCTGCCGAAAGGCGGGAAGTCATTTATCTCCACTCATGGTCAAAACTCATCATCTCTGTTTCCATTAGAGAATATCCATTGGTACCAGGGGGTGACACTACCCTAAGCCTCCAGGTCCTCACTTGTGCAGAGGAGATGGAATTACCATGCCACACTGCAGTAAGTGACAGATGTAGATGCAGGGGAGAGAAAAGCAGACCTGGGTTTAATTATGTAAATCTATGGCTATGCTTTAATAAGGCACCGCAATAAAACTGTCATAACTGCCAAGTTTGGGAAATAGGATGAGCGAGGTTTTCATTGTTGGCACTATATTTGGGAAGGAAAAAAAAAGAGAAAAATGCAGAAGCGCTGGTTCATCTTTGAAACCCTTCAGAAACATGTCAGAGATTCCTGAGCTTCTTGCCCCTGCCAAGCGGCATTTGCGGTGACAACTGGTGCCGAAACCTCAGCAGCCCACACAGAACTCCGTGGGAAAGGAGAAAGCTGAAGTTTCAAGGTTGATATTTTCTAATGAGATCTCAGAGAGACTGAGCTTTCCAGCATCACCTGCCAACTCTTCCTCAAACTAGTCAGCTATCTCTTTGCCTCCCAGCCTTGCTGCTGCTTGTTGCTGGAATGTGACAAAAGGTGGCCGGGCTTTGGCTGTTTTTGAAAGCTGGTGGTAGTGGGCTTTTGAAAGTGGTGGTGGGTATTTCCTTCCCCATCAGGTGGTGGGGGCTGGAATGCCTCTCCTTGTGTTTTAGCTGTCCCAAACATGTGCTTGTTGGTTTTGATTTCCATGTATGTATTTGAGACAGGGTCTCACTCTGTCATTCCAGGTAGAGTGCAGTGGCATCATCCTAGCTCACTGCAGCCTCAAACTCCTGGGTTTAAGTGATGCTCCTGCCTCAGCCTCCCCAGTAGCTGGAAGTACAGGAGTGTGCTACCACTTCTGGATAATTTTTCTATTTTTTGTAAAGACGGGGCCTCACTCTTGCTCAGGCTGGTCTCAAATTCCTGGCCTCAAGCAATCCTCCCTCCTCAGCCTCTCAGAGTGCTAGGATTACAGGCATAAACCACTGTGCCTGGCCTGATTTCCATATTTAAAAAAAGTCCCCATTTTTATATTATAGGACCAGGATTTTCATGGTCAGGGCTCTATTGTCACGAGCAGCAGATGCTCACTCTGAGGAGCTAGGCCACAAGGGTCTATAGCAGTGGAGTTCCTAGGGCAGATGTTTTATACTTTGTGGACATCCAGTTCCCTTAGCCAGGTTAGATCTTTCCCCCATACTGTCATTTCTTCAACAAATGACTTGCATGGAAAAAGAGAGAGTGAGAGCAAGGAGGAGGAAGGAAGAGAAACAGGGAGAGAGAAAGAGAAACTATAGACTAATATGAGTCTTAAAATGAGCCATATCAATCAGTGAAATGTTTGAGTCTTATTTGCATCTTGAATTAAACAAGTTATTAAAAATTTATATGTCAATTAGGGAACTATTAGGGAATATTATGGAATTATTATTAAATTTTTAACATGTAATAGTGATATTGTGGTTTTGTTTTTTGAGTCTTTATCTTTTACAGATACATGTTAAAATGTTTATAGATGAAATGATATAACATTTGGAATTAAAAAAATAATTGGAGATGGAAGAGTGCAATGATGAGCTGGAGCCAATTTGTACTTGGTGGCAAGAGCTTATTCTTAAATTTTCAGGAATTTTGTAAGCTGGTGGTAAACAGTCATTATTAAAAATTAAATTCTATAAACTTATAATTAAATAAGATCGCTCCTGAGTTGATAATTGTCTTGAAGATGAGTGAAAGAACATTGGACACTTGTTATATTATTATACTCTCATGTATGTTACAATTGTCTGTACTGAAAAGCTTAAGAAATATGCTGGTTCAAGCATTCCCTTGAAAATATAAATGGTGCAGTATTGAGGAATCAAACAGGGGATGAAGACCCCGTGCTGCAAAGGAAAGAGCAATGGTCATAAGGCCAGGGCATGTGGATTCCTTGACCAGCTTTGCTCCTAATGAGCTGTGGGACTTGAGGAAGTCAGTTAGATGCTGGGCATCTCATCATTCCTAATGCATAGCTTGCACTTAATATAGGTTTGTGGCATTCACAACTATCAAGGGAGTGCCAGCATGAATTATAATAAAAGTACAGCTGAGATTGTGGAAACATATTAAAGAAGGCTGCAAAACAAATGTCCATCAGCTGATGAATGGATACATAAAATGTGGTATATCCATATAGTGGAATACTATTTGGCCATAAAAAGGAATGAAGTGCTGATACATGCTACAAGATGGATGAACCCTGAAAAGCTTATGTTAAGCGAAAGAAGCTGGCACAAAAGACCACATTGTATGGTTTCATTTATATGAAATATTCATAATAGGCAAATCTATAGAGAAAGAAAGTAGATTAGTGGTTGCCAGGTGCTGGAGGGAGGGGAATTGGGAGGTGACAGCTAAGGGATAAGGGATTTCTTTTTGGGGTGATGAAAATATCCTAAAATTGATTGTGATGATAGTTATACAATTCTATGAACATACTAAGACCATAGAGTTATATATTTAAGATGCATGCATTCTATGGTATGTGAATTATATCTCAATAAAGCTGTCAAAAAAAGTTGAAGTTGCCTGTGTTCAAATCCTGGGTCAATTTTCTTATAAGCCATGGGGACTGTAGTAAATTATCTTAACATTTCTCTGCTTATTTCCTCATCTATGAAATGAGGATAAAGATGGTGCTTACCTCATAGCATTTTTAAGAAGACTTGATTTAATCCTCATATAAGAAACATCAAAATGAAATGTGGTGTGCCTTACAACATGTGGAAAGAAGGCAATAAATATTAGCTATTAATATATTCTTGTTACAGGGGAAGAATTTAATAGTGGAGAAGAGGGAGAAAGAGTCAGCTGATGTTTTTCATTTTTCTTTCACTATTTAATTGGAAAGGAAAAAGTAAATGAAGAGCTTTGGGTAATGCCAATGTGGTGGATTGAATAGTGGTCCCCCAAAATATGTCCAAGTCCTAACCCCTGAAACCAGTGACTGTGACCTTATTTGGAAAAATGGTCTTTGCCTATGTAATTAAGTTAAAAATCTTGGGAAGAGATCATCCTGGATAATCCCAGTGGGACCTAAATTCAGTGACTTATAGTCAAAGGCAGAGGGAGATTAGACACATAGAGGAGAAAGCCATAGAAGACGGTGGCAGAGACTGGAGTTATGCAACCCCAAGCAGAAAAATGCCTGGACTTACTACAAGTGGAGGAGGCCAGGGAGGATTCTCCTGCAGAGCCTTCGGAGGGAGTGCCCTGATGCTACCTTGATTTAGGACTTCCACACAGCCTCCCACTGCTGTAAGATTTGAGTTTCTATTGCTTTTTTTAAAAAAATTTTATTGTGTATATTTGGTGTTTACAATGTGATATTATTGGATACATATAGATAATAAAATGGTTACTCAATAGCAGAAAAACAAAGAACCTGATTAAAAATGGACAAAGTACCTGAACAAGACATTTCTCAGAACAAGACATATAAATGGCCAACAGATATATGAAAAAGTGCTCGACATCACTAATCATCAGGAAAGTGCAAATTAAAAACCTCACACCCATTAGGATGGCTGTTGTCAAAAAGATAAGAGATAAGAAATGTTGACCAGAGTGTGGAGAAAAGGGAACACTATTACACTGTTGGTGGGTATGTAGATTGGTACAGTCATTATGGAAAACAAGATAGAGGTTCCCAAAGAAACTGAAAACAGAACTACCATATGAATCAGTAATCCCTCTTCTGGGTACATACCCAAAGGAGATGGAATCATTACCTTGTAAAGATATCTGCATTCCCATGCTCATTGCAGAATTTCTGTTGTTTTAAGCCACCGAGTTTATGGCAGCTCTAGGAAATTAATGCACAGTGAAAGGTTACACCTCCAAAAACTATTTTGGAGTGACAGCACTCCTGGTAACATTCCCTCTTGATTGGCATATGAAAGACAAATTTTCATTCAGAAAATCAAGTTCCTCTTCATAGACCTAACTTCTTCTCCTCCTCTCCCAAAGGCTCCTTCAGGCCTTTGCTCTCCGGGTTCAGACAGCCTTTTACCGAGGCAGATTCGAGTCATTCTTCACCCTGAGCTCAAGTTCCACTCTGTGCACTTTGCTCTTGCCTTTGTTTCTCCTCTAAAGTACTTTTTGTTGGTGCCACATAATGTATTATTTACTTATGTGCTATCTTTTAGCATTTTCTGATGATTTTTGTATATAGTGATGTCTAGAAAAAGAGATTTTTTTCCAAAGGAAGCCCTTCTCTGGCCCCGAGGAAGAAGACTCCAGCAGATTTTGTTTTGTTGGGCACGTGTTGTAGGCAGAATTCTAAAGACCTCTCCCCAAGATTCTTATCACCTAGTTATTTAATCAAATTATAACCTAGATACTGCTGTGAAGGGATTTTGCAGACATAATTAAGATTATGGTAGGGAGATTATCTTGGATTATCTGGGCAGGCCCAGTATAATCACAGGAATTCTTCCTTTTTTTTATTTTTTTTTTTATTTGTTATTTTTGTTTTAAGCATCGTTTCTCTGTACACAGGAATTCTTAAAAGTGGAAAAATTTCTCTGGCTGGAGTCAGAGAGATGTGATAGAAGATGAAACCAATTTCCCAGCTTCCCCGTGAAGCAGAAGGGTCAGAGAGGTTCTAGGTGTGAGGACTTGGCCCATTGTTGCTGGCTTTGAAGATGGAGGGAGGGGCCCACGAGCCAAGGAATGGGGGCAGCTTATAGAACCTGAGAATGACCCCCAGCCAACAGCTAGCAAGGAAACAGTGACCTCAGTGCTACAACCTCAAGCAACCGATTCAGCCAACAACTGGAATGAGCTTGGAAGTAGATGCATCCCTGAAGTCTCAAGAAAGGACTGCAGCCCTGCTGACACCTTGGTTTTGGGTTTCTGGAAGCAGAGAACCAACTGATCATCCTGTGTAGATTTCTAACCTACAAAACTATAATACGTGGATGTTTCTTAAAGTCTCTAAATTTTTGGTAATTTGTTACAATAGCAATAGAGGACAAATATAGCACCAAAAAAGTAATCCAGGGAAATCTCTGTTTTTGTTGTTCTTTTTTTTTTTTTCCTGGTGCCTCCTATGGCTCCTTCCAAATGCCCAGTCATTGCTTCTAAAAGGGAATCCACTGAGTCTGAATTCTACTGTGGCCCCACAGAAGGGGGGCACTTTGGAGATGTTCCCTCCACTGCCTCGAGGACTGGTTCAGAGAGAACTCACACTGCTTTCTCTGTGTATTGCCAATCTACTCCACAGGCAGTCTGCCTGTCACAACAAAGAGAACCGATGGAGACTGGGCTGGGTAACTGATGTAAATGTTGAGGGCACAGTTGGGTTGAGCCAAATAATTTAAAGACTCTCTTTTTCCTTTTCCCTTTAATCATGTTGGGTTTCCATGTCTCAGGGGGAAACATCACTTTTATTGGACATTAAGAAGGAGAGATTGTATGATCAAATTGCAGATGTAATTGTTAAGCTCAATTAAACTGTCAGGAGCTCAATGGAGGCTTCTCTGTAGATTGGAGCTCAGTTTGCTCAACAAGCTGAATATACCTCTGTGATCTTGCCCAGATATTGGACATGCCCTGTATGGAGGAAGTTAGCTCTCAATTTTTTTTTTTTAAACTTCTTTGTAGTAGAGGCTGAGTGTCAGGCTGTATCTATTTCTTTTGACTTGTGGTTCACAGGAAAACTATGATTGCAGAGTTTTTCTGCTCTTGGCCAACCTCTGTTTCATTAAATGACTTCTGAGATCTGGATGGCAAGGGGTTAGATGAGCTGTCAGGAATTTCATACTAGCAGAAAATAGAAGGCTCTTATTGTTTTGTTTTTTATTGCTAAATTCCATAACACATTGCTAACAACTCTCAAGCCAGAGCATTTCACGGTCTTGTTGTGCTGCTCTGGTTGTTAGCCAACTGATCTTTGGTCCCAAGCCTTCTTTTTCCTCACAAGTTTGTGTTCGTCGTTCCCTGGGAGAGCTTCTATGATTTTCAAATGGAGCCTTCTAAGTGCTTTGCTTCACATTTTTCCCCATTTTTTAGATGAATAACAATGCTTATCATCTTTTCCTCCCATAGACCATATTTGAATTCATAGCATCATGAAAAGGAAATATTGCTTTTTCTCTTTGCCTACTAAGAACATCTCATTTTAATTTAATGCTCTTATCTTTTCAAAGTGCGTCACATCTGTACTTTTCTCATACTTGATCCTTCTCTAATGTGTGACATTCCTACAGAGACTTAAGGTGGGTTTGGGCCTCAGTTTGAAATGAGTGCTGCCTATCTGGTCAACCTTCCCTGGGCTCAGTCATAGGACTGTGTGCAAATGGGATCTCTCAGGTTAAGTACTTCTCTTTAAACATACCTGAAGGGTTCTTTTAGCTTGGTATTTTATACAAAAGCTAAAAAGAATTAGTTGAAAATGTATGGAATGAACTTATATTAAATATATCATTATGAGAACTATGATCTATATGGGAGCTAAGAGCTCCTTGTCCCTTAAGATCTACATACAGTATGATCTACATAAACTGTGACACCCGTGAAGGCTGGCCGCCTTGTAGCACAGGTGGGTGGCCATTGTGAATTCAAAGAGGTACAAGGTTTCCTTAACCAGGTTGCCCACAAGTTGCCCTTCCCAGCAAAGGCCGTGAGCCGAGAGACACTAGAGAAGATAAGGAAGGATTAAGAGGAACGAGAACGTAACAGCCAAAACCCCTGGACCTTTGAGCGCATAGCCACTGCCAACATGCTGGGGACACGGAAAGTATTGAGCCCATATGACTTGACCCAGAAGGGGCAATACTGGGGCAAGTTCTACATGCCTGAATGTGTGTAGTGAGTGTAAGAAATAAAATGTACATAGGCTAAAAAAATAAATAAATAAAAGAGTGCTTAGAAGGTGGCATTGTCTATAGTTAGAATACAAGCTTTGGTTGTTGAGACTGGGGGTGGGTGGGAGGATACTGGCATCTAGTGGGCGCAGATCTAATGGCTTGACTGATCTTAAACCACAACCAAAGCTTATATCCTAATGCCACAATCCAAGCCCTCTTTATGCAGATCTTACTTTATGTAGATCTGCCCACTAGATGCCAGTACCACCCTCCCAGTGGCCACACCCAACCAGAAGGTCTGCTCGTGTAGACAGGGTCACCCACGATTCACAATCTGACTCTCCGGCTCTTACATCTCCCCCTGGCCTGCGTGTCTGTTCTACTAGTGTGAGTCTCCGTGAAACGTCAGTGGGCAGGGAACTCCCAAACTGGGCACCCTGGTCCACTACCAGTCCACAGAGGAAGAGGCCTGGGCCCGGCTCTCTGTGGACGCCTCAGCCTGGAGGACGCGCCCGCTGGCGAGAGGGAGCCCCTGCCAGCTTCTCAGCACACACTGCTCTCCCAGCTGGAATGGGTCGGGGAGGGGCCTCTGCTTGTGGTCAGCCTTAGTGCCTCTTTGAACTGCGCCTGGTTGCTATGGCCCCCGGGCTGTGCTCTAGGCTCTTCCTTACAATCCGCCCTAATCAAACAGGGTGGTTTTCCTACAGGGGAGTGGGGGTGGGTGCTCTGCTGGGTCACCGTGTCTCAGAACCCCACAGTATTCTACCATCAGATATGTCCATCTGTCCTCACCACACCATTCTAACCCTCAGACCTCCCCCACTGGGTCCCCAGCAACCCGCTGGAATCCGGAGGGTATGGGGTCTGCCCTGGTTGTCTCAAGTGTCCAAAGTTGTCTTCACTGGTTAGCCTTTGTTCTCCCTGCTAGGGGCAGTGGGCACGGGATGCCTTTTGTCTTTGTAAATCCATGTCCTGCTTTTAGGCAAACGGAGGGCAGAGCGCTTTCCTGTTATCTGCTTCTTCTTAATTGCCTTCAGCTGAGCAATCCTTCCCATCTTGGGGTGCTACATTCTGGTCTCCCATACTGCCTTTGTCCTGGAAGACCTGCCCTGGGCCCAGCCTCACTTTATTCTCCTTTTTTCCCCACCTGCCAACCCCAACCCGTAAGTCAGGTACCAGCCTAAGCATCCTGTGCAGTCCGTGTCTCCTGCTGTCCACACAGACCACAGGGAACTGGTTTCTTCTTCCCACCAGAACTTGTATTCTAACTGTAGACAAGAAGGGCTGTTCTGTCTTTGATCGCCCATGTCAGTCTTTAGAACACAGCGTCTTCACCTCCTGTATTTCTGTTGCTCTAGCTGCTGCTTCCCACTGGATTTCTGCAGGAATCCGGTATAAAAACACTGGAGCTGGAGAAGGTGGGGCTCCTCCTTCCTCTACACTCTCCCACCACTTTGCTTGTTCCTCAATGAGCCACATATTTAATTTTACTTATAGTCAATTATTTACTGTTCATGGATGAGGAAACATTCCTAAGACAAGTGATTTGACTAAAAGGAGGTGATGAAATAAGGAAAAACATTTTACAGAGCATGTGAAAGTTTTCAGTTATGATTCCTAATATTTTCCTGTGATATTTAAGGAAGACCCGTGACAATCAGAGTAGGTTTAGATATGGATTTAACAAGCGTTGAATGCAGCACTGGTGGTGAACCGGGTACTTGAAGATGCTTGTTAAAGGGATGAATGAATGAATTCTGTCATGTAATTGCCACAAATTCCTTAGGAGGTAATATTGTTCTAGACATGAAAGCAAAGCTCAGAGAAGGGAAGTGACTTGCCCAAGGTCCCCCAGCTAGTAATGGGCAGAATCAGCATTCAAATGCAGACGTTTGACTTCAAATCCTTAACTTCTTGGTTACCACCATGTCCTCTGCCTCCTACATCAATTAATTAAGGAGATGCTTGCCTCCCAGACATTTGTTAAAAGGATTTGGCTAAGTAAATAATGCTGTTGTAAAGACAGAGCTCCATTAGCTGTATTCCTGGTAACCCACATCTATCTGACTGAAGCCAGTTGGGATTTTAGGAATAAACATAATCTCCAGGAGAACCTGCACATGCACGGCCTGAGAGCTTAGTGACTTTTGTGGTGGCATCCATGATGGACCCCAGTAATTCCCACCTCTTGGCATTCACACCCTTGTGCAGTCCCCCCGGACTAGCATATGGGAGAAGAGATGGTATGTCCTTTCCAACATGAGGTTATAAAAAGGACTGTGGCTTCTGCCTTGGGCACTCTCTCTCCAGGTCTGAACTGGAGGAGGACTGGCCTCCTTAAGGTTTTGCTGATGTACCTCACCTGCCCCATCCTTGTCCCTGCCTTGTCCCCTTTCTGTAATCTCTTAGCTGGGGCAAGTTGGTTGCCATGTGTGAACAGCGCAGTGAACAGGACTGTGTGGTAGCAACTGCAGCCTCTGGTCACCAGCCAGTGAGGAGCTGAGACCTGGAGGTACCACGTGGGTGAGCTTGGAAGTGGACCCTTCAGATGGTGCAAGCTGGTGAGACCCCCTGAGCCAGGACCACCAGCTAAGCTGTTCCAGATTCCTGGCACAACAATTGGCTCTCACTAGCCTGTCTTTTCCACTCACCACCAGGTCCACCTGTGCACATCTGGGGACGTCGAGGACTCACTCTTCATTTCTTTCTTTTAGCAGGATCCCCTCTCCTTAAGAGGCAATTGTTGTTTTAAATAATAATAGATTTTTTTCCTTATCTTGATTTGGTAGGAATTTGTGCATACCCCAAATGTATAGAGAGAAAACACCTGTGATCTAAGTTTTATATTCCTTCCCTAAATGAAAGTCATCAATGTCCTGTGCTGTCCCTCCAGGCCCAGTAAGCAGGTCAGTGAGGGTTGATGGTGCCGTGTGCACCGTGGCGTTTGAGGAGGCACAGTGCCAGCCCAGCAGCGGCACTGGGAGAACCTGGGGTGCAGACGGGGCCCCAATTCTGATCCCAACTCTGTGCTCAACCAGCTCTGTGACTTTGATCAAGTCCTGTTACCTTTCTGCCTCATTTCTCATCTGTAATAGGGAAATGAGATTATTATGAGGATGCACTGAGATAATAAATGGGACAACGTATTGAAAAGTACAGAGGGTAATTCTAATGCTGTGTAGTATTAATCAGGGTTCTAGTTATTATGACTGTGTTAAATAATCCATCACATGATAGATAGTTTTAAGTGGAAATAAGGGATCTTCCCCCCAACACAAGTGGATTTACTTTACAAAGTGAAAATGATTCATCACCCCCAGGTCATGGTGGATGTGCCCATTCATTCATTCATTCATTCAACAAATATTTACAGTGTGCCTACAATGTGCTAGGCACTGTTCTAGGCTCTTGGGACACTGAAGTGAACACAGCAGACAAAGTCCCCTACCCACAGAGAGCCTTTCCTGAAGGGTGAGGGTGAGGGACGTAGCCCCTCCTGCTCAGGTTGGTTGTGCTTGGAGCTGAGGGAGAAAGGCTGAGGGCTGGGGTTACCAGTCTGAGGCTGAACTTTCTAATCCAAACAGGCATTGCACTGGAAGAGGGAGGTGGGGTGCAAGGCCAGGGGATTCAACAAAAGGGAGAGAATGAGCGAGGATGTGCAAGGGTACCTAAAAAAGGGAAGAAAAAGGAGGAATTCCTGAGCTAAAGAAAAAAGTGACTGCTGCAGTCACATTTTTTGGCAGTCCACCATCCCTTAAGGAGAAAGGATCCTGGTAAAATAAAGAAATGGGGAGATGGAGAGGGAAATGGGAGATGGTCATCAAGGGGTACAATGTTTTAGTTATGTAAGATGAATGAATTCTGGAGCCTTAATGAACAGCAATGTGACCATAGTTAACAATAATGTATTGTATACTTGAAATTTGCTAAGAGACTAGATCTTAAGTGTTCCTTACTATATATACACATAAAGTAAATAAATAAAATGGTAACTATGTGAGGTGATGGAAATTTTAGCTTGATCGTGGTGATTAGTTTACAATGTATGCATACATCAATGTGTACAATGTATACAATGTATACATATATCAACACATACAATGTATACATATATCAAAGCATCTAGTTGTACACCTTAACTATATACAAGTTGTATTCATCAATTATACCTCAATAAAGTTGAGAAAGAAAGAAAAAGATAGGCAGAAAGGAGAAGTCAAAGCCGTCTGATGAACCGTGGTGGCCCTGACGATGAGTTGAGAAGTAGAGTTGGCCGGAGCTGAATTAGTCTGCATCAGAGAAGAAGAAACAGCAGTTTCTGGGAACAGACCAGCTTAGCAGGAGTGGGAGGTCACGCCAGGGGGGAAGACAGGTACGAGGCTGAATGGTGGGCCTGTGCCACAGAGTTGCGAGCCTCTTGGAGCAGGCTTAGCATTTAGAACATTATTTTTCTTGCAATGGGGGTTATAGATGGCTTAGAGTACAGGAATGATATAATCTGAGAAGATTCATCAGGCAGCAGGGCATTGGATCGAGTGGAGGGGGAAGAGGTGAAGAGATCATATGGGAAGGAAAAGCAGTTTCCAATTCCCTTTGTTACACACTGAGTTTTGTCTCCCTCTCCCCAAACTCACATGTTGAGGTCTCAATTCCCAGAACCTCTCAGAATGTGACTGCATTTGGAGATGAGGTTTTAAAAGAGGTGATTAACTTAAAATGAGACTGTTAAGGTGGGGTCCTCATCCACGGGTGGGGAACCTGTGGGCTTAAGGCCACCTGTGGCCTTCTAGATCCAAATTTGGATTCATTCAAAAGGCCTCACTTACGGATCTAGAAGGCCACAGGTGGCCTTAAGGCTGCAGGTTCCCTACCCCTGCAACTGGTGTCCTTATAAGAAGAGAAGAGGGAGAGATGGGTGGGGGTGCCTGTATGCACAGAGGGGTGACCAAGAGAAGAGGAAGCAAGAGTGGGGCCATCTGCAAGATGAGGACAGATGCCTCACAGGAAACCAACCCTGCCTGCACTGTGACCTTGGACTTCAGCTTCCAGAACTGTGAGAAAACAAAACAAATTTCTGTTTTGTTTAAGCAACCTAGGCTGTGGTATTTTGTTGTGCCAGCATTAACGAATGAATACAGATCCCTCTCTGTTCAGAGGAACACGGGTTCCGCATTCTATAACGTGAAGCAGGTCTCAATCCTAACTGTGAATTCTAGTCCTCTGGAAAATGTTTTTAAAATTTCTGATTCTTAGGACCCACGCGGCAATCATTGAATCAGAATCTCTGAGCTCATTTCCTGGACATCATTCATTTTCTTTTTTAAACACCCTCGTATGATTCTGATGCGTAGGCAGAGTTGGGAACCACTGCTGTACGGCAATGGAAAAAGTGAGTCAGATTCTCCTGTTTTATTGCCATATCTTCACAAACATTTGAAAGGGAAAAATGTCCTAACTGCAGGCTTAAGTAAGCTTTTAATCCTTAACTAGATGGTAGTGGGCCCTCTCAGAGTAAAAGAAGATGGTTGATAGGAAGTAAGGTGGCATCTGATGTGGGTCATTGGGTTTACGGAGGGTATAGACTTACAGCATGTGGTAAAGTGTGGAAACTGCAGCCAGGTCTTCCTGCCTGGCCCATTTTCCAGCCAGGTTTAAACCCTTGTTCAGCCTTATGAGCTGTGCAATTGTAAGTTGCTTAACTTCACTTTGCCACAATTTACTCCTGGCACATAGTAAATATTCAATGAATGTTAGCTCTTATTAGTGGTCCTGAAGAATTTCGGTGCAAACCCATAGATTATGATTTGCTTGTTTGGTCCACTACTGGTTAGTTTTCTAGTTAGTTAAGCTAATGGTAGATGATGATTGATCCACAGACATCCCACCGGTTCAGAAGACAGTTCCAGACCACTTCTGTGGATTTCTCTAGAGGTCTTTGAGTTTTCATCAGAATTTTGGAGATTATCTTAGTATTTCAGAAGGATGCCAATGCACAAAAGAAAAAAATGATATAATAAAAATGAGCTTCAAATGGTCTCACAATTCACAGGCATGTTATCATAGATATAAACATTTCTTAGAAGTTATGGATTACCATCAGAGTGAATTGCTGGGGTAAATTTTCAGAAGTGACTCTTTCATGCCCTCTAATCTGAAGGGGCCTTTTGAGCTAAAGGGATTGGATTTTGTTGTCCATTCTTCTCTTATTTAATCCGTGGGAGCATCTAGGAATCTTTCTGGAGAGTGGTAAAGGGAGTTTTGTGGTTTGGTGCACTCTTTTCCTCTCTGTTCTAATGGGCTCCCAGCTGGGCTTTAGGTAAACCTTTTTACTCATTCTTCTAAGCTCTGGGTATTTGATGAGAGAAGGGACCACCGTCATTGGTACTTATTTCCTCTCAGCAAATCGTTTTTGCTGTTTTGAGCTATTGAACTTGGGTTTCTGTGTCTTGCTACTGTATCCACCTGTCTTAAAGTTTTTGATTGAGTTTGTTGGTTTATCTCTAAGGTATGACTAGGTTTATTCCCTCTCATCCTAGTGTCTAATGAAATTGAAAAATTCCTCTCTGGTCTCTGAAAAAGAGATGCAAACCAGTGTAGGAGAGAATGGACTGGGCCTGGTTCCTGAGGCCACCCTGGGAATGTGGGGTGGAGAATTTTCTCCCCTTGAGTGGTTGGACTGTGAGGCTCTGGAGGGAAGAGACCTGACTTTATCAGCCCCGTATGTTCACAGTGCCTGGCATGGGTGCCTGTATTTGGCAATTGACCAATAGAAATGTGTTCCCTCAAAACATTGTGCTTAGTCTGGATGTCTGATCTGCTGCAGACACTTCAGATACAGTAAAGAAGACCCAGGGCTATTTTTGGGGGCCTCCTACCCTGCATCCGAGGTAGGAGTCTTTAGGGGATGAGCTAATCATCAAAGAGGAAGTTCAGTCCAACTCCCTGTTCAAAGGCTTCCCCGTTAGAATAAGAATGAGTAAGAATAATTCCACATAAGAATAGTACAAGAGAACCAAACAGGAGACATATTCTTCTATTATAATTAGAGCTTTTAGGAAGACCCCAAAGGTTGTCTCCCTGTCTGCCTCCTGCAATGAGACCAGACGAGACTTGTGAGAGCCTAGATGTGTAATATGTGATTGCACCTGTTTACATTGGGGCCTTCTATGCCTTAATTTATGAGTTTGCCTGTGTACTAAATCATGAAAGCTTTCTGTTTGCATTTCAATGAAAACATTTGACTCCCTTCCAAACGGAAGCACATAATGAGTAGACACACTCCTTCTCTCCCCCAAACCCAGCTGAGCCACTTAAATTTACTCCTCTTTTCTCTCTTTACCTCTCTACGACTCATCTCCTTTGCGTTCTCTGTTTCTAAAATAGGCCACCAAAGTTTAATTGCTCAGTGCCTTGCTAAGTGTTTGAATTCTCTTGGGGGCACTTATGTGTTTCCTAATACGGGACTGAATCTGGATGAGTTTCAAGCAAGTGGATGATGTGGTTTGGCAGGAAATAAGGGAAGCCTTTTATTCTTTGAAGGTGCCAAGATAGCATCACTGTCAGATCAGCAAATTTGAATAGCTCTGGAGCACTGGGGAATGGACAATGTCTTGCTGATGATGTGGGTAATATTGCAGAACAGGTGATAATTACTAAGGTGTTCTGAATTTCTAAAGAACTTAAAAATCACTCTGGGGGGGGGCATTTCAGCAGCAAAAAAGCTGAAGAATTATAGAAGCTACATTAGAAATGTGGGTACAATGATGCTTCTTATTTTATTTAAGACAGAAATATTGCTGTGACTACCACTACCACCAACGCCTCCACCACTATCACTACCAGCTGAGAGTTATTGGGTACTTCCTATGTTGCAGGCACTACACTAACTGCTTTCCCTCACATTCTTTGCATTGCCCACATCAATCTTATGAGGTAGCTACTGTTGTTATTCTTATTCTACACTTGAGGAAGCAGACGTTAGAGAGTTTAAAAAATTTGCTTTAGGATCTCCAGCTGTGACATGCTGGAGCTGAAACCTAACCTGTGTTTATTTGTTTAAAGCTCATATTCTTAACTGATATGCTATATATATAAATAGGGCCACTGTAAATACATATATTGATTCAATGTTGGAAATTCTATTGATCAGACTAGATCACTTTCCGTCATATTATGAGCATACGTGGTGTGCACATGTGTGTTTGAGTGCACTGTGCTGGGGAGGAAGTAAGTTACACAAATGGACGGAGCGATGAACCTAGGCTTTGACAGGCAAGCTCCATCAGTGGGGATTAAGGATGCCTCTCCCCACTATCCTGAGAATGATTCGTAAACGTGATGTCCCTAAATCAGAAAAATCAAGTCTGAAGGGGAGAACGTTAGAAGGCTGAAGACATTTGGTTCAAGGAAAGTGGTTCTGGCATTTGTCCTTGATTGGAGCAAGTTTAGTTAGATTGCAGACCCGTAGTAAGTGACAAGATATGCCTGTCACCATGTGGAGGCCAGAAACTGGAAGCAGCAAGCAAGGTGCCTGTGGACAGTGCCAGCCAGACTGGAGCCACAGCTAGTTATTCACCATGGTGGCCCTCTGAGCAGTTTGGTTTTTAACTGTAGTAATTACACTCTGTTCGTTTTTTCACTTACTTTTCCTCTCCTTCTTCCTTCAAACACCAACAACAACTACTTTTGAAAAATGCCAATGTGTATCAGTTCTGCTGAGAGAGAGAGAAAAGAAGTATAGGCCCAATAAGAACCCAGCTGGGGAGACGTTGAGTCTCTGGGGACTGGAGTGGCAGTATTGGGGGACAAAAGGGGCGTAACTCAAAGGTAAGGGGGGAAGTTTCAAGGGGAAGGTGGCAGGAATGCTGATGCAGCTGCTTTTCTCCTGCCATTGAATTTCCTAGACAGAGGTCTGCTTTGTTAGACTCGTGGAGGGTTTTTGTTTGATTTCTTTCAGGCATGAATCTTTAACAGAATTAGAAGAAAGAAATGTTAAGGTTAAATGGATCACTTTGTCTAATAAAGGATAAAGAAAACGAAGATAAATTAACTTGCTAAGCAAATGAAATTTAGAGAAAAACTTTAACATGAATCTTATAGATCATAAATTTTGTTTCGGTAAATCAATGATTTTTAACTTCATTGGGTTTTTTTTGAGATTTGATATGAGGGGCATTATAAGTAATTTGCTCCCAATAATAAAGAAAATAAGTTTGCAAAGATCTTATTAATATTTTTTAGAATAAATTAGAGTAGAATCATGGTTGTATCAATTAGGATAGGATAAGCTTTGTCCAGGACCAACCCCCAAAGTCTCAATTGCTTAAAATAATGAAGTTTTATCTTATTCAGACTGTGCATCTATTGTGGGGAATCTGGGGGTCCTGCTCCAAGTTATTCACATTCGAGGATAAAAGCTGATGAAACCCGCTCATATAGATCATCTCTAGTCACTGTCGCAGGCAGAAAGAAGCAGACAAATCACCCATTGGCTGTTGAAGGTTGGAGGAGACACATATCACTTCTGTTTACATTTTATTGACCAAAATAAGACATTTAGACTTGCCTTACAAGAAGAAAGGAGGGGAAGTGTGATCCTACCATGTGCTTAGAATGAAAATGTTAGAGAATAGCCAATGACTATCCTTGAGGCTAATCCCCTTACTAATGTGAATCTCACTGCTTAGCAATGTGAATCTTACTCCTTTCCATTCTACAAGGGCCAAAAGAAGGCGGAGGTGAGGCTCCCATGCAGGAATTGTGCCTAACCAGCAGGCCTTCTACTGTTGTCAAAGCTCATGGGGTGGTGTCTACCCTGGGGACTAAGGTTATAAGCTCCTGCCTCTGGTAAGGAAGGGAGGCTGAACTGTACTCTTCAACTGCTGCAATTCAGAAGAGCCCTGATTTGTTCAGTGAGAGAGAAGAGTGGACAGGAGGACCTCCCAGCACAGAGCTTCTGGGACCCCCTCCAGAACTGACATAGGATTCTAGTAGCAATAATCTAAACCCTTCCTTTAAGGATTTTTCCAAGCCTCATCCCCAGCTAGCCAGCTAAAATTTGGTGATTAAACATCTAACGTTCTGATAAACTTTCTATCTCCACTCTTTCCTAATAGTTAACATCTATTGAGAGCTTGTTGTATGCCAGCCACTGTTCTAAGCACTTGATACGTATTATTCATTTAATCCTCATAACAACTCAGGGAGGCAGGTACTGTTACTATCCCTATTTTACAACTGAGTCTCAAAGAGGTTGAGGGATTTGCTAGTCAGTAGGGGAAGTGGGATTCAGTCCCAGACAGTCTGGCTTCAGAACCCCCTGAATCGCCTCTTGACTATGAGCGAAGTATTAAATTTGGAGGAAATGAGCTCTATTTGAATGTGGATATGAACAATGAAATGCTCAATGATGCCAATAGCAGCTCACAGAGATTCTCAAGGACTAAAATCCTCACAATCTTATACACTCTGTTTAAATCAATAGGATAAAACCGATGTGGATGTACCAGTGGCCCAGCAGGCACCTTGGCTTCTACAGAGCTAAGGCAGAGCAAATTTACATGATTGAGTGTTAAAGAGCCTTCATGACCAGCAGATGACAAATTTCTAAAGGTCTGAACTCATTATCATGTGCACATAGGGCGAAGTTTATAGGCTTCTGCAGGAAATCATTATTGCAAAAACAAACTTAAAGCTTCCTTAAAGCAAAACAGGGCTGCCTAGGAATCAGTGCAAAAGTCATGACTCTCTCTCTCTCCCCTTGCTCCCTCTATGTGTGTGTGTCTGTATAAACAAACAAACAAATATGTGGAAAACTTGTCCAACGGTGTGCTGGGTAAGTGTTTAACCACTGGGGAAAAAAAAGGTCTATTTGGAGTGGTTGCCAGTTTCTGGGATGTAAATATTCCCACCATGCCGATTTTAAGTTACCAATGTGGTATCATCGAATGCAGAGTTGGAAAGAGATGCTGAGATTGACTCTCATGTGCCAGTACGTGCTGGCTGCAGCCCACAAGTGACATTAGATGGAAGGGAAAAGACACCCCATACATAGCTCAGGGTTGCAAAAAACATGTCAGATCTGAAACAGCTTCACTGATATGAATATGCTATCATATCAGACTTCTCAAATGACAACTGTATTATTTTTGTTTCTAAAATTAGTGAAACAAAAATAATTTTTTTAGACATATCCCAGTAATTCCTTTTCTATTGTACTTTGGTTCTCTGGGAGCTGTACTGGGACTGTGAAGAAGCTGCCACCTTTAAGAATTTCAACTCCGAAAGAGAGAAAAAGGCTTGGACGTGAGACCCTGGGAGTCGGGAGTGCTGAGTGCTGCCCGTGGCCCTGCTGGTGAGTAGCGTGACCTGGCACGTCATTTATCTCGGAGGGCAGACACTCTTGCAGACCCTTCTGTGCTGAGTCTGTGGTTTTAAGTGCTGTTAAAGAGCAAAGTGAGAAGGAGAAGAGTGTAAGGTGAATCAATAGAAAGGGAACATAAAATGGAGAAACAGGAAGGAAAAAACTGAGTGGAGCTGCTGGGAAAGACAGATGGAATCAAGGGAAAGACAAAAAAACCAACATGTGCCCAGAACCTCCGAGGTGCCAGTGAGGATGAGATTATGAATGATTACGATGATGTGATTCTGAGAAGCACTTTATTTATGGTGACTCCATTTCCATAGCAATCTCATGAGACAGGGATTATTTTCTCTATTTTATAGATGAGGAAAATGAGTCCAGAGAACAATTATTCACCCAAAGTCACACTGCTGGTGAGGGCTGACCTGGAGCTCCAAATAAGGTCTGCATATCTGTAAATCCCACATTCTTTGCACTGTGCAGTTCTGCCTACATGGGCCGGGGGTGTGAGGGGAGTGTGTTAGATGAAAATCACCCCCAGGAAGGCATTTGGGCTGTGATGCTTATGAATTATTCTTTGGAAAGTTTCTTGGTCTTCAAATCTTTATCTGTTCAAATCTTTAAATCTTAAGAAGTTCTAGTCTGAGTAGGATGATTTAAGCCATCCATTAAGGCAGATATTATTTACTGGGCTGATGCATCCATCCCCAGAACATCTGGGGGCTGGGTAGCTTTGGCTTTGAGTTGGAGGTTGCTCTTTGGATCTCTTTTAGGCAAAAGTGGCAGAAAATAGGTAGCTATTAGGCCTCGATTTAAACAACAAATCCAGAAAATACAGGAGAATAAGAAGAGGGAGAAGGAAAAGGAGAGAGGGAGAGACAGTGATGAAGCAACGGGCAGCTTTTGTTGCCCAGTAAAGGCTACACCATCGGAATACTGATTCTCAGTCTTTGAGTCTGGCTTAAAATCAAAAGTTGAATCAGACATCTGCTTTAATGAGTAAGAAAATATTGATTAAAAGGGCCAGACTCCCTCAGCTCCCAGCTCTGGAATCTTGCTGCTTTGATAGCATAAATCGATACCCTCTTGAGAAGGTTTAAGCTCTGATTTGTGAAATAGGAACTGCACCAGGGTCCAATAAGAACTGCCATCCTGCCGAGAAACTGCAGCGGGCACTGGCTCAAGGCCAGCACATTTACCATGCAGGCTGCTTTTATTCAGGGCACGGAGCCCTGGGTCAGGCTTCTGGGCAGCTTCACAAGTGACCTCCTGCTGCAGACTGACCGGGGAGGCATCAGATTCCATGTGTGTGCTATCTTTATTGTGTTACAGTTACATGTATGCATATATACTTGTATTATATAGAGTGAGAGTCATGAAGTTGAATTACGGGCAGGACCCTGAGTGTATTTGCTGTTGAGCCATTTATATCCCACAGCCTTGTCCTGCCTTTTCCTTTCTGTAGGGAAGTCCTAACACCAAATGAATCTGTTCTGGTAATAGATACGTGTGCATCTCCTTTGTTCTTGCTCACTGGAAGTGAAGGTTAAATATTTTCTTAGGCTGAAAATATTTGGAGTCAAACAGACTCGTGTCTGAATCCTGTCTCTGTTATCCATTTGCTGTGTGACCGTGAGGAAATCATTTAACCTTGCTGAGCCCATTTTCTTGACTGTGAAATGTAGATAGCAACAGATTCTACCTCCTCGGATTGTTGCAGGGGTTCAGTGGGATCCTGCAAAAAGGATGTTTAGTGGAGGGCCCAGTAAGTAGTATAGTAGTATGCACTCCATAAATTGAGCACTATAATACTCCCAATAACTCACTTAGGTTACTAATGACATTATTCGCATATATAAACGTCCAGCACTAGTTGGGGTCTGCATAAATGGGGAAGTAAATATTACCTTATCCAAGTGACTCTTATTTCTCATCCATCTTCCATCTCTGTCTTCTAGACCCAAGCCAGCCATTAACTAGCTTGAGGATGGCCACTTGTCTGTCCATTTCTTGTCACCAAAAGTGTAAAACAGAGTCACAGGATGCCAGCTCTGTGTTGGCTGTGTGACTTTGGGGTTAGACACTTGTGCTCTCTGGGCCTTAGTTCTGTTATCTTTACAGGAAGGATGGAGTCATAGGGAATTGGACATCCCTAAGGTCCCTCTAGGGAGAACATTTCTGGACAGTTCTATGTTCTGTTTCCTGGCTCTGTGCCTTTTCCTCTTGTTTGACTATGACTTGAAGAACTTCTCTGCTTTTTCCACAGGTTCTTTCTCCTGCAGACTGGGGCCTTCTCTGCCAGCTGGTGCCTGTTTCTTTCCATCATCTTGAGTTCCATTATTTGGCCCTCACTGACCACTTCTGTGATCTTGAATCACGGAGCAATTCTTTTTCTGTCTCATGTCCTCTGAGCCCCACTCCTTGCATCTCCTTCTCCAAATTCTGGTGATTACCCATTTTGGAGGTTAAATGACCCGAAACAGTGCATTTGTTGTGTTAATCAATGGGGGCAAACGGGGTGTCTTGCAGATGTTCAAACCAGGTCTTTCCCTCTAAGCTGCTTATTAAATTCTGCATGACTTCCTTCCATGAAGATCAAAGGAAGAAATTCCTCAGATGACAGCACCAGAAATAGGTGTTCTTAAAAACAAACAAGCAAGCAAACAAGACTACTGTGGATTACTTGAGTGATCAGGTCTTTCACTTTGTTTGGTAGCTACAAAGCTGACAGCCAGATTTTGTAGCTTACTTCCAGCAAGATTGTGTGGCAGGCATGTTGTGTCTTACTCTTTACCTTGAGTTCATTTTACTTTTCCTCAATTCATTTTCCCCTCATTCAAATTTCTCTTACTCATTAAAAAAAAATCTTTTATTCTTTTAGAAGTTATGCCAGGCCCCTTTGGAATAGAGTGAGACCTAAATAAATAAATGAACACATTCTGTGCATTTTGTATAGTTGAGGGCTTGACCCAACTTCAGGGAAAAGCAGTCAGAGAAAGCTTCCTAGAGGAGGATGCTTAGGATGCATGTACGACATCAGCTTTGTGCAGTTCAGCCTGTCAACTGAAGAATGCCAAGGTTCATACACCTGGAAAGGAGAACTTTATTTCTCATAAAGGGTTGCAGCCTGCAGGCAGTCATTCTGACTGGCTGAGAAGTGAAACCTCTGTGCAGAAGCCAGAAACAGGCAGTTGGAGGGAGGGGTAAAGGGAACAGGATTTATGCTAAGTGGGGTGGCTGAATACACATATTTAATAAGCTATAGGAGGAGTCATGAATATTTATGAAAGGAGAAACAATTGAGCTTCATGCCTCTTTATGGGTCACCTGTTCAAAAAATGGTGACATTAGCATGATCTGAGGGTGGAGTTTCTGGCCCTCTGATGTCAAAAAGTGAAGCAGAGGACATGAACATACTCAGTGTCCAACCTTCGAAGACTGGCCAGAACCACACCGTGGTTGGTGGTCTCTTATCAGGAAGGAATGCTGGTCAGCGGCTGTGTTGAAACTGCAAAAGGGAGGAGTAGTCACAAGGTTGGTTGTAAGCAGTGGTGGAGTAAGTCTCTCCAAAGGGCTGGTTTCTGCTTAACCTGTAGGGAAGAAGGCCTAATTGTGGTTAACGAGGGAGGGGTATGATGAGGTAAGTCTGGCTTCTCATCCTGTCATGGCTCGGATTTTAGTTTCTAGGGTTTCTCTGGGGTCCCCTTGGCCAAGGAGGGGGGTCTGTTCAGTTGGTTGGGGGGCTTAAAATTTTATTTTTATTTCTCAAGTCACACATGAAATCCCCAAAGTGGCATCTTACTTGAGATCAGAAGGGGAAGGGATGAAAATTAAATATAGAAAACCTCATAAGACATTTATATTAGGGTGGGAAACATTTGCCATATAACGTCACCTCATCATGAGAGTAAAACTCATCCATACTCAAGGGGAGGAGATGACACATTCTCTCTACCACAAATAGTTAATATAATTAAACATCAGATTTTGTCTCAATCAGAGGAACCTCCTGTATGATTCTGACCTTATTTTGACTTCGCCATATTATGATCCCAGGGCACCCACCTTGAGTGAGAAGCACATCAGCATTTTTACTCACCAATTCTGTGATCTTAAACTCTATGACCTTAAGATCCAGCCAATAGAATTAGCCTATTGCCTATTCTGACCTTGGGCATGTATCTGATCCCCATCACCACTAACACCACCTCCACCTGCTACCATTAAACAGAGCTAGAGTCCTGTCCTGGTCCACACCTATTTTCTTCTCTTGCTCATTCTCTAACACAAAGGCATGGATGCATTTTGGTAATGGACTTTGAAGTAATTTAAAAAAGATAATGTTATCATAAGGTTGATAGACAGGTGATTAACAATTTTGTCAGGGCCTTACCTGTGTCCTTCAAAGATTTCCAAGTGAGGTTCCAGCTACAGAATCTACTTACAAAGGTTTCTTTTTTACTAATATGAGCAGGATGCTCTCTATGTGCTAGGACTTTCTTTGCTTTCAGTGAGTGCCTTTAGAGAACTTGAGTTTCCTCTCACCACCCAGAGCTTTGAGGGCATCAGGGCACCACTGCATAGTCACTGCAAGTCTTTGCTAATGCCAAACCCACAAAATCTAGCTTTACTCAGAGAGAGAAATTGTGAACATCACTTATTAGTGGTAATTCAGGCCATCAGACTAGAGGCATTTTTTATAAGCAATCTTGCTTTCAAAATGATACAAATCCTTCAATAGTGGGACTTTTCATCCTGGCCCTCTTTTGCCTTAAGTTCATAGGACCTCCTGGACACCACCATATCCTCCCCAGAAATCTATAGACTGCTGGTTATCAGGGGGTGCTCATATTCTAGATCTGGGATTACATTAGAGTTTTAGCCCACGACAGGCCGAGACTATCTGAGGACAGAAAGCTGGTTAGAGGCCATACATTCTAGCAGACCCATCGCAACATCATATTAGTCAGGGTTCTCTAGAGAAACAGAACATACTGTGTGTGTGTGTGTGTGTGTGTGTGTGTACATATGATATACATATATATTTATTACAAAGAATTGGCTCATGCAATTGTGGAGGTTGAGAAGTCCTACCATCTGCTGTCTGCAAGATGGAGACCCAAGAAAGCCAGCAGTGTAATTTAGTCTGAGTTCAAAGGGCTATAAACCACAGGAGCCAATGGAGTAAATCCCAGTCTATGGGCAGAAGAAGACTGATGTCCCACCTCAAGCAGACAGGCAGGTACTAAAAAGGGGTGAATTCTTTCTGCTTCCACTTTTTATTCTATTCAGGCCTTCAACAGACTAGATGTCTACCTCCAGAGCCCACAAACTAAGTCCAATCAATGCTTAGAAACTATCAATATAAGCTCTTAGATCTCATAAGAATTCTTTTTTTATTGGTTATAACTTTTCATTATTTTTAATGGACATATAGTAATTGTACCTTATTTTGGGGGTATAGTGTGATATTTCAATACATGTACACAGTGTGTAATGGTCAAATTAGGGGAATTAGTATATCTATCACCTCACACATTTATCATTTCTTTGTGCTGGGGACATTCAAAATCTTCTCCTCTAGCTGTTTGAAAATATACCATAAATTATTAACTATAATCACCTTACAGTGCTATAGAACACTAGAACTTATTGCTCCTATCTAGCTATAATTTTGTCTCCATAACCAACCTCTTCCTATCCCCCACTACTCCCCTATCCTTCACAGCCTTTAGTAACCACTATTCTACTTTCTGCTTCTATGAGATCAACTTTTTTAGTTTCCATATTTGAGTGAGAACATGCACGTTATATCTTTCTGTGCCTGGCTTATTTCCTTTAATATAATGTCCTCTAGGCTCATCCATGTTATTGCAAATGATAGGATATACTTTTTTATGGTTGAATAGATTACATTGTCTATATATACCACATTTTCTTTATCCACCCATATGTTGATGGACACTTAGGTTGATTCCATACCTTGGCTACTGTGTATAGTGCTGCAATAAACACAGTAGTGCAGATATCTCTTCAAAATACTGATTTCCTTTCCTTTGAATATATAGACCCAGTAGTGAGATTGCTGGACCATGTGGAGGTTCTATTTTTATTTAGTTTTTTGAGGAAGCTCCACACTGTTTTCCACAATCACTATACTAAATTTACATTCCCACCAACAGTGTGTAAGAGTTCCCCTTTCTCTGCATCCTTGCCAGCATTTGTTATTTTTTTTGTCTTTTTGATAATTTCCATTATAATTGGAATGATATGATATCTCATTGTGGTTTTGATTTGCATTTTCCTGATAGTTGGTGATGTTGAGCATTTTTTCACATACTTCTTGGCCACTTGTATATCTCCTTTTGAGAAATGGATATTCAGATCATTTGCCTATTTTTTAATTGAATTATTTGATCTAATTCAGGTTATGAATTATTCACCTGGTTTTGTTGAATGGTCTAGCTGTATTCTCTTCTATCTTGCTGAGTTTCCTTAAGATCATTATTTTGAATTCCTTTTTAGGCATTGCATAGATTTCCTTTTCTTTGGGGTCTGTTACTGGAAAATTATTGTGTTTCTTTGAAAGTGTCATGTTGTCTTTTTTTTGTTTCTTACATCCCTATATTGATATCTGGACATCTGTTGGAACAGTTGTTTCTTTCAATTTTATGGAGAAGCTTTTGTAGTGAAACACTTTTTCTTGTAGGTATGACCTATAGTTTTAGTTGGGTAGGATGCTTTGGTTCTTGTTCTGGGTGGGTACAATAGTGTAGTGTCTGTGTGATTTCTTTGGCTATAATCAATGTCAGCAGTGTTGGAAAATGCCTCAGTGGTCCAGACTGAGAGTGTTTGTGGAGGCAGTGGCATAACTTTGCTGGACATGGGGACCACCAGGCAGGCAGGCTGGTCCTCAAGCACTGTGTGTGTGTGTGTGTATGTGTGTGTTGTTTTCTGCAGTCTTGGGTGTGGCCTCCCCCCTGTGCTGGATTGCCTGTTTCTTAGGCCCAGGATGCTGTGTGAACTCAGGTGCTGGGGTCATGGTTGTACTGCTGGGTCTAGCTGGGGTCGTGGCATCACAGCCTTTTGTGTGGGCATGGCAGGAGTATGTCAGGGCCTCAGTAATGTGGAGATGCAGGGATATTAGCCCCCAGGGCAGGATGCACTTTAGCAGTGGCTCTGTTCTCAAAATGGCATTGTGCCATTGAAACTTGGGTCCCAGGGAGTAGTTGAGGGGACCCAGTGTGGCCTCCTTTTTTGGAGGAATGCAGCCATGCGGACTCTAGGCATGGGGACTGCTGAGAATATTCCACTTACCTTTTACCCACAATGGGAAATATATTTTTGCCCTGAGCCAATCTCCTCTGGGTGCTTCACTTCCCTCTATATGCTGTCATCCTGAGTTTCTGTGTTTCAGAGGGTTTTCATCCCTGCCTTGTAAATTTAAGTGTTCTTCCTTATACATTCTACTTGAAATATAGTGATTTGTTTGTTGTTTTGGTCCTTCTTTGTGAAGGAAATGAGTATTGGACACCTTTAGTCAGCCATGGATCTTATAAAAATTCTTATTAAGAAGTAATGAAATGATAAAATATTTGAGATTTGTCCAATGTTAATCCAAAGTGGTGGGAGTAAATTGGGTGTGTAGATAGATAAAATAAGCTTGGTAACATATTGATTCTTAGGGAAACTGGGAGATGGGTACATGGAAGTCATATTATTCTCTTTCTTTTTGTATAGGTTTGAAATAAGAAAGTATGGTGAATGGATATATAGTTATATGTTTTAAGTTAAAATAAACTTGTAAGGTTTGACAAATAAAGAGGAATTTCAGATATTTATGTATGACCTTTCTGACATCCTGTACCTTTAGTCTAACAGCTCCAGCTAGAATCTTGCCCTCAGAAGAGAACAATGAGGAATAATAATGGTTGCCAGTCACCTTTCTTGTATTTTCTCTTACATATGGTGACCACACTTGCCTTTTTCAAATATCGTGGCATTTCTTCTGTTTCCATATATGTAGATAGTCACACAGCCTCTGCCCTTTCTACTTGAAAACCTCAGCAGGTTTTTCTGTTCCTCACAGTTAGGCAATGGTACTTCTAAGGAACACACAAAACACCCTGAAAGATTAGGAGCAGATAGCAGAGGGCCGTTGAATTTAAAGAGCCAAGACAGTCAGTAGCTGTTATTTAGAGACCAGAAACTAATGTGAAAGTGGGAATTGAAAAAGGAGAAAGCAGAGACATTAGTAAAGCTGTTTAAGGGAAAAAGAGCCCAAAGTACGTCATAAAGGATAAAAATGTGGGCATTTATATCTTCATTAAGGAGTTTATTAATTAGACTTGAGTTGTTAACTAGTTTATAGTTCCCTGGGACTAGGACGAGCCTCTGAGAGGAGCCCAGGCAGAGACAACCAGCCTGGATAATTACTGCAGCTTGCCTTGGGGGTTTGCTCCAGCCTGGTAGACAATTTAATATCTGTCAGGTAGGTGAATAGGCCTGGAATGCTTTACCCATCAGGCAGGACAAATTCCCAGGCTCTTGGCCCATTGCCAAAGTGGGCTCTTCTCTTTTATTTATTGGACGTAAGAGAAAAGCTGTGGAGTCTTACTTGGCAATGGCCCAGGGCCTTCAAGAGCTCCTTTCTTGAGGTGTGCAACGTTCACTCCCAGCTCCTAGGTACTCATATTGATTCTGTGTTTCTAAGCCAAAATGAGGCACCCAGGTATCATGCTCTTCTGGTCCACAACAGCAAAGAGTGGCCTGTCTCTTTTGGTGTCATGTGGTGTTTGTGATAGTTGGAGTGGAGCCTTCTGCTCTGATTCACTTCTTTTTTCCTTCTCACTCTTAGCTATGTCTCTAACTTATGCTCCCATGCTTACCCAGTGGGCTTCATGATTTTATTTATTTCCATTGGCTCTGGACTCTTTATTTATCCCTTAAGAAGGAGAAAGAACAGGCCAGAGGTGAGCATGATAATAATGTCAATGTGGAACACTGCTGGGTAAGAAAAATAATAGAAAAAGGTGAGAGCATGTTTAGAAATGGAAAGTGCATGTCCTCTCTATAGGCAATCAAATTATGGTTTCTAAACGATGCCTGGCATGGGCAGATAAAATGTCAGAGAGTGGATTTGTCCTGTGCATCTATAGTTGAAAACTACTGGCATTGACTGCCATTTGTGAGATCTGCCCTGTATTTTTATGGGAACGTCATTTGGGCCTACTCCGTTCTCGGGGTGAGGATATGCATGGGGCAGCTGTGGTTCATGTCCGGGGGGAGTGTCCCCTGATGAGGGCACACAGATTATGTTCTCTCATCCCGATCCTGATAAATCCCAGGGCCTTCTCTGCCACACCAGCCTAATCAATCCTTCATTGAAAAGAAGGGGAACCATGTTTTTAGCACCCAATCCCTGTCCCCTCCCTATACCACATTTATACTCTTCTGGTTCTGAGTCTCTCTTCTTCCCCTGTGTAAAATCTGCTGCTTTGGTGAAATTGGAATGTTCCTAACACAAAAATATGATAAATTCCTGAAGTGTGGATACCCCAATTACCCTGATTTGATTAATTCACATTGTGTGCCTATATCAAAACATCACATGTACCCTATAGAGATACACAACTATTATGTACCCATAATAATTAAAAAAAAAACAACTAATGAAACAAATTTATGCATATCAGAAAAAGAAAGATTAAGGCTTAATCGAAAAGAAGCCTCTCTAATAGTAGATTACTATATATTTTAGCACTAGGGAAGTGAATATATTTTGGGAACATTGTAGAAGTCATTGGTGAATTTTTTTGATTGCTTTACTCAACTTCCATTTTACTCTCCTTTATGAATAGGTTAAAAAGCTAAAAACTACATTTCTAATACCTCTTCACAACTAGGGCTCTGGCGGTGAAATAGATTTCTTCCAATAAGGTGTACTTGTTCTAAGATACACAAGGTAAGAGGGAGGTAGAAGCCATCTTCCTGCCCCCTTTTCCATTGCTGCTGGCAAGCGAGGAGAGGGAATGTGTTGTTTGACATCAGTACTCCAGTGTCTCATCTCCAGCTTTCCGTGTATCGAGAGACAGCCAGGGCAGCAATGTTTTCTTGATTCTGCTTCCTAATTCTTGGGCTCTAGCTACACAGATGTGATTTTGCATTATATCGCAGTGGCAGTCTCAAAGGTGGGCCCGTTTTCTATTGTTCTGGCAATCGTTCCTGGAGGCCCGTCTTGGAACCTGCTCCTTTAGCCCTTCCGTTAATTTTATAAACTCTGAAATTCTTTGTATGAAATCTTGTTCTATTCGAAATACCGAGTGTTGTTTCTATTTTCTGTGTTGAACCTTGACTGATATAGGTTCTTCAAGTGTTTTATGTCAATACTTAACTCCTGAAGGTAGTCCTGTTTCCTACCTTCCTATTTGACATGGAAATAAAGTTGGAACATCAGGCACCTTCCATAGAGAAGACCACGCAAGTGTGGAAATGAAGTGCCACAAATTGTGGCATTGACTTGAGTCCGGCTCAGCAATTAGTTTTTACTAAACCAGGTATTTCCTGCTACGAACGTCATCAATGTCCTGTAGAGGTTTTAGGTCACTGCAGATGTACTGGCAACCAGGGCTCTTTAAAGAAAAAAAAACACTCTCTTGGTGCTAGAGGTAAGGTTCTTTGGCAAGCAGGTAAAGGTAGCTTAAATAGGTGATTGTATGTGTTTGCCTGTTGCCCTGGCCTTCCTTAATTGTTAAGGTAGATCAGTGAGGGTAATGTAGCCATCTTCCCTAGTGGGGAATGCACTTTGGTGTGGGGATAATTGAATTGATAATGGGAAGGGTGGAAGTGTTGTTTTGTGTCAAAATATTCATTTCTCCCATAACTGTTGAGTGAATGTAGCCATTAGTGTGTGCATATAATTTTCCTTAATCCTCTGAGCATTCAAGCAGCAGGTAGACACTTCCTGCTGAGAAACAAATTTGAGTATAATGAGCGTTTTTAAAAGGAGCATGAATTTGTTCACCATCTGGGGAAGCCAGAATTTTCCTCCCGAGTTCGACAGGCGTTCAGGTGACTTTGGAAGATGAGGAGCAGTGATGTTGCTCTGAATTTTGGCTACCTACTGGATTCAGTCTTCCTTGTGGCAACTGCAGCTGAAGATTCCTCCTGATCAAACAGTAGCTTAAAGGCAGAACATCTCGGAAAGTGGTGGCTGCCCCTGAAGTCTGTCAGACGAGGGAGTCATAGGTGGTATTAGTTTTTGCACTAAAGACTCATTCTTTCTAGGATGGCCCTGTGACCTTTTTCAGTTTCCTGTAGAAATTTCTTCTTACATGTTTCGTTGCTTTATAGCAAATGGGCTTCCCTTACATGGAGAAAACAGCCCACTCACTCTATACTTTTATTTTATTTTGTTTAATTAACACTTAAGTAAATGATGATTATTATGCACCAAATATTAACTCAATTCTTATAATAACCTTTTGAGATGGGCACTATTATTTTTCCCATTTTATAGATGGAAAAACCAAGGAACAGAGAGGTCAAATAACTTACTTACAGGCATACATACAGCCAGTAAGCCAAGATTCCAAACCATACTGTGGCTCCTGAGTCCCTGCTCTGAACCACTGTGCCACAGACTGCTTGTCTTGTCTTCTTCTTCATCTCAGAGAACTTGCCATCTTGCTTTCTCTCCAAGGCCAGGGCTGCTACGTAATGTACAGATTGTTCCCTTGCTTAGGGGGCCCAGTTAGGGGGCGTGCAGACTGAAGGCTAGCCTGTCCTCTGTTCACTATGCTCTCTGTGTTCTGCTGTGCCACTGCTACCCAGAGGCTGAGGAGTCTTTATGCATTTTGGACACAGGTGCTGTTTGGGATAGCCTTGTTGCTCCGAGGCTCACCCCTCTCTGTCTCTTCCAGAACCTTGTGGCTTCATTGATTTCCTGAGTGCGGACAAGAATTTGACATGAACAACACAAAACTATACCTCTTGGTATCTGTCCATTATCTGCATTAAAGCCTTTAGTATATTGGAAGCAGCTTTAGCTTCTCTTGCCTATACCACAGAACCAAGATTTAAACCCATTCAGTATCTTCATAGCCCTTTTCTGGGAGTCTTTTGAAGCCTGGTAGGTCCCTCTTAATTATAAAACTACTCAAGAATGAAAAGCAAAGTCACTGTAAAAGTTAAACTGCAGTACTAAGTAAACTATGGAACCTAACTGCCTTTTACAGCGTTGTTTCTATAGGAAAGGATGCTCTGAGTTTCATTTTAGGGCGCCTGGAAAGCTTTTCCCTCTAACCTAAGGGGTTGGTCACATCAGTAGAAGCTGGGAAAGGGCCGTGGTGCTGACAGTGAGGTGGTGGCTGTCGGTGTGACTTGGTCACCTGCAGCCAGATGTTTATGGTCTGGAATACCTTTTCTGACTGGCTCCCAAATCTGCTTTTGCCAACCTTCAGCTCATTCCTGACATAGGCAGCCAGACTGATCTTTATAAAATGCAAATGTGATTGACACTCCTCTTCTTTTTTTTTTTTTTTTTTGAGACAGAGTCTTACTCTGTTGGCCAGGCTAGAGTGCCGTGGGGTCAGCCTATCTCACAGCAACCTCAAACTCCTGGGCTCAAGCAATCCTCCTGCCTTAGCCTCCCGAGTAGGTGGGACTACAGGCATGTGCCACCATGTCCGGCTAATTTTTTCTATATATATTTTTAGTTGTCCATATAATTTCTTTCTATTTTTTTTTAGTAGAGACGGGGTCTCGCTCTTGCTCAGGCTGGTCTGGAACTCCTGAGCTCAAACGATCCACCCACCTCGGCCTCCCAGAATGCTAGGATTACAGGTGTGAGCCACTGGGCCCGGCCACACTCCTCTTCTTAAAACCATTGAATAGCTTCTAATTGCTATTGGGATAAGATCCTTAAAATGGTCTATGAAATGACCTGGCCCATCCAATTTTCTTCTTGCATCTTGATCTGTTCTCCTGCCTCTCCTGTGCTTCAGCCACTCTGGTTTCCTTTTAATTAGTTCTAATGTTCTAAAGTCTCTCCCATTATAGTTTCTTCTGACGTGCTTTTTCATTTACCTGAAATGTTTTATTCCCTTCTCTTCATCTGGCCAACTACCACTCTTCCTTCCATTGTCAACTTACATGTGACTCTTTCAGGAAAACATATTTTTGTACTGAAGGTGACATGTAACTTTCCATGGTAGCACTGATCACAGGTTAAAATTAAATGTATTTAGTGTCTCTCTTCCTGCGTGAACTGTAGCCTCTATTATTAGGTAGGGGCCATGTTTGCTTTATTTTTTTCTTCTGGCACCTAAGTATTGAATAAGTGTTGAATCAATCAATGAGTGAATGTGCCAATAAATGAACTAAGCAGATTGAACTTCCACACGTGACTGTTTTTCTTCCCCATCTAGATTTTACATTTCTTGAAGGCAGGAGTTATGTCTTTACTCATTTTCATAGGCCTTAGACTGTCTAGCCCAGGGCTTTGCAAATGGTGAGCCTCAATAAAGATTTGCTGGTTAATTAATTAGTCTGCCAGACTCAGATGAATTAGTTAAGGTATGGCAAAATAAGGAAAAGGTCAGGATGGAATATATTGGATTATTCTGATGAAAGAGTGCAGTCTGGTGTTTCAAAGTACAGTGAGTACTGGTTTCTTTTTATGTCTAGTCATCAATAAATTAGCAGATTGTGCCGTATGTTAAACCCTCTATTTTCAACCTGATTGCTTGTTTAACTGATGACTTTTGTCTCTACTAAAAGTATTTTGTTAGCACAGGTAGAGGTCTTTCACCTGGGTTAGTAATAGCAGCTAATTACATTTACTCTTTTGTTTTTGAGAGTAACCTTGGTATTATTTTCATCAATTTATTAATATGTCAAGGTCCACCTGTAATAGGTAGCTGATTAAACAGATTGTGATGATGAAAACAAGACTTCTCAGATTTTATATTTAATTTATTGATTTTGGATAGGGACTCATTTTCATGGTTACGGACCATACGTGTTATCTCCATGGTTATTCATGTTAAATTCTTCCTATTGGAAGAGGTCAAGGCAGACTCATGAGCCTCTGGTGCCTATTGATTCTGACTTAAGGCATCCTCTTATGACTATTGATTCTGACTTAAATTTGTGAAGTCCTCTTCTCTGTCTTTTTTTTCTTCCTTGTACATTAGCTGCCCCCCTCACCCCATGCTGGGAAGAACGACAGGAAAGCAGAAAAATAATGGCAACAGATTTGGCATTTTCTCTTGTTCTGTCTGAAATATCTCATCCTCATCCTCATTTTCATTGCCATCCTGGAATTGCTTCCATCATGCATCACACTGCACCTTCAAAGCCCTTTCACACAAGTTTATCTTATATGCTTCCCCCATCTCCCCATTGTTGCTCAATTTATCACTCAGGAATCTTGGGCTCACAGAAATCAAATGACTTAGTTAAGCTCATATGGATAGATAGTGAGTAAAACGGAGTATATCTGCAAGGATTCTTTCTGATTTTAAGGAACAAAAGCCCAATTTAAACCAGACGCTAGCTTAAGAGAAAAAGAACATATTACAAGGAGTTTAGAATTATTTATAGAATGGAAGAAAGGGATGTATGAGCCAGGTCAGCTTTGGAGACTTTTGGAACTGGAACCAAAAACCTGAAACCTGCAGAAATTTCTCAGGTTTTCTCATATGTTTCTTTTGGGGGTGTTGGAATCATAGGGTCAAACTTCCCCAGGTAGTAGGGGACCTGGTCATCAGTGGAGCTGCCACGTACGTGTGTAGTGTACAACTGTGCTTCATTGAAAGGTCACAAATCATACCATAGGCAGCAAAGATTTGTATGTTTATTATGGCAAATTTCCAGCAGATGGCACTCAAGTGATTTTGTTTTTTCTAACAAAAATCAGTAAATTGATTTGAGGAAGAGGCACATTTTTCTATTTTGCACAAATGTTCCTTTGGGGTTACTGGAGACCCTGCCTCCCAGCAGCTCTGAGGTTACATTTTTCCTGATTATAACCAAAGAACAAAGAGAAACCTTCCCTACAAGCTCCAGCAGAAGGAACCTAGGCAATAACTTTGATGGACCTGGCTTGGGTCCCATCATGGACCATTTCTATGACTGGGGTGAGGTTCCATGATTGATTCTCCCAGACATCACAATCCACACACACTTGTCTTGCCATATAAAATTCCAACTGCTGCTACAAGAGCAGTAAATCCATGTGTAATCACAAGTATACTCACCTTCCTTCAAGAGAGGTGTTCCAAACTATCACCCAGTTATTGCATTCATTGCCAAGTGCAGGGTCTGTGGTAATATGTTTGTTATGGTTTGAATATGTTCTTCTCTAAAATTCAGGTATTGCCAGTATGATAGTATTGAGAGGTGGGGCCTTTAAGAGGTGATTAGGTCATGAGGGCTTCTCCCCTAATATGTAAGATTAAGGCCCTTATAAAAGAGGCTTCACATAGTGTTCTGGCAAGCTTGCCCCTTTGCCTTCTGCCACATGAGGACACAACCTTCCTTCCCTACAGAGCATGCAGCAGTAAGGAGCCATCTCGGAAGCAGAGATCAGACCCTCATCAGACAACAAACCTGCTGGTGCCTTGATCTTGGACTTCCCAGCCTCCAGAACTGTGAGAAATCAATTTCTGTTATTTATAAATTACCCAGTCTGTGGCGTTCTGTTATAGCAGCACAAATGAACTAAGACAATACTTATCTGTCAGTCAGGTAGGATATGGCAGCTTGAGATTCTGAAACCTGTGGGCATTGGGACCAATTTTACCATTTCCAACCCATTCAATAAACAACATCATAGGAAAAGAAGAATAGCCACAATAAAAATTCCTGTTTGGAAAAGTAGAAAAAATATAAGCAAAATATAGAGAGACAACACCAGAGAATATGCCATACTCCACGCAGTAGGACTAGTAAGGCATATCCATTTTGACTCTCTGTCCTGACTACGGTTAGGTCTTTTGCATTCTTTTCCACGATCATTTCCCTCCGTGGCCACAAAAAATAGAGGGACGGGTCCATGGAAAGCTATATTCTTAGAGAAGCCCCCTTGTTATGGTGGTCGTTGGGACCCAGGGATGACTTTAGAGATTAAGCAATTACAGGATTCCAGTTTAGAAGTTTCTCCAGTAAAATGCCTCTTTTAAAGAGCTAGTTGAATGTCAATGTTGAGTTCATTTTGATGGGTTCTGTTGACTTATAACCAACCAGAAATATTATTGAGTCATAATATTTGACTCTGGACCATGTGCCTTTAAAGTTTCTATTTTCAAGAGACAAACTATAGGATTTTGCCCATCCTTCTATGGCTTCTTTAATAACTTCTCCTTTGGCCCCTGCCCCAAGCAACTGAAACAATGGGCTGAGTTGGTAAAACAGAGCTCATCTGCCCTCTGGCCCCTGGTGTATCCCAATTATTTGCACCTTCTGACGGGCAAAATTACTACCCTTTCGCTGGGAGACCTGCACAGCAGGAGTTGTTTGGGAGGAGCCTGGGTGATCAGGCTTTCTCCACTTCTGGGTTACTCCTGGGTATCCTCTCTTGTTAAGTCAGTGAAATGACTTTACTGTGGGGCAGAGGGTTCATCTTTGATGGTTTTGCAGGCAGCATGGTTGTCTGACCCTCAGTCCCTTTAGATCATGAGCCACAGACAGAATGGGCCTCTGTTTCAACAATACCATGTGTCTAACTTATTTTTTCCTACCCACTTCAAGAAATGCCAGTTTGAATTAAGGCTTAGTTTCCTCCCAAAAGATCTTACCGAAGCCCATAAGAAGTATCCAGCATGCTCTCATTTTTAATATTTTTATACCAAACCACTAAAATGGTATCATGAGCTGTCTGCCAAGATATAACAGGTAATAATTAACATCTGCTTTGTTTTCATATAAGGAGGATTTCTGACTTCCCAGCGAGGAAAGGAGTGATCTTCATTGCCTCTACCTTAGATCAACTAAGCCCATTCTATTTTTAAGGGTCAGTCATTGTATTGCCCCACTTCTGGATACTAATTTCTGTATTAGTCATCTTTGCATTGCTAGTGACAGTAATTCAACTGTAATAATTTGCTTGAGAAAAAACGGGGTGGGGATAGAATTACTGGAAGGACCCTGGGTAGCTTATGCAAGAGCTACTGAGACAGGCAGCTGTGGAATATTTTATGACTTGAACTGGGGAATTGACTCTCTATATCTATCTCTTATTCCAGATTCTCTCTGGATGCTGGCTCTGTTGGCTTGGACTCTTCCACGTGGCTGCAGGAAGCTCTGGGTTATATCCTTATGTCTCATGATCAGAGCAGAAAGAGAGATTCTTCCCTTCCTGCTCCAGAAGGAAAATACTGGAAAAGGGCTCTGATAAACCTAGTTGGACCAGTCTGAAGGGTGGAGTTCTGTAACTGGTTCAGCCTGGGCCACATGGCTTCTCTCGAGGCCCCTGGGTGGGCAGAGTTGGTGGGCAGGCAGAGAGGAAGCCACCACACCTGCTCACTGGGTTCTCAGCACAGGGCTTTGCCACCTCACCTTGCTGCCTTTGACATCACACAACTAACTCACTTGCCTATTTTCCAGGTACTGGGGACTCTGGTATCCTCTGTGTACTGCAGTGACAGTTGCTTAATTCCTGGTTAGCATCATATTTGTTTTCATGAGTGGTCAAAAATAAATACCCTTGTACTTTTGAAACTACACCCAAGGAGCTGCTGATTTCCTTTTAATAGTAAAAATGCAAACCATTATCCATTATCATCTGAAATAACCAACTTTCCTTTAATGATACTGCCCATTTTTCTCGCTATTGCCATCCCTCCAGCTTTGGAAAAACGGTCATGTTCCTCCCAAATTATGCTTCTGATGAATGTGGTCCCTGGATATTCAGCTGGGATGGTGATCGACACAGACAGCAATTGAAATGGCCAATCACAGGAGCCACTAAATCATGCCTGAGTGCAGGTGTGTGATTAACAGCAGGTGCTGGAGATGTCAGAGCTGGCAGATTGGAGTCTTCCTTTCTCCTCACCTTAGCGATGCTTTAGATTTCCTTGGAACTGAAATTTCTGCAGGAAGATAAACTTTGTCACAAACAGCTGCTCGCTGGGTACCAGGATATGCTGCTTTGCAGTGGGAGCTGCTTTTTAAAGGAATAGCTCCTGTCTTTCTAGCTTGACTGTGAACCCCTTGGGACTAGCGACTGGAGTTTATATTTCTCTGTATACCCACTCTTCCTAGAGCATTTTGTGCACACAGAGGGTGTTTAGCCAGGGTTAGAGGGTTATTATAAAGGCAGGTAAAGAGGTGAGAGGTTGGGACCACTGGTTTTAAAAAGTATGTAGAAGAGGCTCCCCAGTCTCAGGTGAATGGAGAACTATGGCTGTGGAATAAGCATGGATCCAGGAGCCAGTAGGTATCTGGGTTCTGGTTCTATTTCTGATTCTGACTAACTTTTTGAGCAAGAATACTTATTACATCAACAACTTTTTTTTGTTTTTTCTTGAGACAGTCTCACTCTGTCACCTGGACTAGAGTGCAGTGGCATCATCATAGCTCACTATAACCTCAAATTGCTGGGCTCAAGCGATTCTCTTGCCTCAGCCTCCTAAGTAGCTGGGACTATACACACATATCACCATGCTCAGATAATTTTTCTATTTTTTGTAGAGACAAGGTCTCGCTCAGGCTGGTCTTGAACTCCTGACCTCAAGTGATCCTCCTGCCTAGGCCTCCCAAAGTGCTAGGATTACAGATGTGAGCCACTACGCCAGCAATCAACAAACATTTGATTGAGTGATTATTATGTGCTAGGACCTGGGAGTAACAGCGAATCTGATAGACAAAATCCATTTCCTCAAGGAACTTTTATTTTAGTGGGAGAGCACAGAATACAAACAAGATAATAAACAAGATAATTAAACAAGATCAGAAGTCCCATGAAGGGGAAAGAGGAGGAATGTAATAGAGAATAACTGAGGAAACTTTCAGGATTGGGAAGAAAGGGGTAAAATTGCATGTCAGTTAGCAATGCAGGCTTGGGGATAAGACAGATCTATGTTTGAACCTCAGCCTCTTCCACTTAGCATCTGTGTGTCCTAAGCAGAATTATGTGACCTCTCTGAGTCTCACTTTTTTCATCTGGAAAATGGGACTGTCCATCTACTTATGAGGTTGATATAAAGATTAAATTAAAAATACATATGAAATGCATAATACTTACTATGATATATTCTGGCCATTGTCCTCAGGGTTGTGACAAAATGATTTTGAATGCCTTTCCTAGTTCTAAATTTCTGATTTGTGTGGTTGGTCCAATGTTCTTTTTCTTTAAGAAGAAATGAGAAAAGAAAAAAAAAAAAAAAGAAACCCTTCTGATTACTTTCCAGGTTCCCAAGGCTTTCAGTAAAATAGAAGACGGGTAATTGTCATTTCTACTTAGCTTTGCAATCTTCTGAGCTGAGTATCTTTAAATAGGAGGAAGCAGCCGTAAATCTTGCAAAGTTCAAAATCCATTACCTAGGGATATGGTTAATGTCTTCCATCTCAAAGCGTAATTATCTTTTTAAGAACAGAGCTGGCTAAAGGAAGTGTTGGTTGATTTAAAAAAAAATTCTGAATCAACCATTATATCAACAGTTGTTCTTAATTTAATTCATTGCATATGGTCCCAGGTGTGGGCGTGACAAACCAAAGGATTTGTGGGATGAACACTAAGATTTTTCATTTCTCTATATTTCCATGTGAGCAGATTAGAATGAATGGCTTCTTACATCAGATGATTCAGGAGCCCTGAAGCACACATCACCCCCATCAGTGGCAGGGCTAAAATGCCTAGTCCCAGAGGTCTGCAAGGCAGAAGCACATAGTAGAACTTTAGGACCAAGAGGCAGACACTGTGTGTCCTATTCCTGACCCTGCCACTTCCTTATTATGTGAAAATGTACATCCCTTATCCTTACTCCCTTGCAAATATTTTAGGCATTCTCTATCTTTAGATGCTATCTATGAAATCAGTTCCACAGAAGCTGAAATCTCCTCCTTATAAAGCCTCTTACTCGGTTTCAACACATTATCCCCAGAAGAGCTTGGCTTAAATGTTTAGGGAGGGAAGTGCTTGTAAAAGAACTAATCTCACTTATCGATTTACTTCAGTTGGAATTTAAGGGTACCAATTGCCCACCTTTGCTACTACTGTATTTGAGTTGTTGCCAATGAGTGCGATGTGCACTGTTGGGGGAATGGACACCCTTGAGGCTCAGTCTCGGGGGGTTGGGAGGGGCATGGGCAATATACTTAACCAGAACGGTTGTACCCCCATAATAAGCTATAATAAATAAAAAAAAAAAAAAAAAAGAACAGACAATCTGGGCCATATGGGCTTGAAATGCAGCTTTATTAGTTGCCCAATAAGTGCTCCTCTCCCATATGGTCTTAATGTGGTTGGCTTAACTCTGCTGAAGTACATAACTCAGATCCGAAGCCCAAATAGGGCTTGCTAGTCCTCCTACCCTCACCAAATCCAGGGAAGCTGGATGCAGATTAGGGCTGGTGTGATTTACCCACTTAACCTCGTCTCTGGCATGGAAGCTGGGGAATGGCAGATCTCACTGGCAAGGACAATTCCTGGTGGGCCAACTGCATAGTGACAAAAAGGAAAGGAGAGGGAAGTACAGATATGAGAGAGAGAGAGAGATATTGAGAGAGCTATCTCTGCTGCTTCTGAGCCATCCCCTAGATCAGGGAGTTTCTGATGGAAGGAAGGTCACTTGTCTATGCCTGTGGGAAGAGCTAGCTCCTGACAAACTGCCCATTTCTTTTCCCCCTTTCAGTTTGTCTTCTTTCTAGGTGTTTAAACCTTCATTTAGCCAAGTTCCTAGGTGGCCCACACTGTGGCATCCTTCCCAGGTTTGCCCTTTTCAGTCGTCTCATTCTCCAGGTACTTTCTGACCATCCCACTCTCCTCTACTGCACCTGCCCCGTGCTCTATTTCCTCAGCCTTCCATTTAATCTCAATAACTAGTTTCTTCCCTGATGTTCCTGTTTGATCATGGCATAACATTTGCCTTTTCGTAGTAATCTTTGATGCCTTAATGCAGAATTGTGATTTATATGAGAATTTCAGGTTTCAATGTAGGCAAGTGGGGAAAATGTTTTACTCACAGAAAATTTCTCTGCCTCTCAAATCATGTAGAACAGGCAACAGCCCGCTCTGCAGATACACAAAATTGGCCTGGCCATGCTCATCTCCCATGGATAGAGTTTATCCTCACCTGGACCTCTGATAAACTGAATCAAATTGATTTCAAAGTCCTTCGAGGAACAACAAAAAAGCTTCTTTTCTCAATATGACAGTGTCCAATTTAGTGTGAGAAGGATTGAGGGATATTTAGTGTAAAGAAGAGAAACTATCTGGAGGGCATGATATCTATTTCTTATATTTGAAAAGCTGTTATTTGGAGAGAGTTTATTCTTTCATATCCAAAAGGTAGGAGTTAAAGAGAGGTGCATTTGGGAGCTTTCCATAGACTGATTTGCAGAAGTGGAAGGCTCTTCATCCTGGGAATAGGCTGCCTTAACTTCCTGACTTTGAAGATGTTGACGCAGAGGCTAAGTGCCTACCTTCCACAATGCTGCAGACTGCCTCCCGCATGTGGAATATGGTGACTAATGACTTGTAGGGGTCCCTTCCCATGCTGAGATTTAATAGCCCTTCCGTGCCCTCTCTCCTATGCTAGCCGTCTCTACTGCTCAGGGTCTGGAGGGACATTTGAAGAAAATGACTAAAGCTTCAGACTCCTGCAGTTGCCAGATTTCTTAGCATTGTCAAAGGCAAAACAACTCCAGGAGGCTTTAGCTATGAGATGCTTGAAAAAGCTTCTAAAGAAACTGGTGAACCAAAGAATATTGTCCTAATTTTTGACTGATGCCTTAAGATTGTAAGACTTGCAGAAAATTTGTCAGCCTGGATTATAGTCTGACTGGTTTTGATGACTACAGTGCTCCACTTCTTAGTCCTTGTGGTTAAATTTTTAAGTAAACTTTTAATAATTAAAGTATATATACTTTAAAGTATATATACATGAGGGTTAAGCATGCAGCTTGATGATGTACCACAAAATCCGCACAGTTGTATAACTACCATGCAGATAAAAAATATGACACCACCCCAGGAATGGAACTATACCTAATAAGCCCCTCCTTCTACCAGGGTTCTTTCCCAGTCTTTATCTCACCATGTTCTCCCCAAAGGGGACTATATCCTGATTTCTAACATGATGGGTAAGTTTTGCTGTTTTTGAGCTTTATGTATTCACACCGGCAGCGTGAGCATCCCAGTTGCTCAAAATTCTTTATAGCACTTGTTATTACTAGATCTTTTTATTTTAGTCATTTTAGTGGGTGTTTAGTGATCATATTGATTTTTAAATTTGCACTTCTCCATTGACTAATAAAGTTGTACACCTTTACCAATGCTGTTGGAAATTCAGATATTCTCATACAAAAAGTACCTGTTCATGTATTTTGCTCAATTTTCTACTGGATTGTCTACTATGTAGACATTCTTTGTGTATGTTGAATATGAGTTCTTTATTGGTTATGTACTTTGTAAATATTTTTCTACTATGTGTTTTATGTTTCACACTTTTGATGGTAAATTTTAATAAAAAGAAGTTTTCTGTATTTGAGTTATTTTTCTTAATTTTAATATAGTCTGATTATGAATTGTTTTCTTTAAATGCTTTTTAAATACTGTTTCAGAAATCTATCCCTACCCCAAGCTTATAAAGTTATTATCCTATGTTATCATCTAGAATCTGTTGTTTTAACTTTTATATTTAGATCTAAAATCTACCTGGAATTAATTTGTTTCTATAGTATGAGGTAGGGGTCAGGTTTTTATCCCTCATAAGAATATTCAATTTACTCAGCATGATTATTGAAAATAAATGCCACCCCCCCACTGCTGCGCAGTGCCACCATTAGCATGAATCCATTCTCCATAAAACTGGGGTCCTGTTTCTGGACTTTCTCTTCTGGTCCAGTGGTCTATATTTTGTTTTAATTCCTAAAGATTTATAAATTTTAATATAAATAGTAATATAAATCCTCTAATTTTGATCTTCCTCTTCATATTTGTCTTGGCTATCCTTGCCTCTTGCATTTTCACATAAAATTTTGAGTTGGTTGTCAATTTCTATAATTAAAAAAATCCTGCTGAGATTTGGAAACAACTGACATTTTACACCATTAACTCTTCTAATCTATATTTCATAGATTTCTACATAGATGTCTTGCACATCTATTATTAGATTTATTCCTAGGTGTTTAAGTTTTTAAAATGCAAGTGTAATGGTGTTATTTAAAATATTATTTTCTATTTACTTGCTGGTACATAGAATTATTACAGTTTTTATTTTGGCCTTTTATCTAGAAAACTTGACAAATTCAATTATTAATTTCAATAAATTATCTGCAGATGCTTTTGGATTTTCTACTTACACATTATAACTTCTCCAAATAGTGACAGCAGTTCCATTTCTTTATTTCTTCTTTTTTAATCCTCCTGCCATTTTTTTTTGCTTTATTGAATTGGTTAGAATCCCTAGTACAGCGTTAAATACAGTGTTAAATGCAAATAGTGATAGAGACCTTTCTTTTCTCATTTCACCATTAAGTGTTAATATTTGCAATAGGTTTTGGGGTCTTTTTGGGTAGATATCCTGTTTCAGATTAAAGAAGTTATATATCTAATTTGTTGGAGTTTTTTTTTTCTTTTTGACATTATGGTCATTGAATTTTATAAAATATTTTCTGTAATTCTATTGAGAAGATAATTGATATTTCTACTTTATTCTATTAATATGATGAGTTACATTGCATTTCTGGAATAAATCCAACTTGGTTATAATGTATTCTGTCTCTATGTCATTAGATTTGATTTGGATATATCGATGACCTACACTAAGAAATTAATAAAACATTTTTGTAAAAATTTTTGTACTCTACATGAACTTTTGAGTGGGCTTGAAGACCATTTTTTCCTCTTAGATGGATTGAATATTTTCTCTGCAGTCATATTTGCATTGAAGACTTGATCAGACATCATTCTGTTTGAATGTAAGTAATATATTCTCTTGTGGATGAAGAGCTCAGTATATTTGCAATTTGTCTTGCTGGAAGAATTTTATTTCCTCCTAGAGCCAGAAAGTAGGATTTGTGTACATTTGTACCTGGCTAGAAATTATAGAGACATTACTTTATACTTTATCAATTGGGAAGGTTGTTCACTCACTTATGTTCTATTTTTTTATGTTCCCTGATTAATGTAAATTAATCATTTAAAAAGTTTAACAGTTTTTGGTGTGCTTTTTTTTTTTTTACCTCCATTATGTAATTTGAGCCTTACAATCATATGAAATATGTTTTAATTGCTTATAAGAAGCTTAATAAGGAGGCTTTATGGATAAGACTTTGAAGAAAGCACAGGCAACAAAACCAAAAATAGACAAATGAGATTGCATTAGATTAAAAACCTTCCACACAGCAAACAATTAACAAAGTGAAGAGACAACCCACAGAATGGGAGAAAATATTTTCAAACTATACATCTGACAAGGGGTTAATATCCAAAACACATAAGGAACTCAACTCAATAGTAAGAAAACAAATAACCCAATTAAAAAATGAGCAAAGGACTGGAACAGACATTTTTCAAATGAAGACATACAAATGGCCAACAATTATATGAAAAAATGCTCAGCATCACTCATCATAAGTGAAATGCAAAGTAAAACTACAAGGAGATATCACCACACACCTGTTAGAATGGCTTTTATCAAAAAGACAAAAGGTAAGTGTTGGCAAGGATGCAGAGAAAATGCATCTTGTTGATGGACATGTAAATTAGTATAACCATATGAAAAACATTATGGAGCTTCCTCAAAAAACTAAGAATAGAACTACTACATGATCTAGTTATCCTACTTCTGGATATATATCCAAAGGACTTGAAATCAATATGTCAAAGGGATATCTTCACTCTCGTGTTTATTACCGCATTATTCACAATAGTCAAGATAGGAAATCAACCTGAGTATCCATCAATAGATGAATGGATAAAGAAAATGTGGTACATATACACAATGGAATACTATTCAACCTTAAAAAAGAAGGAAATTCTGTCATTTGCAACAACATGGATGAACCTGAAGGACATTAAGCTAAGTGAAATAAGCCAGGCACAGAAAGACAAATACTGCATGATCTCATTTATGTGTGGAATATAACTAATAGAAGTACAGAGTAGAGTGATGGTTACCAGAGGCTGGGGTGGGGAGGAGTGAATGGGGAGTCGTTGGTTAAATGATACAAAATTTCAGATAGACTGAAAGAATAAGTTTGGAGAGCTATTGCATAGCAGGATGATGATAGCCAATAATTATTATATATTTCAAAATAACTGAGTAAATTTCAAATATCTCACCACAAAAAATAAATGAGGTGATGGATATGTTAATTACTTAATTTAATAATTCCACATTGTTTACATATATCAAAACATCACATTGTACCCCATAAATGCACACAATTATTTGTCAACTAAAAATAATGTTAATAAAAAGTAAAACCTAAAAAAAGGAGGTTTTATATTCAAACTGGAGGGTAGATGGTTTTAAAATTGTTTCTCTCTCACTCTTTCTTTTCTTCTAGCCAAAGATCAACATGAATGTCAGCCTCGATAGTCTTTGACTGAGGCCCTTTACGGAAGTGCTTTAGAATATCTTCTACATTTTGCATTTTTATGGCCCTTTTGAGAGGGACCCAGTATTCTCAGGTCTACAATTTAGAATGCTTGATGGTAGACTCTGAGAGAATACACAAGAATTTAAAATATTTTGAGGCCATGGGACACAGGGACACAGGGAATGGTTAGATACTGTTTTAGTCAGGGTTCTCCAGAGAGAGAGAACTGATAGGGTCTACATATAGAGATATATGAGAAGGGATTTATTAGGGGAATTGGATCACTTGATTAGGGAGGCTGAAGTCCCACAATGGGCCATCTGCAAGCTGGAGAATCAGGGAAGCCGGTAGCATGGCTCAATTCAAGCTGATGGTGTAACTCTTGGTTTGAAGCCAAAGGCCCTCCCCAGACTGGAAGGGGAGGAGTTGCTTGTGCGAGTCCCAGAGTCCAAAAACTAGACTGCATTGATGTCTATTGTGTGTTCAATAGTATTATGCATAAGAAACAATATACTTTAATTAAACAATATACTTTAATTAAACAATATACTTTAATTAAAATACTTTATTGATAAAAAATGCTAACAATCATCTGAGCCTTCTGCAAGTTGTAACGTTTTTGCTGGTGGAGGGTCTTGCCTCAATGTTGATGGCTGCTGACTGATCAGATGGTGGTTCTTGAAGATTGGAATTGCTGTGGTAATATATTGAAAGAAGACAACCAGAACCTACAATGGACCCATTCATCATGTGTTAGGTGCTGCGATTACAAACATAAGTATCTCAGTCTTTAATCAAATGAGGGAAATAAATTTATAAATATTTCTCATGCTCTTCATAACAACTCTGCTTTTTTTTTTTTGTCTGTGTAACTGGAGTTGATGTCAACTTCCTATCTTTAGTTCCCTTAATGTCTGACAACAAAGCCTCATATTTCCTTCGGGAATCCACCCTTGTCCTTCACCCATGTATTTTGGGTAGGACTGACCTATGGCTACCATTTGCCCTATTAGCCTAACATGGTATAGAAGGAACTCAAGCAGTATCAATGAAACGTTGATAAAATATAAGCAGATATTTTCTGGGGCTTCTGGGAAAGAGAAACTTTCTTGTTCAACTCTGGACGTTGTGAGAAAGAAGATGCATGTTCTGGAATGGCTCTAGCCATTTCCTAACAAGATGGGCATGCCTGGAGTCGCTGGGGCATTGACAGTGTGGAGTTTGGATATGAAACCAACACCTCAGAAGGTGTATAACAGAGAGAATGAAATTAGGTACTAGTGATGTCTGGACTGCTGGATCATCTCTCATCTGAAGCAACTTAACCTTAAGTATTTTAGTTACATAAGCCACTAAATTCTCATTAGCTTATAAAAACTGCTTTATTGAGATATAATTCACATACCATACAATTTACCCTTAATGATGTTTTTACAAATAGTTTAGTTTTAAAATGGCATACAATTCTCTGGTTTTTAGTATGTTCACAGAATTAGGCAACCTTCACCACTATCAATTTTAGAATATTTTCATCACTCCAAAAAGAAGCCGCATTCCCAATGGCAGTCATTCCCCATTCCTCCTCAACTGCCCCTTCCTGACCCTGGCCACCACAAACCCTAGGCCACTGCAACCACTAATTTACTTTTTATCTTGATAAGTTTTGGACATTCCATACCAATATGAATATATGGTCTTTTGTGACTGATTTCTTTTATGCACATAATATTTTCCAGGTTTATCTATGTTGTAGCATGCATCAGTATTTCACCCTTTTTTATTGCCAAATACTATTCTATTGTGTAGATATACCACATTTTATGTATCCATCAGCAGTCGATGGACAGTTGGCTTGTTTTAACTTTTGGCTATTAAGAATAATGCTACTTGAACGTTAATGTGTAAGTTTTTGTATGGACATATGTTTTCATTTCTCTTAAGTATGTACCTAGGAATGGAATTGCTGGGTCATACAGTAACTCTTTGTTTAACATTTTGAGGACCTGCCATATTGTTTGCCAACATGGCTGCACCATTTCATACTCTTGCCAGCAATGTATGAGAGTGTTCCAATTTCTCCACATCTTAGCTAAGTCTTATTATTATCCGAATTTTTCATTTTAGCCATTCTAATGAGTGTGAGGTGGTATTTCATTGTGGTCTTGATTGCATTTCCCTAATGACTAATGATGTTGACCATCTTTTCATGTGCTTTTTGTACATTTGCACATCTCTTTTGGACTCTTAATTTAGTTTTTTAAGTGAGTTTCAATTAGATTTTTCTATTACTTGCAGCATGGAGTCCTATCTGATTCAGAAGGTATGTTTCTCTTCTGGGAAGAATTTCAGTGCTATCTCCCTTAGTTATCCTTCAATAAATGTTAAATATTGAATATAACGTTCATACAGAGAAGTATACAAGCCACAAGTAGACTGCTGACTATGTTTTCACAGCAACAAACCCATATAAACATGACCCAGACCGAGGAAAAAACATTAGTAGCATCTTGGAAGCCCCCTTGTCATTCTCCTGCTAAACTTTAAAAATTGTTACTTTTGCCTGTTTTTAAACTTTATATAAATGGATTCATAAGGTGTGCATTCTTTTGCCTCTGGGTTCTTTTGTGCAACACTATGTGAAATTCATCCAGGCTGTGCTTTCATGCTGTGGTATAGTACTCTACTAAATAAATATACCATAATTTATTTATCCTATTTATTTATTCTATTGTTATATTTCAGTTTCTAGTTTTTGGATATTAGAAGTAATACTACTATGGACATTCATGTATATGTGTTTGGTAGTACTTCCAACATTAATGAAGATTTCCAGTGATACCTACTAGAAGCTTTATTCTTAACCTTTCACATTTAGATCTACAATTCTATAGTTTTGCACATCTTGAGATTTATTCCTAGGTATTGTTGTTTACTGGTGCTACTGTAAGCCCTCCAGAGAGGATTTACTTTTGTGACTGGCAGGCAGTTAGGGTGAGGAAGGTGACCTTACTTTAGCCTGGGATTGATCTAAACCAGAGTCAAGCTTTATTCTTTTTGAGGATTGGGTGTCTCCTGTTATCCTTATTCCGGGAGTACTGTCCTTCAGAAATCCTACATGAAAGCTTGAATGTTTATCGGGAACCCTCCTCTTTGGTAGGTCCTGAAAAATTCAGATTTTTCTCTCTGCAGCCCCTGAAACTGCTGAAAGCTCTGCTCCGCTTGTCTGCCTGTTAGCCACGACGTTATGCTTAGTGGCTCATGTGCAGCCGAGGAATCAGCAAACAGATCAAGGGAGTGGAGCCTAACACCGGACTCACTTCTCAGCACTTCTTTCTCTCTAGGATCTTAGACTCGCAAATACTGGTTGCCTCGGTAGTGCTGAACTCCTTCAAACAAATTTGAAAAAATTTTACACAGATTTTCTAGTTGTTATCAGCAGGAAGGTTAGTCTGATGCTAGGTTATCTGCCATAGTCAGAACTGGAAGCAGTGGAGTGCTGTTACATGTATAATGACTGGCACCGGGTGGGGGTAGGGGAGTTGAAGGGGCTTTAATTTGTTGCATTTGCTTATTTCCATGGTATAAATCCTCTCACCTTGGCCAATTTCAGGCAATCAAGGTGACATCGCTGAACAGCTATCAAGAAAAGAAGCGCACAATTGGCTCTTGTGAAGGGGTAGAGATGTGTTCCAGCACACCACTGAGTTGAAATCCGCTCCACCTGGCTTAGCTCTAGCTTCCCAGTGCAAGTGAGGGGAGCTGTCTACTCTATACCCTCAACACCCCCATATCTAGTATTGAGGGCCCTATCTGTTTTCTGGGTGTTTTTCTACAGGGGCAGTTCATGAGCAGATGGGGTCATTGGAAAGATAGAACTCTGAGTCTGGGACTTATATTCAGAAGAAGTGAAAGAAAGGTTGTTTGGATTCAGAAAGGAGAGGTAGCATGAGGAAGTCTGGAGTGGACATAAAAAAAAATTTTGGAAATCCTAGTAATAACCATCACAAATATCAAAGAAACAAGAAACTTTCTCCCATCAAATTGGAAACAAAGTTTTAAAATATATTCAGAGTACAAATTTTTACAAAGAAGAGTATAGATAGGCCTAAACTCTCAAATACCGTTGTGGAGAAGAAAACTAGGATAATCATTCTGGAAAGCAATATTATTTACTAAAAGATTTAAGAATTTTTTAACCTATAACCAAGTGATTGTGCTGTCTTAAGTAAATCCTAAAAGTATTCAAACAAAAGAAAAAAAAAACAAGAACCCACTTAAAACGGAAAAAAGATGAATAGTGGAATACATTTGAAGTGATTAAAAATGTTTATCAAGAGTTTTAAAAGATGTTAAAACTTAAAATGTTAAATTAAAAAAAACAGGATATAATAGTGTTTATATTTTATTGAACTTTCTGAAAGTATGAATGCATATGTATAGAGAAAATAGATTTTTATTTAATTTTATTTTTATAGACAGAGTCTTGCTCTGTAGCCTGGACTGGAGTACCCTGGTGTCAGCCTAGCTCACAGCAACTTCAAAGTCCTGGGCTCAAACGATCCTCCTGCCTCAGCCTCCTGAGTAGCTGGGACTACAGGTGTGCACCACCACGTCTGGCTAATTTTTTCTATTTTTAGTAGAGACGGTGGTCTCGCTCTTGCTCAGGCTGGTCTGGAACTCCTGACCCCAAGCGATCCTCCCGCCTTGGCCTCCCAGAGTGCTAGGATTATAGCCGTGAGCCACTGCACCTGGCCAGAAAATAGATTTTTAAAAGGAGCTGTTATCCTTGGTAGTAGGATTATCAGTAATTTTTGTTGTCTTCTTTTTACTTTTCTGTATTTTGTTAGTTTTCTAAATGAGCTTGTGTTACCCTTTATATTCTCAAAAAAGCCAGTAAGCATGACAGTGGAAAAACATTTTTTAATCTATTTCTTAGGCAAGGGGTATTTTATGTTTGAGATTAATGACCAGGTTAATTTAACTAGGAGAGTCTCATTCAAATCAAATGCTAATCTGTTTGCAAATGTGCTGGTTATATTTTTTTCTGTCTCTAAGTCTAAATTTGTTCTGGTGCCATATCAAATTTAACAAATAAATGTTAACTATTAAACAGAAAGAGATGAAAAAAGGCAATCCATGGGTTTAGAGTGAAAGTGAAAAGGTATTTAACAACTAAGTTATTTTAAACTTTAAGTCACTTTAACAGACTTTTTTGAACTTCCTTGGGTTTCCATAGAACTGTGACGCCTGGTCCTAAAGAAAGCCACCTTCTGGCCTTGTACTAACTCTCATAGGCCCTGAGCAATCAAGACCTTCGAAAAGAAAACAACCCAGCATGTCTTCTGGAGGGAGCATGTCTTTGTTTCTGTAGGTTCTGTGTAGACTTGCCAGACTTTCTTTTCCTCGTTTTTCTAGTTATTTTTCTTCCCAAGTGATTGCAGAATAGAATTCTTTTATATTTCTGGAGATGTCTTCAACTGATCAGCAAGTTTCCCCTGTTTGCTAAGTAACCCTTTGATCTTGTCTGCAGAATTCTCAGGAATTAAAGAGCATATATGTCAAAACAAAAATAAATGAAACTTACTGATTATTTTTTTTCCCCCTTAGCACCAAGAAAAGGGTCTTGGGTTTTAGAGACTTAAAAATAAATTGTTTTGGTATTAAGACAAACATGAATGTTTTGGGTACATACAAACACACACACATATATGTGTATATATTTCTTAGTATGTTTTGAAATAAAGATTTATGTTCATTTTTTTCATATGGTAACCAATAAATTATTCTGGCGCACCTTGATGAGTAGTCTATTTTTTAAAAACTGATCTGCATTGTCTCTCTGCCATATATCAGATTTCCATATATGTATATATTATCATTCCCTCTTCTCTCAATTAGTTCCTTCTGGAATGCTGATAGACGTAAAATGATCTTACCCCATCCTTCGTGTCTCTTTAATCTCTTAACTTCCTAACTATAACCATATTAAAATAATTACTTTATATTATATCCAATAATTCTGGTATCTTAAATCTTAGCTGGTCAGATTGCAAGTGTATGTTTTCTGCTGTGTCTCAGTCATGATAGACTATTTCCTCATGTGCCTAGTGATTTTTTTTATTATGATATGATCCTTAGAATTTTACCTGTTAAGAATTACTTGAGGCTTGAGTTTAAAGTAGATTTTTCCAGAAAGGAGTTGGTTTTGCGTTTTCCAGGAACTTGGCCAGGCTTATTCCTAACATTTTTAATGAGAGCAACATTTGCAAGAGTACAAAGGGAGGTTTCACATACCATATGTCTAAATTTTAAAAAATAATAAGTTAAGCCAAAAAACTATTAAATGCAATGTTATATCCTCCTGCTTTGATAAATATACCTTCATAATGATGACATCTAAAAACATTTGAAAACCTATGATTTTTATGTGACTGGAAGTTGTCAAAATATCAGAGATTATTAGTGAATTTCATTATTATTATGCATGTCTAGGTGTTCTCTTGGTGGGCTGCAGTAGCTATTGTCTGTATTGTGTGATGCTGTTATTTTCATACTATGACCCAAACCTTTAATAAAAGTCTGCTTTCCTTAACAGATTAGTGGTAACAGTTCCTGTGAGAATTGAAGGGAATTAGAAAAAAGTTTTGGATGGAGTAAAGTGGTTCAGAAAGAAGACATGACATCTACTACACTGGAGAGCAATGCTAGTAATAATGACAATAGGAATAAGAGCAGTTGATACCCTGTGTGGACAATATGCTTTATGCACATTTTAAAAATACTCTTAAAGCAACCATTGGAAGGAAGAGGTATTGATCCTTTTACAAAAGAAGATTAGAAAATGTTCTTTAGGTACAGAAAAAAGTGCTCAATATTATTAGTTATCAGGAAAATGGAAATTAAAACCACAGTGAGATGCCACTACACATTTACCAGAATAAAGTTTAAAAAGTGTTTGTCACTTTAAATGTAAGTAGCGATGTAGAACACCTAGAAATCTTCCATCTTAGGTAGATTTGAACCCAACCATGTAATTATATAAAGTATAGTGCACTAAACACTCCATTAACTGGGAGAAAAAAGCAAGACCCAATTATGCAGTTTAAATGAGGCATTCCCTAAATATAAAGACATAGATTTGTTGAAAGTAAAATAATAGAAAAGGTATACTATGCACATACTAGATAACTAGGGTGACTGACCGTCCATTTTGCTCAGGACTGAAAGGTTTTCCAGGATATGAGGTTTTCAATGCTAAAGCAGGATAGTCTTTGGCAAACCAGGATGGTGGCCACTCTGAGTGAGCATAGCAAAGATGGCACGGCTAAATTAATATCAGACAATTTAGACTTGAAGACTGGGATTGCTAAAGGAAAACATGTCCCAGTAATAAAAGGATCAATTCATTGGAAGATATAAATTTCTTAAATGTTTATGCACTTAGCAGAACTTAAAAAGAATGGAGGCAAAAACTGATGAAACTAAAGCACTAAATAGATAAATTACAATAACAATAGGGGATTTCTCAGCAATTTTTAAGTAGATAAAAAACAAATAAGAGTATGGAAGGTTTAACTCGACCTAAGTGACAATCAGAAATTCTGTACTCAAGAAGAGCCGAACACACTTTTTTGTTTTTCAAGTGCACATGGAATTGTTCATGAAGATAGGGATACGCTGGGCCAAAAAAGTCTCAAAAAATTTCAAAAGATTGGATACTTACAGTATTTTTCTGACCACGATGGAATTAAATTAGAAACCCATAGCCATAAGGTATCTCAAAAATCTTTATATTTGAAAATTAAGCAAAACACTTTTATATAAGCAGTGGGTCAAATATGAAATAACAAGAAAAACTAGAAACTAAATTAAAACACAGTAAATAAAAATTTGTGGGATACAGAAAAAGCAGTGTTTCCGGGAATGTTGTAGCTTTCAGTTCTTATATTAAAAAATAAGAAAGATTTAAAAATCAGTAGTTTGCTTCCATATTAATAGGCAAAAAGGAAGAGCATGTCAAATCCAAATTAAACAGAAATAAGGAAATAATTAAGGTAGGAAAATATACAGTAGAGAAAATTAACAAAGCTAAAATTTGATTTTTTCAAAAAAAATTAGTAAAACTCAATCTCTAGCAAGACTGATCTTTCACATTTGTAATAATCAGAGGGAACTCAATTTACCAACATCAGGCATAAAAAAAGGGAAGCAACACTATATATCTTCCCAAAATTAAAGGATAGTAAAGGACTATAACTTTTCCAGGAAGGAAACCGCAGGTCCACATGGGTGTTTCCTGGTGAATTCTGTCAAACAAATAAGGAAGCTATCTTGCCAGTGTTACACAAACTCTTTCAGGAAATAGAGACAGAGATAACTTTTGCTAACTAATTTTAGAGTCCAGTATTATGCTAATACCAAAACCTAACAATAAAATTACAGATTAATATCCCTTATGGGCATAGCCATAAAAATCTTTAACAACATGTTAGCAAATAAAATCTATCAAAATGTATGATGTAACACAACCACGTGGGGTTTGTCACTGGAGTACAAGGTTGGTTTAACATTCAAAAATACTAAATCAATGTAGTTCATCACATTAAGAGAATAGAGGAGAAAAGCCACAGGATTATCTCCACAGCTGTGGAAAGCAATGGACAAAATTTTACACCCCTTTAAAAAACAAATCTCTCTGCAAAGTACGAATTCATGGGAATTTCCTTAATGACGTAAAGGCTTCTACAAAAACCCTTCAGCTAACAGCATACTGAGGGAACAGGAAAAGGATATCCACTTTCTCCACTTGTTTTCAACATTTTACTGGAGGTCTTAGCAAATAAAAAAAGCACAAATAAATAAAAAATAAAAAATAAATAAAAAGTATAAAGATTAAAAAGGAAGAAGTAAAACTGTCGTTATTTATAGAAAACGTGTTATGTATGTAGAAAATCCTAAGCAATCTACAAACAAACTACCAGAATTAGGAAGTGAACTTAACAAGTTCTCCATATACAAGGTCAATATATAAAAAGCTATTGTATTTTCTAGGTATGTCCTTTGCGTAGCGGCTGGTGATGCTCTGGGCTCCTGCCTTTACAAGCATGGGGTGGGGGGTAAACTGATGTGGTCTGCGGTGGCGGCTGGAAAGGAAGAGTCTTGGGGTCCCCGCCCCATCTTAGCACGTGCCCTTCGGCAGTCATCCCGGGTCCCCAGGCGTGCCAGGCACCGCACAGACGGGGATGTCCCTTGTCTCCTGGTCTCCCCCTCTTCCTCGACACTCCCCGCACGCCTGCCTCCATCCGGGCAGGAGATCGGGTGCTCGCGTGCTCCAGCTCTGAGCAGGCTCGGACTCCCCTTGTCCCTGGGAAAAGGGAGGGAGGACACACAGGCACTGATTTCCAAAGCTGCCGCCCCGATCTGCGGGCTCCGGGCCTCTGCAGTCCTGACCAGTCCGCGACAGCGCAGGGCCCACCGGGGCCCAGACACCTGCCCCAGCGGCGGGGAGTCGCGAAGCGCTGGAGAGCTGGCAGGGGGCGCGGCTGGGCTCGCCCTTGGCCCCTCGCCCT
>CM052446.1:21058977-21123302 GCA_028533085.1 Varecia variegata | reverse complement strand
CCCTTATCATTCCTTGTTCTTGCTAATTCACGTGTCTTTGCTCTTTGATTCAACTTTCGAGGAAGAATCAATTTGTATAAATGATATATTGAACCAGAATTAACTGTGTAAAGTTTTCTGTGGCCAGCTTAGAGGAAGTAGAAGTACCCACACTTTATGAGCATGCTGCGTGCTTTGAGCCTAAGGGCTGGCAACCCAGGAGAATTTGAGGTGCAGAGGGTGGAGAGATGCCCTTGCCTTTTCCCTCTTGGCTTCTCACCACTCTGACCTCCCTGCAGGCAAGATCATCCCTGAGGTGTGTTTGGAAACCACACTATAAAATTTTTATCATTTAAAAATGTTTCAACGTCTTTGTGTGTGTACATGACTTTTTAATAGAAATTTGGACATAGGCCAATGTCTTGGTTCATTCAAGCTGCTATGGCAAGATACCTGGGACTGGCAAATTATCAGCAAAAGAAATTTATTTCTCATAATTCAGAAGGCTGGAAAGTCCAAGGTCAAGGTGCCAGTAGGTTTGATGTCTTGTAAAGGCCCATTCCTCAGAGATGGTGCCATCTAGGTGTCCTCACATGGCAGAAGGGACAGAAAGGCAGAAGATGAACATACAGAAGAGCAGAAGAACAAACCCTTTTGTAAGAGCTTTCATCCAAATCATGAGGGCTCCACCCTCTTTATTTACTCACCTCCTAAAGGCCCTACCTCTTAACGCTATCACTCTGGCTATTAAGTTTCAACAAATGAATTTTGGCGAGCACATTCTGGCCATGGCAGCCAGTTACCCCTGCATTTTCACACTCCATGCAGAAAAGATGGGCGTGGCATCCAGGCTCTTTGCCTGGAGGAACGAAGGCAGAGCCGACACCTGCTCTGGAATCATGGAAAATGTTAGCATAGAACATGTTACAGTTATCGTGCTGCTTAAAAAAATCAGAAAATATCCTCTTTTCAGGGAAGTATCTAGACAGGACCTATTTGGAAAAATAATCAGTCTGGTTCTAGTCCACCCCTAAAATGCCAGATCACAAGAATGACAATTTCACTTAGATCTGGCTGACATCAATGTCCTGCTATGTCTCCAGTAGACTTAATTGCTGACAATGCACTCTTTCCTAAGGTGCGTCACAACAGGAGAGCCTACGTCAGACGGGGAAAGGGAAAGGTACAAGCATTTCCCTCAGTTCTGTGCATATTACTTCCTTAGACATTTGTGTAATTATGACTCTACAGTAGACCCTGTGCTAGGCCCTAGTGATACAAAGTTGAGAGATATCTCTTTCCCAGGGGGAGTTACGATGTTGTAGGGGAGACAGATGAATAGACCAAAATGACACCTGGTAGGGTCGGTGTTAGGGTGATGGGGATGAGTACAAAGGAGTAAAATCAATGCTGGGGGAGAAGACACTTGAGTTGTGTCTTAAGGAAGAGGAAGCAGTCACGTGGGAAAGGGCTATTTCCAGGTTAAGGAAATAGTATGTGAAAAGTCCTGGTGTCCAGCGGGACACCTGGCAGGTAGTCCAGTGTGACTGCGGCTTGAATCTGGGGCCGGGAGAGCTCGGCAGGGACTGATCAAATGTCCACCATCCTGAAAGTAAGGGGAGTCATGAAGGGATTGTAGGCAAACGAGTGACAAGGTTATATGTAGGTTTTAGAGAAGCCAGAATCAAATGGGAGCCAGAGCAGAGGCAAAGAGGCTTAGGGGAGACTCTGCAGTAACCCAAACAAGGCTGAGGCCATGAGCCCCTGGGCTGGAGGGGCGCAGTGGGACAGCAAGGAGGTGACGGTGGAGGGAGAAGACGTCGGTAGCTGCTACGAGACCAGGCCTGTTCTAACCATCTTGTGTGGGTAAGATGGACGTGAGTAGTCTTGGCAAAATACAATAAGTCCAATGCTAACAGTGTGAGATGCCTGTGGAAGATCCAGGTTAACATTCAGAGGGCAATTCACTCATCAGCAATCTAACACATTTATTGAACATCTGGGTTGTACTAAGGACCACTCTAGGTAGCAGAATCGGCTACAAAAAGGAAAAATCTCTGCCTCTGTAGAGCCTACGTTCTAGTTGGAGAGGAGGAAATAAGAACAAATATAACAAGTAAATTACCGGGTAGATTAGCCAGTAACGAATGTTATGGAGAATAAAGCAGTATGTATGAGGATTGCGATTGGGAGTGGACAAGACCAGCCTTTCTGGGAAGGTGAGATGTGAGCAAAGTCCAGCAGGAGGCCCTTGAGTGAGCCCGAGGGTATCTGAGGGAAAAGCATTCCATACAGCAGGAGTAGCCACGGCAAAGCCCAGAGAAAGGGCACCTGGTGTTGTTCTCAGAAGCAAGTAATAAGCCAGTGGGTCTGGAATGGGGTCAGCAAGTGGGAGTGTGGGAGGAGAGGAGGACAGGGAGGGAAGGGGCTTTGTAGGCTCCTGGAAGATAGTTACCTTTTATTTGGAGATGGGAAAGTTTGGAGACAGGAAAGAATGACATGCAAAGGGTGATGTGATCTGCTTTAAGTTTTAACGGGATTGTGCCAGTTGCTGGGGTGATAAGAGAAGCAGGAAGATGAGGCAGGAGTCCAAATCAGGGCTCGTGATGGCTTGGACATAGCAATAGTGGTGCAGGTGGTGAGAAGTGGTTAGATTTTGTACCTATTTAGAAGTGTTTGCCATTTGATTGAATGACAGGAGTGTGTAGGTGAGAGACAGGAGTTGCCATTCTTGGCTAGACAAAGATTTTGGCTTCATCAATGTACACTTGGTTATTGGAAAAATGGAAGCAGGTGGTGGAGGGCGACCTCGTAGAAAGGAAAAAAGAACAGGAAAGTGGGGGAATAACAGACTCCTCATTACACATGGTCCAGATCCCAGCTGTATGTCTGGGGGACATGCTATGATCCTCACTGCAAACCACCTAAACCATCTAAAAAATGGATGGATTTTAAGGCACTGGATATTAAAAACAAAATTATGATGATTTTGAAAACCGTGTAAGAGATGCTATTTATAATCTTGGAATATGAAGGATTTCTTAAGATTAAAGAATCAAAATTTATTCTGAGAAATGTGATTCCATTGAAATTAAAAACCTTTTAGGCTGGGTGCGGTGGCTCACGCCTGTAATCCTAGCACTGAGAGGCCGAGGCAGGTGGATTGTTTGAGCTCAGGAGTTTGAGACCAGCCTGAGCAAGAGCGAGACCCCATCTCTACTAAAAAAATAGAAAGAAATTAACCGGACAACTAAAAATATGTAGAAAAAGTTAGCCGGGCATGGTGGCGCATGCCTGTAGTCCCAGCTACTCAGGAGGCTGAGGCAGTAGGATCGCTTGAGCCCAGGAGTTTGAGGTTGCTGTGAGCTAGGCTGACGCCACGGCACCCTAGCCCAGGCAACAGAGTAAGACTCTGTCTCAAAAAAACCAACCAAACAAACAAACAAACAAAAAACAACAAAAAAACCCTTTTAATTTAAAAACCATGAGCCAGATTCAAAAACAGAAAACAAACTTCAAACTTTTTCTTATCAAAAGAATACAATTGAGAAAACAAAGTGGCAAGGCAGAAAGTGGGAAAAATATTTGCAAAACATAAATCTAACAAAGGATTAGTGTGCAGAATATATGAAGAAGTCCTACAACACAATAATAAAATGCCAAGCCACCCAATAAAATATGGGTACAACATTTGAACAATCCCATTACAAGGGAGATTCACAAATGTCCAGGAGGCACATATAAAAGTACTCAACATCATTAGTCACCAGGGAAATGACAATTAAATCTCGGAGTGAGATACCATTACACACCCGCCAGATGGAGAGTTTGAAAAGTCTCACAGCTCAACATGCCCGCAAGGAGTAAAGCACCTGCAACTCTCCTAAACTTCAGCTGAGAATGTAAAATGATACAACCACTTTGAGAAAAGTTCATGCAGCTTCTCATAAAGCTAAACACTTACCCATCCCGACATAACAGTTTTATTTCTAAGTATTTATCCAAGAGAATGGAAACTTATGTATACAAAAAGTCTTGTACCAGAATGTTCATGGCAGCTTTATTCCTAACAGGCAAAACTTGGAGATGTCTCAAATCTCCACCCATGAGAGAATGGAAAACAAACTCGCATTACTCAGGTATCGAAAAAACAAAACGGGAACAAATCCTTATAACCGGTAACAACAGGGAGGAATTGCAAGGACCATGCTGAGTGGAGGAAGCCTTGCGCAAAGGCATGTATCTGTGTTCCCACGTGTGGGAAGTGCTAGAACAGCCAACACTACCCTGAAGTGGAAGGAATCTTTGCAGGGCTGCGGGGAGGGTCAGCCGTTGGTCCGAACCCAGAGGTGCTGGGTTCAGCAGCTAGCCCCTCAGGGAATCGCCAGCTGCGGGGGGCCATGGCAGCCCCTCCCTAAGGGATCTTTCCCGAGGGCTTTGCTGTCCTCCCCATGTGGTTCCAGCCTGCTCCAGATTTAGCAGATCGTTTAATGGGCGGAAGACCAGTGTAACTCAACAGGACCAAGTGAGTAATGTGAGTAATGAACAGAAATGCCGGGTGATGGTTTGGTCAGTGGGATCTCAGGCTCGTGCATTTTTCTAGTGCAAACAAGCTGCACTTGGCCTTTATGGGAAGGAGGGAGCAAAGGGAAAACTGGAAGTTCTGGTTCTCTGCCTTCTTTCTTCTCCTTTAAGTGACATTTATAATTTTTACCTAACTTTTTTTTTTTCCACCTAACTTGCTAAAATGAGCAAATATATGAGAAACAGTTTAAGGAAGATAAAACACAAACTGCATTTTAGATATACTAAACTCACTGTGGTAGGTAGAATTCTAAGGTGGTCTGCAAAATTCCTGCCCCTTGGTGTAGATAGATACCCTGTGTCACCTTTTCCCCTTGAGTGTAGGCGGGAGGTTTGAATATGATGCATAGCTCTCCCATTAAGATTATACTACTCTTTGTGGTAAAAGGGAGATTACCCTACTGTCCTGGTGGGCCTGGCCTAGACAGGTAAGTCCTCAAAAGGGACAGGAAGCAGCCGCCACTCTCCTGCTGGCCTGGAAAAAACTAACAGGCACATTGTGAACGGCCATCGGGGGACCATGTGAATGGGGCCTGAGGGTGGCCCCTGGGAGCTGAAGGCAGCCCCCAGCTGACATCCAGCCAGAAAATGTGACCTCAGTCCGACAATGGCAAAGAACAGAATTCTGCTGTCAATCTGAATGAGGCTGAGAGGGCCCTGAGCTCTAGATGAGCCTGAAGTCCCAGCTGACACCATCATTTCCGCTTTGTGAGATCCTGAGCAGAAAGCCCAGATCCGTTTGCCTGGATTTCCAACCCCTGAAATCACGAGACAATAAATATATGTTTTAAGCCACTACATTGTGCTGATTTGTTATGGAGCAATTGAAAACTAATGTTTTCATATATTCAAATGCCTTAGGTAGACCCTGGGAAGTTTTTTAATTCAGGAAATGTCACTAGAAGTAAGGCAGGAGGGTAGCAGGGTGGACAGTGCTTAAACCAGGCTCCTTGGAAACTGAACCACAAGGAGACTTGGAAGGAGCCTGGGAAGAGTGTTCCCCGAGGTGAGCCTGGAAACGGGGGCTTTATCCTCAGGTGCGAGCTGGCGTGTGCGTGCCAGATGTGAAACCACGTGCTGTCCATGTGGCCGTAGTGTTTCTGTGTCCTTAGGTGGGATAAAGAATGTTGCCTGAGGAAGGAGGCTGGTTCTCTCACGGATGAGTGTAGCCATATTAATAATATTTAGTTAGGGTAATTTAGACATTGGCCATCATGTATACTTTCCCTGTGGCTTGGTCTCCTGTTGGTCTTTATTCCAAGGAGGGCACAGTGCGGAGAGCATGTTGAGCTCGACCACCTTGAATCACAGGCACCTAAATTTAGACTCGTCCTTAGGAACTCACAGCACCCTCAGCGGAGGGTCCTTCAGGCTCACCTTTCACCTGCCCAGCGTGGCTTTGCGGGACCTCCTGCTCCATTGTTGCACAGCTCGAGTGGTTTAGGACAGGGCTTTTAAAGACAGGGTCCTTCAGAAATGTGAATGTAAGTATTATCCCCTCTCGATAATCTCCTTTCTCCCCATTTAAGCATCTTTTTTTCTTTCACATATTCTGCCTCTGAAAAGAGTTCCAGAGCCCCCAGCATCCTCCTTGGAGATGCTATAGTAACTCTGCGTCACACAGTGATGCTCTGTGGAAACTAATTGTCAACGTGGCTCAATGCCACCGCCCCTCATTTGGTATGATTGATATGAGTTTATGGCTAATTGTTAAGTTAGTTAATTCAAATATTCTGATAAGCATCAGTGAGCTCCTTTATGCACCTGGAGTTTTGCAAGGATTCAGGGTATAAAAATAAAATGACGAGATTGTCCCTTACCACCAGAGCTTAGAATGCAGGTGGAGAAATGGCATGCAAACAATTAATGACTATGCAGTAAGTATGAATTAACAGCTTCCAGGAAATTTCAAGTTCTATGTGATCTATATTCTTTCTTTTTCTTCACTTACACCAAATGTCATGACAGGTTAGTTCTGAGAATGCTCAAATTTTCTAGGGAGATTTGTAGAGTACTCTCCTCCCCTGGTGACCACAATGCCATTTGCTGCAGTGGAGACTTCAGTGGGTAGTGGTCCCCATGTGATTTCCTTGTTCACATGCTGGAGAGAACTTGGATTAAAAGAAGATACTAGGTCTCATGTGAAACGATGCAGTAGAATCCCCCTGCAAGCCACTTGAAGATTCTTCTCTTGCTGTGTTCCTTAAGAAAAAATAATTTGTAGACAAACCATCAAATAAATCTTAGTAGGGGGAAATGTGTTTTTGAACAGAAAACTATACTTGCACCTTCTGTTTGGAATGTTGATTAATATCCATTGTCATGAGTTTGAGCCCTAACAGTCTCCTCTAAATAAGGGGAGAGGCAATTGTCACCAGGTGAGCTAAAGCAAGGAATATGCGTGAAGAGAGCAAACTCCCCCACCGAGAGCTCAGGAGCCTTCAGCCCTGTGCTCCATAGGTGAGCAGGGAGAGTGTGGCTTCCTGCCCAGGGCTCTGCAATCTTTCACCAAGATGCTGATTAGCACCCTCAGAGAGCCTAGCTGGGGGAGGTAATGTTGCAAAATTGAGGGGAGTAAGGCCATGTGGATCCTGCATTTGTTCTGGAACATGTGAGGAGCCCAGCTGTGTAGCAATGCTGCTGAGGCAGCAGGAAGTTAGAACATTCCTGTTCCCTTCCACCTCTCAGGAGTTAGTGCCTTTGGAGGTTCTGTGGGTAAATGTGTTCTTCGGATTTCTGAAAGGGGCTTCTTCCAAATTCTAAAAGCTTCAGGACCCATGAAACCTAGATCCACTTCTGGGTTCTAGCTGCTGGTGATGTAGGTTGTGCTTTCAAGGTAATTAACACCACTATAGGGGTCCTGCATTTCTCTGGGGGCTGCCTGAACTGAGAGAGAAATAAAGTTGGGCAGGAAACTGCTTTAGAAATTCCTGTGTCCATACTGCAAGGGTGCCCAGGTCTCTCTTTATCTGATATTATGGAGGATTGAGGATCAGAGGGGAAGTTTGAATCCCAGGCACCAGACTGAAGATGGTGGAAAATGGGTGAGCAAAGCTTGGACCACCATCTTTTCCTGGTGACAGAGGACCTTGGGTAGGGAAGTACCTCAAGCAGCTGGCAGCCAGGAGTTTCCTTTCTCCTCTCTCACTTAAGAAATTGTGCATTAACCTATTTATTTTTTTCATTGTAAAATATGTGCTATGTATAGAAAAATTGGAAAATAATGAAAGGGAGAAAAAAAATTACTACTCCTACCACTTGGACATAAAATGTTAATATTTTGATGCATTTACTTCATCTGTCTTTTCCTCTGTATGTGTGTAATAGTTATCATCAATTCATATATTTTTTCAATATTTAATATTAATAATAATTTTCTATATAATTACTTTTTATAAAAAGATTATATTGTTGGTTGTGTGATATTCTCACAAGTTTGTATCATACTATGCTTAACCAAGTACCTGTTATAGAGCATTTAGATGTTTATTAGTTTTATTTAGAGCAATTATTTATAATTTTCATTATAAATTATGTTGCATTGAATATGTGCATATATTTTTCTGTATTTAATATTGCATTTTAAATCTCTCTCTCTGTGTGTATATATATACTTATATATATAAAACTAAGTTGCTTATCATGAGGATTATGCCTAAGATTTAATACAACAGTTGTCATCCTTGCCTAATCTCAGCAGTTTGTTATAAATAGATAATTCCAGGCCCTACCTCAGATTTACTGAATTTAAATTTTCAGGGATGAGGTCTAGGAATCTGTGTTTCTAACAAGTGCCATCAGGAGATTTATATAACCAGGTAGGTATGGAAAGGTTTCCTCAATCGAGGACTCCTCAAGGTTCTTCCATCCTCTACCCAATACCCACTCTTAAGGTCAATGTCACATGTATTAGGGTTTTGCTATTGTAGCTTGTCACTTCCAGGTACCAAAATCTGCCCTGTCAGTCAGTGTTGTGTATTAAACCACACTACAAACTTAGTGGTGTAAAAGAACAAGCATTTGCTATGCTCAGGAATTCTGAGGGTCTGGAATTTGGGCAGGGCCTGGCCGGGTGATTCCTTTGTTCCTATTGTCATTGACTGATGCACTCACCTGGCCAAAGGGCTGGTCTGGGGGATCCCAGCAGGCTTTACTCACAAACCTGCTGATTTGCTGAGGATGAGGTGGAGGCCTCTCCAGCTGGCTCTGTCAGCGTAGCTGGACTTCTGGCACGACAGTCAGCTTCCCCCAGAGTGAGTGTTCTTGGAGGGGGCATCTGGAGCCTGAAGGAAAACACCGCGTCAGAAGCTGAAAGGACTTTTATGTTCTAGACTTGGAAGTTACATAGCATCCCTTTTACCTTTCTGTAATTGTAGAAGCAGTCACAAGCCCACCCGGATCAATGTGAGAGAGGGGAGAAAATAGACCATAACTCTCTGTGGGAAAAGTGTTAAAGCAGTTCAGTGGCAATTTTTAAAACCATCCTCAAGGTGTATATTTGAACTGTCCAAAAAGGTGTACACTTTTTGTGGCTACTTAAATTTAAAATAATTAAAAGTAAATGCAGTAAATGAAATGTTCAGATCCTTCATCTTGCTAACCATATTTTAAGAGCTCAAGCACCATACATGGCTAGTGGCTACCATCTTGGACAATACAGGTATGGACATTTCCATCATTGTGGAAACTTCCATTGGACAGCCCTGGTGTAGACACATTGTTCAATCCACTAAGAATGCGTGTTCCTTTTACTCAAATGGTAGACTTTTAGAACAGTATCTCACCAAAGGTAACCAGGAATCTTGGAAAATGGCCAGGTATGGGTCTTGGGCAGGAAAGAAGCAAGATAATATAGAAAAATCTTATTGTAATTTAAAACAACCTATCATGACATTTGTGTCATGTCCAAAGAGCAAAAGAGCCAACTTAAAGATGTTTGCATTTCCTACATGGGAGACAATTTGAGCACCAAAATATTAATAATTTAAGTGTATTAACAGCATCAAATATGTTATTCAAAAACAGACATACAAGGAGAAAGAACCAAACATTTCTCCCACTCTTCATGAACAGACTTAATTTTAGGGAAACCAATGAGTTGACAAGGCAAAAATATTTTTATTGAATTCCAGCTAATAATTGCAGAAAGAATGCTGAAGTTAGAAATTTTTACTACCTTTAAGAAAATAATATACCTAATTAATGATCATCAAAGACCAATAAGATGATTTGGTGAAAAGTTTAACAGATGAAGAAGGTTGATGATATTTGAAGTCCACAATCAATTTTAAGAGCACATAGAGACAAGAAGATCGTCTATGCCTCCTACTGTGACAAAATAAAAACCACACAGCAGCCTGTGAATTACCCTTGCCAAACCGGAACCTGATTCTGATAAAGCCTCTAAGTTTATTTTTGCTTGTACAGAAACTATAGGGATAGAAGAATGTGTTTAACAATGATTGATTGCAATATGCCAAATATAGAATTTGGGAAATTCTATGGACAAACGAGCTAGTTTTCTCAACAAATAAATGAAAATAATAAAGAGAGGGAAGAGAAACTTATATTACAGATTAAAAGACAATTAAGAACTATATGAAAAGTGGGCAAACTGGCAAAAAATTAAAAAAAGGAAACATATGACATAGCCCAACTAAAAATTGGTAAATTGTTTAGATCTAAATTTAAATACACCAGTTGTAAAAGCCAACTCTTTCTGAGACAACTGGAAACATTTGAGCACTGATCCTACACTTGATATTAAAAAGTTGTTATTTTTATGTGTGTTAGAAATAAAGATAGTTTGGTTATCTTAATAAAAGAGTTTGTAATATTTAATGATACACATTGAAGTATTTGTGAATGAAATAATACATTTCTGGACCTTGCAAAACAGGTAAAAAAATATAAAAAAATTAATATATATAAAAAGAGTAGAGAAATGGAGAAAACCAGGATGTCCATATTGCCATAACTCTATGTTGAAAATGGATAATGGAATTTTGGTTCTTTGTATTTTTCTCTTTGGTTTTGTATGCCACAAAGTTTCAATAATAAAGTATTAAAAAACATGATTTTATGTTGGTTATTTAAATGATGAGATTCTCTCTTTATCACAATGTCCTGTGTTTTTCAGGACAATATACTTTGTAAATTTTTTCGTAACCTTTTATTTTCTGATACTGTCTTAAAAAGTGTTTTCTTTGTTTATTATTGGTGTGTGGCATGTAAATATGGAGTCTGTTAAGCTTTGTCTCTATTTTATTTTTAAATTAGCTATTGATGGTATTGTAAACGCAGTCCAAGGTCTGAGAGGTTTAAAAGACACCTCTATCCTAAGTTCTGAAAGATTAGAAGACATCTCTGTCCTAAGGTCTAGGAGACTGAAAAACATCTCTGTCCATGAAGGCAACTTGGCAGAGATGTGGGGACACTCACTGTTGGAAAGGGAAAGAGGGGACCAGAAACATAATGTATACAGATTTATGTGGCACTTCAGAGGATCTCATGGCTAGAGTTCTGAGACAAAAGCTATTGAAACTTTGTGTGCATATGTGTGTGTTTAGATGTGTATATGTATTATTTTGTGTATGTACCAAAATTGGCTTATAAATAAAAGGAGCTCTCATAAATTAAATAAATAAGACCAAAGGCATTTCAAGTTCATGTGGACTTAGTAATCTTTGGTAAAAAAGCTGGTTTTAGAGAAACTATTGGTAAAATAAAAATAAAAATGTCTTCAGAATTGTCAATATACATTTTTGCTTGGGTTTACTACTGGTCATTTTCATATATGAAGGTGTCAGGGTTTTTGACACAAAAATTATAAAACTATAAACCCAGCGAAAACAAAATGATTTGTGTTTGTGTGATTTTTGATAAGTTGGTATAATGAAAACAGCTAAATCTCCTGATTAACAACAAAATTACCCATATGTTTAACTGTAATGCTCTTGCTTAGGTTAAAAAGTAGGTCTGTCTATGCTGGGCAGGTTGCTCTTGCCTGTAATCCCAGTACTCTGGGAGGCCAAGGCAGGAGCATTGCTTGAGGTCAGGAGTTTGAGACCAGCTTGAGCAAGAGCAAGACCCTGTCTCTACTAAAAAATTAGGCAGGCGTGGTGGTGCACATCTGTAGTCCCAGGTACTTGGGAGGCTGAAGCAGGAGGATTGCTTGAGCCCAGCAGTTTGAGGTTTCTGTGAGCTAGGCTGATGGCAGGGCACTCTAGCCTAGGTGACAGAGTGAGACTCTGTCTCAGAAAAAAAAAAAAAATTAGGCATGCCTAAACAAAAATAAGTGTCAGCATTAGAATAAATAAAACTCTAAGTACTAACAAATGATAGCATAAAAACAGAAACTTATGATCAAAGGTTTATAAAGATATTTTGGTTTTGTTCTCTTAATTCTAATTGTTGATGCGGTTTCTTCCATTGACTTTACTGTCTGTGGAAAGGTACACACAAAATCTGTTTAAGTCAACTTGGGGGCTTCTATTTGGTCCAGCTCACTCTTGATTTGTTCTGAGTACTGGTTGCAAGACAGTCTGTGTACCTTGTGTTGCCATAGCAAAGGCCCTTTGCCTAATAAAACTGAAAGAAAATCTCTGATCTATTGTTGATTTTTGTATAGTAATTATTGTTAGATTCTAAAGAGAATCTCAAAACAATCTTACTCTTTGGAAGTATTACATACACTTGAATTTACACTTAAATAAAAAAGTGGTTTGAGACCATTTAGATTGTTTTTAAAATAGCTTGATCTTAATCTTTACATAAATATGTTATGACTTTATGTCATTATTTGAGATGCTAAGGATTAATGTTAGAGGTTTATTCAGTCTATAGTCAGGTGATGTCATATCAATAAATTTATTTTGGGGTGTTGATAGTTTTAAGAAATGTGATTAGTTAACATCTTTAAGCAACATATTAAACTTCTACTACTTAAAGATGTTACATTATTCAGAATGGCAAGTCTTACTAGAATACTTATGGCTGTTATCTTAGTAGGTTTAAGTTTAAAAGTAATAATTAAAACTATATTTTGTGATTGTTTCTTGGTCTCTGTTTTAAAATTCTTTTCATTTTATTTTACCCAATTTTGTTTAAAAATATATGTTTAGATATTGAATTTGTTTAGACATTAAATGACTTTGTTGAGGGCACAAATTAATCACATTGACTGTATGTCTAACATTCACAGGCTATAAAAATGGTTAACAGAAAATAACTTGAAATGATAACTGGGATCTAAGTGATCTTCCTCTCAGCAGTACTGGTGCTAAAATTATGGGCTTTCTTCATCTTGTTCCTTTAAGGGGCTCCTCCCTAAAGCCAGTAATTAATTAAGAAACAAGCAAAATTGAAAAGACCACCTATCAAACTAAATTAATCTACAGTTAGCTGCATATTTTAAAGCTCTATAAAAAGAAAATCTCCATTTGTAAGGGCGCCTCCCTCTCTGCACCTAAACCATGAAAAAGTTTTAGGATAAAAAGGACAGTGACTCAAAGTTTACTTAACAAACCTTACCTTTGTTTAAGTCTAAGTCCTGTGCCTTGAGATATAAATTTTCTACCTGGTTTCATGTCTTTGGAAATGCAAATTTAGAGTTGCCTAGCAACAATTGTTTAGGGCAATAAAACGAGTAATCAAGAAATCTCTAAAGTGGGAGAAAGAAACTATTTGGAAAATGGAAAATAAAAAAATCTTATAAATCTATAATATCTGCTTCTGACTGCGTGTCTGTGTGTCATGGTTTCACAACTCTTTTCAGTAAATTGAAGTCTTAAAGTAAATTAAATAATGGATAATCATAAAATGTCTGAATCATTTCTGGAAACATAAGTTTAAGTTCAACAGTTTATAATCAGCTATGGTCCAAGACCTGCTTTTTAAAGAAAAAGTCATGAAGAGAACTGAAAAATTTTTATGACTCTTTATTTAAAACATTACTGATTAAGTAAATAGCAAAATTTATCTGATATCTCCAGAATTTAAAAGCTGTCCCATTGCTAATGCTCTGCTGCTAAAATTACAAATATCCTCCCTTTAGGTCCAGGGACTATCATGGAAGAGGGGACATGTGAGATTGTAAGGGCTGATTTTGAGGGTGGTAATTAGTTCAGACCTTCCAGATCAAGGATGGACAGATAGATACCTAAACAGCTGGCCAAATGAGGAACTTTGCCATTTCAGGCCACGTGGTCCAGGCATCCATCCCAACCATAAAGAATTTCCTGCTTCCCATGGACATAAAAGAAAATTACAGAGGATATCAAGACACTTAATGATAGAACTTCTTGGGTATAGCTGTTCCCAGTTATGGGGTTTATGCAAATAGACATATAATAAAAAATTTATTGGGCACCCTAGGACAAATTACTAAAGTGAGTGATGTTTTATATAACAAATTGTTACTGAAAGCTCAGCACCTGTCCCTGAGGTCACATCAGAAGAATGAGGATAAATGGTTTGAAGAGAAGGAAAGATTTATTAATTTGCCAGCAAATGAGGAAGATGGAAACTCCCATCTAAAATGCCATCATCCTAATCATAAGCAGAAATACAGAGCTTTTAAAGGGAGGTTTTTCACCTTTTCAGCTTGAGGCAATTGCTATTCATTCCATCTCCTACTAAGACAATCTTGTGACCTCCACCTGGACCTCCTTCTGCCTGGACCAAGCCTGTCTGAAAGCTTGTTGTTTTAGGTCACTTTCTGGACTCTATCCTACCTATGCTGCTTGACCCATGGGCTAGCAAGTCCTCTGTATTTTTTTGCAGTTGGCATGCTAAGTTATGATTGGCAGATTCATAGGATGTTCCCTCCTCCCCCAGGCATGACAGGATTAGGGTGGGGCAGGACAAAGATGGGGGCCTGGGGCCCACCCTTGTCCTTCTTCCCAGGCAAGGCAATTGCACCAAGGCAACAGCAACCACTTTTGTCCCTAGGAGACCTGTAATCCCTCACTATCTACCTAACAAAAGGAGTCCACCACTTCTGTTCTCCTTCCTCCTCTTAGCACGAGGTGAGTCCCTTTTTGTAACTCCTATAAAGCTGAATTCAATCATTCAAATGATATAGAATCCATGGACTTGTCAGTTCTATCCAGGCCACAAAAGGAGAGTTTTCACAGGCTCTGGGAACCATTTGACTTTCTTTCTAGGCAAGAGAGAAAACTGGGATTAAAAAAGGAATCTTCATGGTCTGTGAAGAAAGTTCTGTACTTTTTAAAATTTTTAAAAATAAGCTACTTGGCTGACAGAATTAATCAGAAGGGGATTTAGTGAAGAGTGTCTGACTTTTAGTTCAATTAAAAAGTACCCACTGTCCAACTGAGAACTGAGCAAATCTGCTCCCTGTATTCTTTTGTCAATTGATGTGTTAACTTTTTAATGGGTTGATTTTTGTCAAGCAGAGAAGCATAGAAATCTATTCTGTTTTACTCATCTCCAGCAGTGTGCATTAAGTAGAGCCCGGTGGTATGGTTTTGAAATTTTGAGAGGGGTGGGGAAGCTCTGAACATTAATAAACATGAAGGTCAAGAAACCCAGAATACAGAGGGTTTTGTTATTCCTTCAACATTTGTCACCAGATGCTCGTCTCAAACAAGTCTGGCTTTGAGAAATGGTTTTTAAGACTTGCTTAGATGTGACAGCTGTAAAAGTCCCTTGTGAACTCTGAAATGGCAATCTCAGCCCAGCTGCTTGTGTTTAGGGCCATCCAGAATGAAAATGCTGTTAGCAACAGATTTGTTTCTCCCCCTCTAATGGCTTTGACAAACATTCAGTGGCAAAGATAAGAGTGAATTTCTTGTATTTTTTCTTGTATCTGGACTTACCAATGGTCCTGTGTTCTTGACTACCAATGGTATGCAAAAGTAATAATAAACTTTGTGGGGATGAGGGATGTCACAGTGAAAAAGTGGTAAGTATATGAAAACCTGTATAGCCTTGCAAAGGCCAGACTGTCACCAGGGAGGCAGCAGGGAAAAGAAATAAGAATTCGTATTCCAAAGACTTAATAGAAGTCATGGCTCAGCCATTTGTTACCTGTGTCATCACAGCAAGTCATTTAATCTCTCAAAATCTCCATGTCATCATCTACAATATGAGTGAAACAATATGATTGAAGGTGCTTTGTAATCTACGAAGTGCCCTATAAATGACAGGCCTTGTTATTTCTTTGAAAGCTTTGAAGCAGAATCTGGTTGGGTTTCTCTTTGTCAATGACACTGGAGAAAGGATTCTTGTATAAGAGAAATTTGGACTAGATGATCCCTATGGCTCTTTCCAGCTGTGAGGGTCTATGGCCGGTTTCTTAAGTAGCCTGCCTGTCAAGGTTTGTGATCATATTAAAGGAGTTGATAGGGAAGAATTTTTTTTTTTTTTTTTTGACAGAGTGAATGAGATGAAGCTGTAGTAAATAAGGAAATTACATCAAGCAATCAGTGGGGAAGGCTGGCTCTTTCTACATATAATTGTCATGATTTGAGACATTGTTGTTATTTGTCATGGCAGAGGTCCTCTTCATTTGAATTCAAGCCAGTTCTACTTGAAAGTGTGCAACTCCATCTTCTATACTAAGGTTTAGGACAATTTGACTTTCTTGTTTTCCTTCTTAGAGCCTCAGATTGTTATGGTTAAAAATAAAGTATTTATCATCGGTTTAGAAATCTAATAAAACTTTGACAGGAGTGTGAAATGGTATCAAGCGTCTCTTCAACAAATCCATCTCAATAACACTTCCCTACAATCAAAAAACCTTCAGGGCCACTCCTTAATGACTTCTGAAGTTTTAACGGATTTGTACTGAGGGTGTGAGGATGACTAGAAATGGGTTTTAAAGCAGAGCTAACTTGTTTGTTTTAAAATCCACCCTCTGATTTGAGTTTTGAAAAGGGTTTGAGAATATGCCTCTATTAAAATGTAGACTGATGAAGTGATTAGGATTATGAGAGCACCACGTGTCTCTGGTTTGGAATTACTAGGGAACTGCTCCAAGGTAAAACTTTCGTAAAGGGAGAAATGTTTTTGAAAAGCTAAGAATCAAGCCCCAGAGGAATGAGGGTAGCTAGCGATCTGTCCCGTAAGAGCTGGGTGATTGTCAAAGATGTTAGGCCCTGGGTATCCAACCTAAGGTAAAGCCTAATAATATTGGGCAAGTTTAAAAGATGCAGTGTTTCTTAAAGCCTGGGCACATTGCAAAAATTAACTAGGGGAGATTTTTAAGATCATAGATTGTTACATTTCAGTCTCAGAGATTCTGATTTAATAGGTCTGGAACATGGACAGGGAATTTATAGACTTCATATAAATATAAATTTCTAGGTGATTCTGACAATGGCAATGTTTAGAAACCACTGGAATGATGTGCTCCTCAGGACCCAAGGTTTATGTAGAAAAGAGTGGGATTTTCAGAGTGAATTTTAAGAACTGAGTTGTTGTGGGTAATCTCGATACACTTGAATCTTGATTATTCTTCTTGGGAAGTAAGAACTCTGTTGGACAATTGTAAACTCTGATGGGCAATTGTAAACTGAAGGGAATTCAGAGAATGGGTCAGTTGCTGTGATTTAGTTACATTATTCTGAAACTGTGATTATAGGAAATGGCCCTCTGTCCATATTTGACAGACAGAACTAACTGTAACTTAAACATGTTCTTCTGATTTGTTGAGGTCTGGGAAGGAATATGGGCCCAGATTTTTGACCCAAGTTTGTCTTGTAACTGGCTCTATGAACAAATTTCAATAACCCTTATATTTATTTTTTAAGTAATCCTCTCCCTTAGTTAGCTACTTGACCTTTTGAGTTGTTTCCCAGAAATGGTGGATTTTCTGCAAGACACAGGAGCTGAGATTTTGAAGGCCCCTGGGCAGACTTCCTGAAGTCAAGATTCATGTTCCCCCCCCAACTGGACCCTAATGCAAGTAGCCCCTTGTTAGTCACACCATGGCCTTCCCCAAGGCATGTGGCTCCTCTAAATGCCCATGATCTCTGTTAGTTGAAGAGAGGATTTGAGGCAGCTTCTCCCTTTCTCCCAACAAGATGACAAAATGTCTTTCGCATTAAAATCCTTTCTTCCTTGGCAATCCTGGTTGTCTCAATAATTGGATCTTTGTGTGATGAGCAACTGAACCTAGCCTGAACCCCCCTGCAGTTTCAACAACAGTCTTATGGAATGTCATTTAATCTTTTTATCACACATAACTGTCTTGTATCTATTGAGGTTTGGCCTGTGGGCCTTGGACTTGGGATAAAACAAAACATAATAGGGGCTAGTACATATTTTTTGAATGAATGAATGAATTAAATATAACTTGTATTTGAATTTAATATATCATCAGTTAACTCTGTGGTATATTGAAATCGAATCTATGATTTCAATTTATCATAAATATAGTTTTTGTAAATATAATATTTACAAATAATTAAAAATCTTAAGTGTGTTCAGAGAATTTGCTGTTAAGAGTTATCTGGCAATACATTTTTCTGGAAGGGAAGCAGTTTCATGCAATGAAAATGACATTTCCTAATACATCTGTAGGGCAAGAAATAAATTTTGATTTTTTTTTCTTAAAAGATAAATGATATACTTTGGAGAGTTAAATAAATCTCTTCAGGTACTATTAGCAGTAGGAGAAGTTGCAGTTACTAATGGGTCAGAGAAATTCAGAGTGAGGAAAATAGAAAGCTTGCAGGAGAGTTGAAAAGTCTCTTTCCACTCTGCCTCTAACATCCTCTGATGTTGGTTTTGAATCTTGAGTCCCCTAGTTTTCTGGGTAGAGGCTGTTAGTGCTCACCAGTATCTGCCTTCTCCTTTTCTACTTGGCCTCACAGCTGGAACACATTGCCCACCCTGCCCTGCCATGAGGCATGTCATGTGACTGAGTTCAGCCAATAGGATGCGAGAGGAAGTAACAAGCCTCAGTCTTTGGCCTGGCTCAGCATAACTTCTCATGCGCACCCCCATTCTCTTCCTCTGTCTGCAGGCTGGGTGCAGAGGACAAGGCAGAGGACACCAAGGCTCTTTTTACTTTGTTGTCCTGCCATCCCCTAGAGCCTCAGACATTAAATAGCAGATAAACTTCTACTGTGAAAGCCACCGAGTTATTGGGGTTGTTGGTTACAATAATTAGCTTAGCCCAGCTTACATAGCTTCCAAACACGAGGACAAAAACATGGAGTTGGGTCCCTTTAGGAATTTACTGAGATAGTATTGGAGAGTGGTTTAACACATGCATGAGCCTTGAAAACATAAAAGATTTTACTGGAGTAAAGTTGAATACCACCTCTGTTATGTAGCTATGTGGCTTTGGGTCAGTTACTTAATTTCTTTAGGTCTCAGTTTCTTCATCTCTAAAATGGAGATCATCATAGTACCCACCTCAAAGGATCATTGTGAGAATGAGTGAAATCGCCCCTCAGAACAAATTATAACTGTTAATAAAGTTAGCTATTGTTGTTATATTAGAATTGACCACAAATATATTCTAATCTATTCAAGCATATTTTCTAAGTGTTTGATATAGCAGGGCAAGGAATTAGGAAAGGATATATAGATTAGCAAGATCCATTTTTGCCTTCAAAGAGCCCCCAGTCTAGGAAGATGATTAGAGGGCAAATCAATAATTATAGTATATGAATGGCTTTGTGAATCTGTCAGCTTTTAAATCTGATGACTATAATACATTAAATATTCCTGTGCTAAAGATATATATCAGTAGGTGGAGGTATAAAAAGACTTCTTTTGAAATATATATATATATTACATATATATTTATTTTTAAAACATTTTTTAATTTTTTAAACTCTTTTTTCAAACTTGTCCAATGAATTTACAAACCAAGCAGCTTTGCTGGAAGACAGCTCCTCCTTCAATGATTGCTAAAAGTAGAGGTTTGGTCATTTCAGGGCAATATTTAGAGCCTTGTATACAGTTTCAGATGACTAATTTACTCTAACAGTGAATAAGAGAGCTTTGCTGCAGTGTATCCTCGAGGCTGACTTTTCAGTGGTAATTTTACTCAGGCAATTACCTCTTTTTCTCTCTGTCAATTTCATCTCCACCAAGCCATCACAATATGCAGAGGAAAATGCAGGTAGGCTATAAAACACAGGGTTTGGGAATCTATCCATGCCTTTTGGGGCTCTGGGAATTTTACCATGAAAAGGGTATGGCACTCTGAAATACTAATTAGACTTCCATTTAAAAATTTTTGAGCTTGTGTGAGCTTTGAAATCAAAGAGATATCCCTGAGGATAATCCTTATTCAAGAGCCTAGTAAACATTTTTTACATAGAAACAAATATTTTTTTCTAGCTATTAGTTGCCTGGCACTGTGCTAGGAGCTTTGGGCTTAAAGATGAGTAAACAAGACCCAAAGTCTTATGGAAAATTTCTTTATACAAATATTTACAATTTTATAAATGATATAATAGATAAATATTCTAATTGTCATGGTGCCATTGAAACCCCGAGCCTTGTCTGCATGATGCTGTGGTCAGGAAAGATGTTCAAGGATGTGATGGCTCAATTTTTTCTTCAAGGGAGAACAGGAGTTTGCAGGTGGAGAAGGGAGTCACAAGCTTTGCAGGCAGCAGAGATGGATATACTGGTACAGGGCTCTTTTTAATTGTCATGACTTCTTGGTGTTCTGGAGTACCTTAAAAGAGATCAGAGATCTGTGGTTCAAAGATATGGGAGATTTTATTGAACATGTGACATCCACCAGACTGAAGAGGTTAGATAAAGCTGTTAAACCTAACTTTCACGAATATTTCCTAAACCCCCATGTGATTATTTTCTCAATCCAGCCTCCTCCCATTACTATAATAATTCTCCTAATGAAAGGAGCAGGAGGAGAAGTTTCTGACATTTTCTTCTCCAGAGACCTTGTCTTTTTTGCTAGTCTATGATTTATAATCATTCATCAAAGTGCTCTGAATATCCCAAGTTACTTAAAATTAACATATCCGTTAATTGGATTTGATACTATTAGAGGGATGGGAAAATATTCTAAAGCAATTGGTTGAAATCAAGGATATAAAAAGAGAGACATTATGCAAATATTTGGTTATTAAGATTTTCTGCCTAGAGGGGATAAAGTCAGATAATGGGAAATAAATGAGAATCAAAAGTTTCTTGTATGTTTTAATATTAACCTTCTTTAAGAGTAATAGTTGGCCTCTTTAGCATCATATCTTTATCAACGTAAAGAAACAGAGCATAAAAAAGCACTGGGTACTTTGGTGTGGTATGTGGGTATGGAGTGTTAGGAGCGTGAGGTAGGGGTAATAGATTAGTGTTCTGATTGTCGCAGTGCAAGGTAGAATGGAAATGCTGAGGCCAGTGGAGTAGGTGGGTTCACTTATGGATTGCTTTGCATATCACGTGGGGCTTTTTTAATACGGGTAATAATTTGTTCCTGAACATCTAATGAGAATAACAACTTTTTAAATATACCTTTCAGGTTACAAGACAATTTCCCATTCATTATCTCCCATGATCATCACAGCAGTTTGGAGGTGGACTGGTGACTGCCCTAGGTCACAGAATAAGAGACTGAGATAGATCTTTCTGAAGGTGCTTTCTCTTATTTGCTTGCTGAAAACAACTGGGATGACAGACCATGAATAACTTGTTGTCTTTGGGCATTGAGATTATAATTGATAATCTGGTTGGTAATGAGATTTTGAACTTGGGGAAATTTAATTCTGGGGTTACGCATGGGATGAAGAATTCTGGCCACTAGTGAGAATATTTTTCTGCTCGATTGGGGCTTTGATGGCTTATTTGGTGGGTATTGTAGTCCCTGGGCACTTCAGATATTAATTGAAGGAGAATCCAATGACTCTGGTTCTACAGAACTTTTCTAAGAAGCTTTATGTGTGAACAGTGTGTGAACAGCAGTGTGTGAACAGTCAGTACATGGTGTTCCATGGACTTTAATTATTCTTTACTGAATCCTGGCAGGGTGAGACCTATTCATTTTTTCCTAATCCTTTTCTTTGTGGTTTTATAAATTTCCAGTCTGTGACCTTTAAGTGGGAGAATTGAGATGGAAAAGAATACTTACGTCTGATTCTCATTCTTTTAGCACTACAATAAACTGTTTTGTTCTAAAATAGCTTTATTTTCTACATATTATCCTTCTAACAGGATTGTAAGTTACTGGAGGGCAAGGGCCTTTCTTCTAGATCATTTGTTTCACACATACTACTTTTGACCCCTCTAGCCTTTATATCTTGGTTTTGGAAAGGCTTAAATAAAACCTCACATCATGTGAAAACAGCAGAATGGAGGGGTTAAGAGTCTAGCTTTGGAGGAAGATGTCACTTACTAGCTGCATAATTGTAAGCAAGTTATTATATATAACTCTTTGAACCCTGTTTCAGTTTCCTTAACTGTAAAATGGGATAATATTTGAAACTACCTAATATGATTGTTATGAAATTAAATGAGATATTGCACTGAAAGTACTTGGCACAGGGCTTGACACGTGATGATCAATAAATGTTGGTAGATCATCATAATCAATCTTTGGATTAGTCTTTTTTGTGCTGTTATAACAGAATACTATAGACTGGGTAATTTATAAAGAACAGAAATTTATTTCCATATAGTTTTGGAGGCCAGAAAGTCCAAGATCAAGGTGCTGGCATCTGGTGTCTTGTGAAGACCTTCTTGCTGCTTTCTCACATGGTGAAAGGCACAGGGCAAGAGAGAGTGAACTCACTCCTACAAGCCCTTCTTATAGCAACATTAATCCATTTATGAGGGTTGAGCCCTCAAGACCTAAACAGCTCCCAACACTGTTGCACTAGGATTAAGTTTCCAACACATAAATTGGGGACACATTTCGACCATAGCATTCATCATTGTCATCACATCATTGCTTTTATTATTTTCATCATCCTCATCCTCAGGGATGGTCGATAATAATGCAGTTAGGGGCATCTATATAACTTGTGTATTAATTTTGATTATTTTCATCCTAGAGAGAAGTTTCTGGTGTTGTGCCACAGGATTTGTCTTTATCTTTATCCTGTTTAGATAAACTAAGAAGGCATCAGTAGCCAGTTTATAGTGACACAATGTAGGAGGATCAGGAAATATAGAGCAGATAGAATTAAAGTTTGATATGGTGGGCTACAACTGCAAGACTACATTTACAGAGACAAGTATATAGAATTGTATTCAAATTAAAGGTCAAACAGACAAAAATAAAATTGGGCATCCACAGCACTGGAGATACCTGGCTGAATAGAAGTTAGTATGAAAAGGTCTTGAGGATTTTGTGTTTTTTTATTATTTAAAAATTTTAAATATATTTTTTCTTTGTATATATGCATAGGGTACAAGTACAATTTAGCTACGTTGATATATTGCATTGTGGTGAAGTTAGGGCCTTCAGTACATCCATCACTGGAGCAACACACATTGTATCCGCAAAGCAACCTCCCATCATCCACCCTCTTCCCACTCCCTCACCCCACTAAGTCTCCATTGTCCATCATTCCACACTCTGCTTCCATGTGTACACATTATTTAGCTTCCACTTACAAGTGAGAACAGGTGGTATTTGTCTTTCAGTGTCTGAATTGTTTCACTTAAGATAATGGCCTCCAGTTCTACCCATGTTGCTGCAGAAGATATGATTTCTTTTTTATGGCTAAAGAGTATTCTCCACATTTTCTTTATACAATCCTTCATTGATGGACACAGAGCTTGATTCCATATCTTTGTTACTGTGAATAGTGCTGCCATAAACATAGTTGTGCAGATATATTTTTTATATATTGATTTCTTTTTCTTTGGGTAGATACCTAGTAGTGGGATTGATGTATCACATGGTAGTTCTATTTTTGGTTGTTTGAGAAATCTCCATACGGTTTTCCATAGAGGCTGCACTGATTTTATGTTCCCACCAACAGGGTATAAGAAGTCCCTTTTCTCCATTTCCTGGCCAACACCTGTTATTTTTTTGTCTTTTCAATAATAGCCATTTTGATTGGTGTAAGATGATACTATATTATAGTTTTAATTTGTATTTCTTTGATGAGTAGTGACGTTGAACATTTTTTCATATGCTTCTTGGCCTTTTGTTTGTCTTCTTTTGAAAAATGTCTTTTCATGCCCTTAGCCCACTTTTTAATTACGTTGTTTTTGTTGTTGAGTTGTTTGAGTTCCTTGTAGATTCTGAATATTAGTCCCCTGTTGGATGTGTAGTTTGCAAATATTTTCTCCCATTCTGCAGATTTGAGGATTTTTGTTGGTTAGAAGCTGTGTCTGAGGTGCCAGTGTGAAGCTTTACTTAGCAAATACCAACATAGGCTATGTTAATCAGAGTGCAGCGCTCAGATCAAGGTATGTAATTGTCCTGCAGTCTATTGCACCAGTATGACCACACCTGGAATATTATGTTTAGATTCAGGTGCTTAGAATCATCTGGTGTTTAGAATCATCTTTTTGTAATTTCATTAAAGGTTTGAGCTTTTTTCTTAGCTATGGATAAAAGAAATCAGAAAGAGAGTAGATTTTTGAAAATCATCCAACACTGCTCATCATTTTGTAGTTGATGACTCTGGTGATAAATTTTAGTTTAGGGGCAACATTCTTTATTCCTTTCTCAAGAGAAATTCTTACTTTGAGTTTGGTGTGAAAAGTCAGTTTTGTCACTTTATTTTCTGTTTAAGACTTGGGCCAAGTTTCTTTTTGACCTTTTCATTTCCATCTTAGGTTATCCCTCTTTTATTTTTCTCTCTACTCCTCTGGCTCTCAGTACTGCGTCTCTCCTCTGTGCTTCCTCTCATCATGTGCTCCCACTGTGCCTGCTGCTTTCACCCTAATTTGATGCCTTTCATGATCCCCATCATCTCTAACCCCTTTATTCAGGGGTTTCCTCTTTACTGCAGCTAGTTAGATAACTTGATTTCACCTGGGATTTTCATAGCCTAATGATGACTTGCATAACAGTATACCTTTCACAGTATACATTTTAAAAAAATAAAGTGAAATTCAGTGATCTAGCCAAAAGGGGATTCATGATAAGAATTTTGGAATTGAAGATATCTGATGCGGGGGAGATAGCTTTCATTAGGGGCCCCATAATTAGGGGCAGCACCTGGTGATTGTGATGCATGAGACAGACAAACTGGTATTTCAGCACCCACAAGGTTCCTTTTTGGGTAGGGAAGGGGGATTAGAAATTCATTGAGCAGTGGGGGCCAGGACAGAAAGTTGAGGTTATTTGACTCTGCTTTTATCCTTAGACCAGAAAGGTCTGCTGACATTTGGATTTGATCTCGTTTAGCTTGGGGTCTTCTAGAGGCAATGACTGGACCTTATTTCCCAGTTCACTGATGGTGACTATTTCAGGCCATGCCAGAGGGAAGCAAGAAGAGTATTGGACAAAGGGAACTTTTAGAGACAATTAAGCCAGGCAGTTTAGGCTGCAACTTAAATGAGTTGCAGAGTACTTATTACTCTGTGCATTTTCACACCTCAACTGATGCGTAGCAATCTCACTTCACAGCTATATAAGCCTCATTTTCTTTTATAGTGAGGGGACCTGGGATACCTATTTCACTATCCTTTTTTACTGCAGAGCTTATACATTTCTTTTGCAGATCTTTGGTGACTTTTTTTGGCCAGAAGTTATGTCAGTTATATCATGGGGAGTAATTCATGTAAAAGATGTTAATAACTTAAATGGAAGAAATTTTAATAGTGATATTCACCCAGTTGTAATTACTTTGGTCATTGCAAAGCAAAATGTAGCATGACCATGTCTTCAAAATGTAGCATGACCAGGAACTAGTGTATTTCCACAGTTGCATGTCTCCCTTATGCTTTAGGGAAGGGAGACCACAAAAAGAATGATTAGAGAAAAAAGAAAAAAAGAGTCCTTTCTTGCACTTGAGTTTCAAAATATAGTTTTGAAACCCAGGGTAGAGGCAATAGTGAGAGAAAAAGCATGAGAAGCCAGTCAAATATTTGCCCTGCCCTTGAGAGGGAAATAGGAGAGCTGTGGGAAAATCAGTACAAGGGCTCAAGTAGAACTGGAATTTAGCATGAGCAGTGTGACCAGGGACCAGGTGGAAACACAGATGCCAGCCTCAGTGGATGCAGCAGGGAACGATAATGATGTCCTGGGACTCAGGCGATGAATTACAGCTCAGGGATAGTCAGTGTGGGTGGATGACACTCAAAGCCCAGTTACCTCAAACACTAGATACTGTGTAATCTCCTCCACCCCATCCTGCACCAGATGCAACTCCTAGAGAAGAGGCAAATCCTGAATTGAGTGTGTACTCAAAATTGACCACAATTAACATTTTTTTTATCCCTGACAGAATAAGGATTTAAGATAGACATTACATTCTGTTTTAGAAAAATAAAATTATGTTTTTGCATACCTGAATTTGTTCTCCAAACAAATTGTTAATGTTTTAGGAAAAGGCACTGAAGGTGAATTATTGACTGAATGGGCTGTTTCCCAGTTGGAAAAAGAGCCCTGAAGTGTAAGTCAGGAGATTTGGAATTTAGCCATGGCTTTGTTACTGTTCAGCCTTGGGCATGTAATTTTCTCCTCTGGGTTTCTCTGTCTCCATCTGTGGGGCTAGACTGGATCAGGACTTCCTAACCTAGTGGCTGAAGTCCCTTGGAGGGGCTGAGGAGTTTTTCAAAGGCATCTTTAACCAATCATTGCTGTAGGTGGAATAAGTAATATGTCTAAAAATTAAAAATATGATTTTTAAAATGTGTTCAATAAATGTGATCAATTCATTTACAAGCACGACTAAATTTCCATTCTATTTTTGTAATTATCTTCTCAATTGAGCAATACAAAAATTGCAACTACTAGTTCAACATTATAGAAGAGTCTTTTTTAGCCTCAATTTTAGTTGAAAATGTGGTTTCCGTGGAACTAGAGGATCCCTAAAGAACCATTCCGATTCCCATTGGCTACAATTCTAAAATAGGGTTTATGTTAATTAGGGATCAAGGTTACATAATTATTCTAGAAATGATTAATTTTCACACTCTGTCTGACAGTGGTGTTAATTGATTTGTTTCAGAAATGTAAAGAGTCAATAATAGAGGAGATGTTTTAATAACTGCATCTAAATAATCTCTCTTTTCTCTGATAATGAAAATCATCCTCTATCTCTAGGAGGGCGTAATGGTAAAGTCTAGGTTTAAATCTTGCTCCTTCTGCCTATTGACTATGGGCTCCTAGCTGAATTACCTAAACTCAAGATGGATTGCTTCACTTTAAAACAAAGATAAGAGTGTTCATCTCAAAGGGATATTGTGAAGACAAGATAAGATAAACTGTGAGCCCATTATGTTGTGTGGCAGAAGGAAAGTACTCAAGAATGTTCATTCCCCTTAAGTTCTCTGAAAAGCCTATTTAATGTAAAGATATAAAAAGGTAAAATAAATTAAAACTGGATTAAAATGTGTAATTTAAACATTGGATTAGCAGCAATTAGAGTCACACGTTCACTTGCCTCCTGCCCAGAGCTGGGCTGGAATCGTCCCATTCACTCTGAGTAATGAGCAGCGCAGTTTGACCACCTGGAAGGCAATTTGGCCCTGGGTTCCGTCTCTCTCTGAACCTCCGAAGAGCTTTCACCTGCTTTCACCCCAAGTCTGTCTTTCTTTCAGAGCAAGTACTGAGTGTATTGTTCGGCAGCCCCCATTCAGGGGCCGCCAGGAATGAGCATCCCGGAGGTGCCCTCTGTTACGAGGTCTTGAAGTAGAACTTGAATGGAGGGAATGTGCTTCGGAAATCATTTATTTTGAATGCATTCTCACTTTGGTGGCGAGAGGAGGCACAGATGGCTGAATGAGGACTTGTGCCAGTTCTTTCCTCACACCGGGCATCCAGTGAATGCAGGCTGCAGGAAAGTGAGCTTTAGGGGAAGGATGAAGGCTAAAGCAACCCAGCAAGTGCTCGCGTGATGTGGTCCCTGGTCTACCATTAAAAGCAGCTGTTTTGGGTAACCGAAGGGCTTCGCTAAGAGATAGTAAATATTTCTTAAATATTTGCAGCATTGCAGACCCTGAATAGTGGAGATAATTGATATCTTTTAGTTCCTTCAGGAACTGTTGTATTGGAGAGAGTGGCTTGGCTGGGGACAAGTGGCCGGGAGGCCGGATCCCTCCCCGCCAGCAGAAGGCCTGCCAGGGTGTGGCTTTCCCAGCGTTACCTGCTCTTTTCCTCCAGCTCTGCCCAGCCGTGGAGTTGCTGGCTGGCTGCCATTCCCTGAAGCTGTCAGGAAACTTGTTTCACATTTCCTGATCCTCGGATGTAAGGATCCCAAGGCAGCAGCTCCTTTGCTTCCGAGTGCTTCATTTACTCATTCCTAAACATTGCTGAACTTCCACTGAGTTACAAGTTCTTCCAGGTTCCAGGGAACAGAACAGCTCAGGTTATCTAAGGTGATGGGCATTATTGTGGGGACACATGAACAAGAGAGAGGACAGAAAGCCTTCTCAGTAGCCAAATAGTCAGCCTCGAGGAACAGAGCAGATGTTTGATTCAATAGTAGCTCTAGGTGTCTGTGTTAGTTTTCTAGGGCTGCCCTAACAGTGAATCGTAAACTGGGTGACTTAAACACAGAAATGTATGGTCTCATAGTTCTACAGGCTAGAAGTCTGAGATCAACGTGTTAGCAGCATTGTTTCCTTCTGAGGATTGTGAAACAGAATTTGCTCTGTGCCCTCCCCTAGCTTCTGGTGGTTCGCTGGCACACTTTGGGGTTCTTTGGCTTGTAGATGCACCACCCCAATCTTGGCCTTCATCTTCACAGGATGTTCTCCCTGTGTGCATATTTCTTTCCAAATTTCCCCTTTTTATAAGGACATCAGTTATGGTAAATTAATTTAATGATTACCCCAATGAGGTTATTTAAACTTGATTACTTCCGTGAAGAGCCTATAGCCAAATAAGGCCACATTTCAAAGTACCAGGTTTTAGAATTTCAACATATGAATTTTTGAGTGATAAAATTCAACCCATAACAGTGTCCTACAGTCACTCTTATTCTTGTTCCCTCCGACTCAATCATACTACTGGATAAGCTTATCCTTCCTCAGTTTCTAGAGAGATTTTTTTCTTAGCTGCTACTGAATGCCTTCTCTTTCTACCCTCTTCTCTGACTTGTGGTTTCCTGCTGTTTTATGACCTCTGCTTATTGTCTCTTCTCTGTGAGCCTCTGGCTTCCATATCACTGTCTTGATATCTGACTCTTTTGCAAGTATTGAAACTCCCTGAGAATCTCATTTGGTTTAGTTGCTCACTGTCTAGCATAGAGCATTCCTCCTGGCGAGATGGTCCTGTCAAACTACTCCATAGACCTGCTGGCTTTTGGTGAGTGGCTTGGCTCAGTCACTGATCCCTTGAGGAATCAGCCTTGGTCATGCTAGCGGGTCTCATGGAGTACAGCATGGCAACCTCGGCAGAAATCATCTCCCATGGCTGCTTGTCTCAGGAGGAGGCAATGCACATGTGGACATACTCAGCTTTCAGAGTGGCTCTGTGACTGTCACTGTGCTGAGCCCTGGGAGTTCAGAGAAAAAGCCATAGATACTTGGACATTCTTTGCTTAGGTGTGCTAGGTGCTTGGCCCATGTAATGGAGAACTCCCTGGCCTGGGCAGATCTGATCTCATGATTCTCTTGGGTTTTAGAAGCTCCTCACAGAGCCACCACTCTTTTTTGAGGCTACTAGTATGTTGCAAAATTAAGAATTGACTAAAGAGGTTATAGATATAGCAATATAAATGTTTACATATAATTGCTTTTAACCCCTTTGACTATTCCTAAGGTAATTACAGTATTTATAAAAATATTACTCATAGGCAGTCCTCTAAGGGGATATGAACTTACAAAGTTATATGATGACTATCTTTTTTATTCTGTCTGTCGGAATATATTGTGGTCATATGTCTCACTTAGGGGATACCATCAAACGTCTAAAATTCAAGACTTTTGTGAATGTGACTCCAAACCAAATGGCGCTCCTATCTACTCCAAATTTGCTCCGCTTTTCTTCCTTGAAAGGATTTGAGGCCAGAGATACAGGGTTTTAAAGGATTCTATTAAATTTACATGGTTCTGTGAAGGTTCTCATTTCAAAGACTCAGTTAAATTATGTAAGTCAGGTAGGTAGTCTATGTCCCATCTAAAAACTCCCTTTAACCTGATACCGGGATCATTAAGCAACATTCTGCGCCTACCTCTGTGCTAGGCTCCCTAGAGAACACAAACCTGATCAAGGCAGGGTGTGCTTCTATGAGTCTCCTGGTTGGTGTAACTCATTGGTCATAATCACCTTGTATTGTTGTGCGAGTCTTTTGTTTCTCAGCCCTGGGTCACAGGCACTGAGTGGTACTGCCCACATTCCTTGCACTCCTCCATGTGGACTGATTCTAGAATTCCCCCACAACTGGTGGATTTTATGGTTTTCATGTTCCTTTCAATAATATTGGCTGTTTACCCTTCCTGCTGCTCTGCCAGCATTGCCTGAGGTATTTGTGGCCTCAACTAAGTGCAAACTGTTTTTGAGAAACTTTTACTTCCGTGATTTACTTTTCAGCGTTTTGAATTTCACACCCTCGTCTCTGTTTTGGAAACAAATGATTTCTGAGGAGTTCACAGAGAATTGATTTCTTGTGATCTGGGTGAGCCTTGGCAATGGGGTAGGGCTCTGCTGACTAGTTTACTATAGGGTGAAAACAAAAGACAACAAATTGGAAGGCCTGACTTGAAAGAGGTTTTGTTTATCTGGCTTTGACTGATCAAATAGAACCAGTGAATTTAGTCATTTTATTTTTGGAACACTGGAGTTCACGTAGATATTTCTGGTTGAAGAAAAAGCTGTTTTTTATTTGTTTGTTTTTGAAACAGTCACCTTTCTTTATGAGAAAAAAATTTGAAGCTGAAAAGCTTTATCTTTCCTTTGTCATCTTTGTGCTATTTGAAGGATTGGATTCTATTCTATTTTTTTCAAAGTGATTTCTTCCTGCAAATTCTAGAAATTCAAGACTCTTGGGATATTTATTTTATTTTAAATTTATAATTGACATGTATTAATTATACATATTTATGGGTACAGTATGATGTTTCAGAGATGTATACATTGTGTAATGATCAAATCAGGGTAATTAGTATATCCATCCCCTTAAACACTTATCATTTCTTTGTGATAAGAACATTAAAAAACCCCTTTTCTAGCTATTTTGAAATATACATGATTAACTCTTGTCATCCTACTATGCAATAAAACACCAGAAATTATTCCTCCTATCTAACTGTAGCTTTGTACCTGTTGAAATGGAAAGATATCCCATGTTTATGGACCAAAGAATTAATATTATTAAAATGTCTATAATACCCAAAGTGATTTAGAGATTCAATGAAATTTCTATCAAAATTCCAATGAAAAATTTTTTTTACAGAAATAGAAAAAACAGTCTTAAAATTTGTGTGAAACTACAAAAGACCCCACGTAGACAAAATAATTTTGAACAAAAATAAAAAGCTGGAGGTATCACATGACCTGATTTCAAAACACACTACAAAGCTACAGTAATCAAAACAGCATGGTACCGAAATAGAAACAGACACACAGACTCATGAAACAGCATAGAGAGCCCAGAAACAAATCCACACATTCACAGCCAACTGATCTTTACCAAAGATGCTATGAACACACAATGGGGAAAGGACAGTTCTTTCAATAAATGGCATTGTGACAACTGGATATTTACACGCAGAAGTATGAAATTGGACCCTATCCCACAATGTATACAAAAATTAACTGAAAATGGATTAAAGACTTGAATATAAGAGCTGAATTCTAAAACTACTAGAAGAAAACATAGGGTAAAAGTGGCATGACATTGGTCTGGGCAATGGTTTTTTGGATATGACCCCAAATGCACAAGCAACAACAACAAAAAGACAAATGGTGTGCATCAAACAAAAAAGCTTCTGCATAGTGAAGAAAACAATAAAGAGACTAAAGAGAAAACATACAAAATAGGAGAAAATATTTTCAAACCATACATCTTTTAAGGGGTTAATATCTAAAATATATAAGGAACTCAAACTACTCAATAGTGAGAAAAAAAACCTGATTAGAAAATGGGCAAAATATCTGAATTGACATTTCTCAAAAGAAGACATACAAATGGTCAACAGGTATATTAAAATGTGATTAACATTAGTAATCCTCAGGGAAATGCAAATTAAAAACCCAGTGTGATATCACTTCATACCTGTTAGAGTGGCTATTGTCAAAAAGACAAAAACAGCAATCATTGTCAAGGATGTGGAGAAAAAAGAACATTGCACACTCTTAATGGGGATGTAAATTAGTACATCCATTATGTAAAAACAGTACAGTGGTTCCTAAAGAAATTAAAAATAGAACTAACATATAATCCAGCAATCTCACTACTGGATATATATACAAAGGAAATGAAATCAACATATCAAAGAAATATCTGCACTCCCATGTTCATTGCCACATTATTCACTATAGCCAAGATATGGAATCAACCTAAATGTCCATCAACAAATAAATGGATAAGAAATGTAGTATATACACACAATGGAATACACCATTAAAATGGAACTCAGCATCATATAAAAAAGAAGCAAATCCTGCCATTTGGCAACATGGATGAACCTGGGAGACATTTTACTAAGTGAAATAAGCCAGGTACAAAAAACCCCAAATACTATATGATGTCACTCACATGTGGAATCTAAAAAAGCCAAACTCAACAGAAAGAGAGTGTAGAATGGTGGTTACCAGGTGTTGGGAATTGAGTGAGACAGGGAGTGGAAATGGGAAGATGTTGGTCAAAGGTACACAATTTGAGTTAGGGGGAACAAGTTTGGAAATCTATTGTACAGCAGGGTGACTATAATGAATGTATAGTATATTTGAAAATTGCTAAAATAGTAAATCTTAAATGTCCTTACCACAGAAAAATAAGTATGTTAGGTAATAGATATGTTAATTAGCTTTATTTAATCACTGCACAATGTATACATATATTAAAACATCACATTGTCCATCATAAACACATGGTTGTTTTGGTCAATTAAACCTTAATAAGTAAAGCTGAAAAAAAGATGGCATATTCCAAAAAACAACTATATAATTTCAAAATTAGTTCATTGAATCCACTGAGCTCCCCCAATTTCTGTCCTTACTTTTGAAGAAAAAAATTTTAATATTATCCTGTTTGTAAGCTCTGGTTTTAATGATCACAATTTGTAAAAGCTTCAGAAGCTGAAGATTTTTGGTGCTCTGTTCAGTTTTTTGATTAATTGTCATATTAATTTGACAAAATACATATAAAATAAGGAGGACTTATTTACCAAATTGTCAGTACCAGTATAGTACACATAGGCTGAATTACAAAATAGTTTTATAAAAGCACAAAGCTTTCTAAAATCCAGTTTATGGTATTCAGTGAAAAAATGCATATTGCCATTCTGAAATTTGTTTTGTTTTTATTCAAGATTACTTTAATCACAAAAAATTTTATAGTTCAGTTACTCTTCTATGTATAAAAGGGAAGTGGTGCAGCTTCTATTTTGATAGGTAGAATCATAGGTTATTTGGGAACATTTTTGAATTATGTGTGCAACACAATTAATTCTAAGAACATCTCTCTGCTCTATAGGTTTCTTAATTCAGTGAAAATGTTGTTTTTGCCATGTACCAAAACTTGTGTTCATACTATCTATGCACAAATATAAGTTTTTCCTTAAGTAAACTTTTTAGCTGAATATATAGTAATATTTACAAGAATGTCAGATGTTTTATCTTCAACAGAAAGAACTTCTCCATGCTTCATTTTGATTCCATGAATTGGATGAAAAAAAAAAAGGGAACTATTAATGGAATTAAGTTGATTGATTTTCTATTTGATACACCTGATAATACTGACATAAAACTAGTATCTTCTTTGTGCAAATCTTTTCTTCTGCTAATGGAACCAATACATTTACAGCTACTGCTCCTTTTTACGTATGCACAAGAAAATTTGAAATAGAAAATGGAAAAACTTAATTTAAATAATTTTTGACTTAAAAAAGTTATACTTTACATTGTGATATGTCACTATACTTTCTGCAGCCGTGTTTGTTAAATCGACTTTGGGTACGGTCCTCTTAAGAATACAACTAACCTTTAAAGAGACTATGTGCTCTACAGCAGAATTGCTTAGACTCAATTTTCATATATATATATATTTCTTATTCATTGGAGCTATAACTTCTTATATTTGCCATTGAGCTTTCCCTGTCCAGGCCTGGAAGCTTTGTGTAGCTTGCAGATTTTAGCACAGATCATGGGACTTGTTTACTTACTAGCTGACTGGTGCCAACAGTGGCACCGGATGCTCCTCTCTCAGTACCTGTGGCTGGAACGAGGCACCAGGATCTGGCTGCTAGTGGCAGAACACACTGCATGTTTATAAGTAGACACTCTGCCTGTGCTCTATAAAGGGGCTGTCTGCAAAGGGTCAGAAAATGAGATGAGTTATCACTGGTCATCTTTCAGATTTAGCCAAATATTACAGTGGTTGTAAATTTTTGTTTTATCTATGAATTGCATCATTATTGGGATTTTCCCATGCATTAAAGTGAGAACTCTGCTCACTGCACATGTATCTCACACAGTACACAGTATACCAGACCATGGCTGGAAGTACAAATGGAAATCTCTCAAACCCATTTCACCTTTCAAAAAAGACAACTATTAAGAATAATCCTTTTAATTATTAGAAGATGAAAACTCTGGCATAAATGCCAAACCAGACTGGAAACAGATATATTCTGGGAAATGTCCCAGAGAAATGGGCACAAGGTCACACTAGTGACACGTGGTGTTAATGGCTCCTAGCATGACTGTGCAAGTTCCTGTCTTATTTTGGACCTGGGACTTGGTGGTAGAATTGTGCTCAGGGCACCACACTAATAGGATAAATGCAAACCTTACACAGACCCTATTCTGCTACTTGAGATGAGACGACACTCACCCCCAGTCAGTAGAGTGCTGGCGAAGGTCTGACAACTGATGGGGGTGGTGGTGGTGGATGGGATGAGGGGGAGGAGGGAAGCCCTGATCTGTAGTATTTGCCAACTTCTATGGTCTAAATACTCTTGCCATGGTTGATTTCAAGCTCCCAACTTGACAGTTGCCACACTTGGAGTTAGGAAGAGATGTGCACAAGCAGCCAGTGCACTGCTGCCAAACCTCTCCCCCAATTTCTGTCCCACCAAGTCAAATATGCTTCTCACTGGTCTCTCTTTCTCGCAAAACAGTTACACCAGAGGTAAGAAGTATTTTCTCACATCGATTTCCTTCCCCTACGACCCAGTCATGGCCCAGTGTGGGTTTGACTATATAAATTGAAATATTCTTCTCTTCTATTTTTTGACCATTACACACCATTTTTGTTCACAATATATACTGAGACAAAATCTGCTATCTAAACCTTGAGCACTTGCATAACTCTGGTACCTGTGACCCCCCACCCCTAGTCAACACTGAGGGAAGAAGGACTTGTGCATGAAGATTCCTTTAGTGTCTCCTTTTTCATGTCCTATCTTCCAAAATGACATAATGACAAAAAGAACTTTGTGGAGTATTCTATACAAATTTAAAGACCTAGAGTATTTAAACCACAGGGCACTTAATTAAGTTTGTTACATTCTGGGTACCACACAGAAAGTTTCAGTGATTTGAAGACTCTCAAGTAATAAGCCCTTGATATATGTGAGTCTGCTTTTGCGTGTGAAAATAGAAAACTTATATTTTATGCATCACTTATAGATATTGTTCTGCAACATTTCCTCATAAAACAGGATGTGCCTTATGCTAATTTGCCATGAATATTTCAATATCATTTGGCAAAAGGAGTAGAGATATGACCCATGTCAAAAAAACACCCCAACCTTGGGGTTGCCACATTCTTCAGTGGTTTCTTTAATTACAGATTTATGAAGTGAGACCATCCCAGGCAGAACAGAAATTGAATACACCAATCAGCAAGGAGATGGCTCACAGCAACCATGGAACACTGAAAACAAATAAATAGATAAAAAGCTACCAGTGCCGAAACAAACAGGGCTTCGTGGTTTTCCCCTACGGAGCTGTGGCATGTTGGAATTCTACCTGCAAAACTGATGGCAACTGAGATCAGCAAAAGTGAACTGGTTATAAAATAACAACAGACATTTATTGATGGTTGTTGCTGAGACACACTCAGTCATGAAGAGAATAGAAATGCATCAAAGTCCTACTCAGGAATTTTTCCTGACCTTTGCTATTTAGGAATTGCCCAACCTCTGTCGTAGGTACTCATTTATCTTTCCCACTCTCAAGTTAGTTTTATAGCGCTCCTTTTTGGTATATAATGCAGTACCCTTTATGTGTATAAGGAAGACTTCTGACAGCTTCATATATACAAGAGATTCTTCCACGGAGAAATGATTTATTGTAATGGTTTTTATGTTGCTAGAGCTAGAATTGAGACTATGCTTTTGATCCACTTTGTAGCTCCATCCCGAGAAGAGAACTTTCTTCAAATGTCAGAAATCTTTGCTATTAGTGGGACCTGCCCCTCCCCAGAGTTATTTTTGCTTCTGTGTATTCTATGAGAAGGAGAGAAACAGCCCCACTTTCAATACCCCTTCTTCCTCTGCTACTGAACGACTGTCATTTTTCACTCTGAGATGGACAGGAAGGGGTCAAGCCTTTGTAATACCTCTTTCCCTGGGAGCATAACCACTTTCAGGGGATTATTGGCAATTCTAATGGCGTAGGGGAGCGCATCTCTTCTGAATCTATAGAGCCTGCATGGCCATTTCAGAGGCAGCGTAACAGGTGATTACTAACTCCAAGGTGCAATTTTCCTGCATCCTGGAAGGTCACTTTTGCAATACAACAGCATCAAATTGCTTAAAGGGAACTTAAAGGAAGTGTTGAATATGTAATAGATGAAATTCAGAAACTTAGGTAAGCTTCATGTAAGGTACAAAGATTTATAATCTCTGCTTAGTTTTCTGACTCTTCCAGATGCTGCTGCAGAGGAACGAAGTGGGGGCTGCAGTGAGAGGAGGACCATGATTTGGGGGAATATATGTGGAAGTAAAGCCTGATTTCTGAATGTGTTTAGTTTCTTGCAGCTGGTTTTGCTAAACCAGCTTCCTCAAGTTGACAGATAGAGCTCATTGCATGAAGCTTCAGCGATGCCTTTTTTTTCTGTAGCAGAATGTCCTAAAGGAAGTTCAACTCAATTGCCTTCCTTTGAAAAGACACTGAACCAAGTGATTGTTCGATGGTCCTGAAAAGAAATATTTGTTTCATTTGAAGTTTCCACTTTAGCCTTAAAACCTCTGTTTGATGGTGTGAAGCATTGCCTGTCCTCCTTACTTTCTCCCTGGCTGGGTTACACGGAGTCATTAGGTGCTGATTAGACTAACATGAAGGCAGATAGCACCACTTACAGAATCCACGACTCATTTTTAAATTTCATCAGTTCTCTTTAGCTTTGTGCCTAAGTTGCAATTTTTCTTGGGACAGCCTGAAACGTTGAAATATTAGGCATCCAAATTCATGACTTAAAAAAATTAAAGTTTTTTTTTTTTTTTTCAAACAGATAATCCCTGATGTGAGAAGGTAACCAACCTCTAATCTTTCGCATGCTCTATCAATCAACTTGGGATATGATTTATACCGGTGATCTTACTAAATCCTTTGAACAACATAGCCAGGTAGGCATTATTACTCCTACAGCTGAGGAGTCTGAGGACCCGAGAGCCAGTAAGCAATGGAGCCAAGGTACGGAAGCCTAAGTCTTGACACCAGCCTACCACTCAATAATGACCATGAGAAGTTAAAGCCATGGGCTCTGTGAATCTGAGAAGAGGACGGGATTGCTGGCCCATGTCACCATCAGAGGGTCCCCATGTCTAGTGGAGGAATAAAATGGCCATTGTTCCCCTCTTGGCTATTCAACTTATTCTGTAATTCTAGGGACACAACTATCTTTAGGGGCAGGTGAGAGCTAATAAAATATGAGCTTATTATTGGACCCCAGATACTTTCTTCCTAAAGATCAATTTTTTCTTATACTATTTTACATGGGTTCTACATCTCTTCCTCCCAAAGCTGGGAATGTCTCTGTGGTTGTACCAGTCTCTTCAGAGGAGAGCACATACCCTGATCCACAAATCCTGGATGTAATTTGATGATTTCTAGTTTAGGCAAACATCTTTTCCTGGGACAGACTATTAGAAATAAGGAAAACAAAACCTTTTAAGAAAAATTCCAAATAATTTAAAACAAAATTTAAAAAAAGGGAATAAGATGGTCAATATGTTAAAATAAAGATCTGTGGTTATGTCAACCTGACTTGACTTGTCTTGGGGGTTAGGTGCCCGATTCACACATTATTCCACTACTTGAAAGGTACAGACTATGCCAGCCTTTTCCCCATCCATTCCTTTTGGTCCATCTTATTCCCTCTTGGCTTTTCTGATTTGGGGGTTTACAGCTACTGCATATCAATTGCCATTTGTAGATGTGGCAGATGTGATTATAATGGACTCGGTGAATTAGTTCCAATTGTTTTGTTTAAAAAGTCAATTGTGATTCTGGGACCTGACTGGAGAGAAGGAAAATAAAAGAGTCGCAATAAATTATGGCATACCCCCTTTTGGGAAAAGGTGTCTGGTGGTAAGCCACAGGGAATAGGTTTAGTTAACACTTTCATTAACAATCAGGGAGAGGAAGTAAACAGCATGTAAATAAAGCAGGCAGATGCACCTACGGGGCTGGTGCTAAAGAAGGAGGCGGCAACGGAAATGGACGTGATGCAGCTTCTAAATCAAGGCAAACGGGAAGCACGTCCAAGGGTAACGTTCAAATGAAATGGGTAGAGATGCTGGGGGGGAATGGTTGGAAGTGGTTATGACACAGGAGGTAATATGAAATGTCTCCCTCTTGTTTTATATTCAAATTTATGCTCATAGCATCTGGGAATATGCTAACTCTATCCTGACATGATGCTAATTTTCTCTTTCCCAGAACAACTGTCCAGTTTTGTCACTTACATCACCATTTCCTCAGTCACCCTGGCTTAAATCCTGGAAATTCTCTTTAACTCATTACTTTCCTTTATCTATACTGTGAAAGTATGTAACTGTAATTTAACATTTACTATATGAAAGACATTATGCTAAACAGTTTACATGTGTTATTTCATTCAATACTTAGGAAAACCCTTTGAAGTAAGTATTGTTACTCCCATTTTGCAGATGGGGAAACAAGAGATTTTAAAGGGATTAAATAACTTGGCCAAGACCTCATAGTTAATATAAACCAGTTCTCTGTATACCTAGTGTACTCTCACCAAGCATGGTGGATTCTTCCTTGGTGTGGCCTCTTTCAGTCTTTCAATTATGTCTTCATCTCCATTGGCTCATCACCCAATGTTTATGGAACTGCAATCACTTCATAACTGATATTTCTATAATTAAATTAACCTATCTCAGCTATATGCGCTGGCCTTATAGCAAAAACTGCTTTAAACATGTAACTCCTGTAACTCCTAAGCTCAAAAATATTTACTAACTCCCCAGTGTTTATATACCACAACCAATTATACTTCCATGACTTTTAAAGAATGTTTTCCTATTTATTATCCAATTTGTTCTAGAAAAGATTTGCCTTTTTTATAAATAATGTAACAAGATAAAACTAAGTACAAAATACATGGATGAAAAAATGAACACAGAGGAAAATGATCATCTAGAAAAATATATGAAGGCAGAAATAAAATTAGGGCATAAAAATTTACAAGACCCTGCACATTTGCTACCAAAATGCAGAGTGGCTTCCATATATTTACATGAAGACTTGACACTCAGGTTGTAGTGTCATTCTTAAGACGATAATAGACATAGAGGACTGACTCTGAAACAGTCTGTGATGCTTGCTTCCAAGGTAGAAAATGGGTAAATGTTCACCCATAAGCCCCCTTGAGCACCACCAGGTTCTGTTCATAAATACATTTGGGAATTTTCCATTTATGCTAATATGTCTCTCTTTAAAATAAAATCCAAAGGAAATACATCTATTTTTGGATATTTCTAGTAGGGTTAGATTGGATTTACTCTATTAGTATTTCTTATCCTCCAAAATGGACCAAGTAAATACCTGATAATTAATCAAAGAAATAGCACATCTCACAGTGAACCCCAACATGAGAAACCAAATCTAGATTGAAAGAAAGAATTTATGGTCCTTTGAATTAGTGGGCTCAACAAGTCATCCTACATTTAATGCTTTGTCAAACATTGCCCAACATGGTTGGAAAGACAAAACTTGCAAAGCTACAAATGTGGAGAGATGTTTTGCAATCAAGACTTTTTATAGGCAAATAATATTAAAATATCTAAAACATCAACACATTAGTGTTCCTACAACACACTATGTTTCAGGAAGTGAATCATAGTTGGTATGGGGCACACTCCAGAAGTAAGAAAATACATCTTAGTATCTGCCAAATGCTACTACTGAAAGATGCTTCTCTGGCAACCCTAGGCAAAATATGCCTAACCAGTTTCTGGAAATCAGATTGTCTAATTAGTTTTCTGAGTCTAAGCCTGTGACTATGGAGACAGCCAAACAAGAAGTATTTTCAAGTACTATGGAGAAGGATGTCAGGCAATTGGTGAGCGTGGCTAAAGGGTCCAGTTACTCAGGTATTTGGGAAAGAGGTATGTAGATGGACTTCTCAGAATGGGCAAGAAAACTGAAGCTATTTGTGTGTCATGTGAATGCTTACAAAAGAGTGGCCTCAGCAGAAGAGGATGTTAATAATCAAATGGATTGAATGACCCATTCTGTAGATACCAATCTCCTTTGTTCCCCAGTCACCCTGTCATTGTCCAATGGACTCATGCACAAAATGGCCATGGTGGCAGGGATGGAGGTTATACATGACTCAGCAACACAGACTTTCACTCAACAAGGCTGACAGGCCTACAGCCACTGCTGAGTGCCCAATCTGCCATTAGTATAGAATAATAACACTGAGTTACTGATATGGCACCTTTCCCTGGGTGATCAGCCAGCTACCTGGTGGCAGGTTGATTACATTGGACCACTTCCATCATGGAAGGGGGGGTGTTTTGTTTTTAGTGGAATAGGCACTTACTCTGGATATAGATTGCCTTCTCTGTATGCAATGCTACTACCCAAACTACCATCCATGGATTTACAGCATGCCTTATCCACCACCACGGTATTCCACACGGCATTGCTCCTGATCAAGGAACTCACTTCACAGCCGTAGAAGTGTGGCAATGGGTGTCTGCTCATGGAATTCACTGGTCTTAACATATCCCCACTTTCCTGAAGCAGCTAGTTTGATAGAATGGTGGAAGGGCTTTTTGAAGATTCAGTGACATCACCAGCCAGGTGGCATTACCTTGCAGGGCCGGAGCAAGATTCTCCAGAAGGCTGTATATGCTCTGATTTAGCATCAAATATATGATGTTGTTTTTAGCTAGGATTCATGGGTCCAGGAATCAAGAGGTAGAAATAGGAGTTGTATCATTCATTATTATCCCTAGTGATGCTCTGGCAAAATTTTTGCTTCCCTTTTCTGTGACCATATGTTCTGCTGGCCTAGAGGTCTTAGTAGCAAAGGGAGAAATGTTTTCACCAGGAGACACAATAATTTCATTGAATGGGAAGTTAAGATTGCCACCTGGCCATTTTGGACTCCTCATGCCTCTGAATTATCAGGTATGGAAGGCAGTTACTGTACTGGTTGGGGCGACTGATCCTAACTTTGAAGGGGAAGTTGGACTGCTACTCCACTTTGGAGGAATAAAGAATATGTTTGGAATACAGGAGATTCTTGAGGGTGCCTCTTAGTATTACATGCCCTGTGATTAAGGTAAATGGAAAATGACAACAACTTAATACAGGCTGGATTACTAATGCTCTACCCTTCAGGAATGAAGGTTTGGGTCATTTCACCTGGTAAAGACAAGCTGAGGTGCTGGCTGAGGGTAAAAGGAATGCACAATGGTAGTAGAAGAAGGTAGTTGTAAATACCAGCTCTGACCACGTGACCAGTTATAGCAATAAGAACTATAATTGTTATGAGTATTCCTCCTAATTTTGTTGTGAATATGTGTGTGTATATATATAAATATCAAATATCTTTGTTTTCTTCTCTTTCTTATTCCCTTATCACATAACATAAGATGTATTGATTTACTACCATAATATGTAAGTATTGTTAATTTCACATCATAGTATTTAAGTTACAGGATGCCAACGAGAGAGTACTATTACTCAAGGACTTTACCTCTTCCTCTGGATAAGGGGTTAGTGCATTTTCAGTACACAAAGTAGTTGTATCATGTTAGGTAGAATTATAACCTTCTTACTGCCTTTATTTGGAGATTAAGTATGATTAAAGGAGATGTGTATGGGTTCTGAGTTGACAAGGGGTGGACTTGTGATGGTTAATTTTATGTGTCAACTTGACTGGGACATGGGTACCCAGATATTTGATTAAACACTATTTTGGCTGTATCTGTGAGAGTATGTTTGGATGAGATTAACAATTGAATTTGTAGACTAAGTCAAGCAGATTGTCCTCTCCAGTGTGGGTGGGATTTATCAAATCTGTTGATGTCATGAATAGAACAAAGGAGGGGTAAGGGAGAATTAACTCTCTGCCTATTATTGGGCTTAAACATTGGTCTTCTTCTGCACTCAAGGCTGGAACTTACACCATTGGTTCTCCTGGTTCTTAGAAGTCAGACTAGAATACCACTTGCTCTCCTGGGTCTCCAACTTGAGAATGGAAGATTATAAGATTTCTCAGCCTTCATAATTGCATGAGCTAATTTTTCATAATAAATTTCTAGGTATGTATGTATGTATCTATCTAATTTGTCTCCTATTGATTCTGTTTCTCTGGAGGACCCTGACTAATACAAGCTAGGAATGTGAATTGTAAACAATCAGGTTGTGCCACAATGAAGTAGGGTCCACTGATGGCAAAATTCCCCTTCAATGTCTTGTACAAAGTAAGAATTCAGGTAGAAAAAACGTACATGAAATCAAGGATATTGTCATTATCTTTGAGGTCTAAACCTTGAGTTAAATTGTTTCCAAAATTGCATCCTGTTCTTCCTTGAGGAAGCAGAAAGGATCCTTGAAGCCCTTATGCCTTATTGTGGCATAAGGCAGACATATCCTTATGCCCCAATAATTGGCCTAAAGGAAAACCCTAGACCCGTGGACTAGGGAGGAATTGAACCTCACTTTTCTCAGAGATTTTGATAATCTGGAGGACCTGTTTGCCCAAGGCAGGTCTTGGAAAATTAACAATACTCCCCTTTTATAAAATATCCCTATTTGTGAAAATGCCAGGTAAGAGCAACTTTTCCCTAATAAGCATAGTGAGGAAGTGGCGACCTGGTAGGTGCACACTAGGAGCATTGTCCAGTGACCCTACGAACATCAGAGGTGGACCAATGTGGAGTTAGTGGGCCTACCCGCAGGATCCCCAGAGGGTCTCCTCTTGACCATGGCGGGTAGGAGGCTCCACAGCCCCTGCCCTCTCCCCAGCTGTTCAGGGCACTGCATGGTGAGTTCCTTTCAGAAGGTTTTTTCCTGGCATTTCCTGCTTGCTTGTGCAATACTTTTTGACATATTTTGCCTTAAATCCAATAAAGATGATTTTCCCTTTTTCTCTCCCACTTTCTGGTGCCATTTACCCTTCCTGCCCATCATTTTCTCTATATATTTCTATTTTTAGCTTTCTTATATCTCCATGAATTTAAAAACAACAAACAAGTCACTCTCCCTGCTGCCCCCCAAACAATAACACAACAACAATTGCAGAGTCTCCTATATGGCCCGGATAGATCAAGGTAAGAGGAGTCTACATACTTCTGTAAAGTGAGCCCACTGTGTGGAAAATTAGAGCCCGAGAAAGGGTGACCTCATAGGTTTTTCTGTCTCTCCAGGTGAGAATTTTCTGAGACTCATAAATAGGACTAGTGGTCTATCTTTGGGGTGCTGGGAGGGGCATCTGGAGAGAAGCCTCCAGTCTAGTTGAGGAGTAAACAGAAAGTTTCCTGCCTCCCCTGTGTGTGATGATAACACTTCTCTGGCCATACTTCTTATTAGTCATTGTAAAAATAAAAATTTTGAGTACAAAGAATTATAAGGGAAGAGGAAGAAGAGGGAACATTTTTTCGTTTTGTGAAGAAAGATAGACATTGAGAAGAAAGTATAATTTAAAAAATTGAGAGCAAGGTAAGAGAAAAAAGAAAATGAATATAGTGGAAATAAAAGTTAAACATAGAAGAGAATTAAACTCCAAATAAAATTTCACGGTTAAACATTAAAAAATATATATAAAATGGATGAGATTTAAAATAAATGGGTGAAGGCCAGAGGCCAATGAGATAAAAGGTTAAAACCTTGTAAGTAAAAGAGATAAGAGATTAAGATATATGGGAGAGGATGAAAAGTTAAAAGTATAAAAGTAGATGAGATTAAAAATTAACCATAGGAAATAACTAATGTGTTAAAAGTGGAAAAGTATAAAGATGAAAAGGATTTGGGAAAAATAATTCAAAAGACAATGAAAATCAAAAGCATGAATATATTATAAGACAACTAGATGAACTAAAAGGGATAAGTTTTGTCAGGGTAGACAGGGGCTGAACAGCTGGCTTCCTGCAGTGGTGAGTCTACGGTGGACGAGGCAGCCCTGGGACAGAGCTGGGCACCATGTAGCTACCTTGGATCCCTGACATTTATCACAGCCTCTCACACCTTTGTCTCTAGTGCCAGAGCCTTCCGACTAAGGCAATCAAACATCCTTGGATATCCAAGGTAGCCAGCCTTTCCTCTGCAGAACTTCTCAGGTGAGCCTGCTGAATGTACCCAAAATACTTTCTGGTCCTTTGATCTAAAATTTTGAAATATTTAAAACCCATCAGAAGTTATCTCTTCCAAGATGCCTTTCTCATCTCCTTCAGCTTGCATCAAAACACCCACGAGCTGTGAAATTTGGTGCTTGTTTATGTGTTTCGATAGTTTCTTGATTATTCTGTCTATTTTTAAGTTCTTCCAAAAAGGCAAAAGGGTGAAGAGGAAGGAGAAAGCAGATTTAGATAATGGTTTAGACCATTATCTTAGTTTAAATGTCAGATTCATGCTGTTGTAAGATTTCATGCTACCTCGAGAAAATACCTAAGAGAATTTTGTAATTGTCAATCCATTCTCCTGCCTACTCTTTCCCTGCCTGCAAAAGATGTATTCTTTCTTGCTGGAGGAGAGTTCTCCTTTGTCAAATAGACTTCTCCTTTGACAGGTGGGATGTGCTTACATTGAAAAGATCTGCTCAAGCTGAACTAAACTGTCTTAGTCTTCCTTCAAAATTTTTATGACAGGGAATCTGATTAACTCATCTTGACCCACCTCTGGTTAGGGGAAGGTAAAGGAAGCAAAGCAGTGTTGAACTGAGCAGTGGAAGAGGTTGGGAAGGTGTGGCGATTATAGAGAGACATGCCCTAGAGTAGCTGCAAGCTTCGATGGAAATGGATTAAGGAGAGGAGGAATTTTTATAAATGGTGCTGTGGACTATGTATCTGAATTTCCTTTGTGCTTTATGAGAAATGCAATCAAGGATTTGGGATTGAAATTATCTTTGGTTGCTGGATTGTGTTTCTTTGGATAGGAAACTATTCTAAGAGTGAAACATCTGGATCTTGATTTTATCAAGGCTACCATAAGGATTCCAAATATATAAAACAAATTTAGTAAAGTACAGCTTACCATAAAATTATTTTGGAAATGCAATATGATAGAAGTAATGAAGGAGTGTTAGGAAGGTAGGAATAAAGTCCAAATAAATGCAATTTCCTTTTTCCACCTCTCTTTAATTCTTTTTTAGTAAATACTATGTACAATGTAATGCATAAGTGCTATAGGGGATGCAAAAGGTAGATAAGAAATTACCTGCCATTTACTTATAATTTAAGGAGAGAGATAATATTTTAAATAGCAATGAAAAAAATAAGGGATGAGAAGATAAATACCAAAAGAAAGATTTGTTCAGAATTTATCTTGGTTTTTCAGAAAGATATGACAGTGACCTGAACAGGTATGAAGGCTTCAAGAGGAGGTCAACTTTGTTTTGAATCTTGTAAGTCAGCAGGATTATGGTTGTTGGGGTTGGAATTTGCATGAACAATAAGGCAGAGGGAAGAGATAAACAAAGTTACAGAAGAAAAGCTTGAATGTGGTGACTATTTGGGGAAGGGTAGCAAATGGGTACTTTGGAGTGGACAATTAGGTTCAAGAAGGCAAATGGTTGGAATTTTCCCAAAAGAGTTATTTGGGCCAGATCATGAATGGTCTTAAATATCAGGACAATGAGTTTGTACGCTCAGCCACTGGGAGGCCATCAGGAGTCTTTGAAGACTTTGATCTGGGGAGTGACATAAGTGAAGTTATGCTTTGACCTAGCACTAGAATAAAGGAAAGATTGCAAAGGAGCGGAATAAGAAGTAGGTAGAAAAATTAGGGTGATTGTGTTAAGACTGTAGGCAGGTTACTCACATCCACTTCCTCCTAAGAGAACTCTTTTGCTATAAAAGAAACACTTCCCTAAGAGCAATGGAAAACAAGGAAGGGTTCTGTGAATGGATCAGAAACTTTTGAGATATTTCCAAAAGATATAAAGCAGAGTGGTCAGAGCTAGATGGGAAAAAAAAGGAGACCAGAGGAGCCAGCAGCTCCAAATATCAGCAGAGGATAGGAATGCTATGGAGGTAGGAAAAATTGGAGGGTGGCCACATGTGACAGAACCAGAGTTGAGTCAAGGTGCCATAATCAGGTTTCCTCTTCTAGAAATTTGGAAGTAAGATTAAGATATTTACTTTAATATGAGCAGCTATTTTGGATGTAAACACAAGAGCTATGGAGTGGCCACCTTCTGTCACTTGTGAGGGAAGCTTATTTGCAGAAAGAGAACATAGGATATGGCAAAAAAATCTTATTTCCTTTGGATTTCTAGCTCATGGTCGTGGATAGAGGCAACACCATAGTGGATGAGGAAGTTGGGTTCATTGAGACAGCCCAGTGGCTGCCATCACATTTCTGTTTCAACCTTAAATAAGTTGAAGTTGTTTTCTGTTACTGACATCCCTGTCTTAATCAATACAGTATCATGAATTCTAAGCAAAGGTTAAGTGAGAGTTTTTTCCAAGGTGGCGGGTGAGAAATGACAGTTGTGTTTTTTTGTTTTTGAAGGAGGTTGTTGGGAGCGGGAGGGCATTATCCCTTGTTTGATGCTGTGTTGAGAGATAATGAAACTAAGGCAACCTTGAAAGGCAATTCATTTAACCAATCATAAGTCAAATTAATGTCGTCTGATTGCAGTGAAAGGAACAAAACCGGCTGGAAAGCACTCTGTGACATCTTAATAGCAGCCCGTTGACTAATAGTCTGAGGTGAATTCCAGTCCATAGAACCATAACCGCAATCAGTTTCTGGGAAAATCTCCCACGCTTAATGTGTTGCTGTTTGTTACATTATTCCTTAAAATTGAAAACGGGTTCAATATTCCCTTTGCAGCTCTTGAATTGACTCTATGTTCTATACAGCTCTAATTTATTCCCTTATGTACCACTGAAGTATCTGGTAACTTCCAATGTTTGAATATCCAAAGTATATTCTTCAGACTGCCTTATTCACTCTGAAATAGTACAAAAATTCTTTGTCAGACTACGGGCATTAGTTTTCCATTTGGAAATTATAGTCCTTTGGTTAAATTCTCCTTCATATAGGGCAGAACAATTTTACCCTCTCCCAAGCTCTGATTTTTCATTGCAGGCTCTTTTTCTGGAGTGAACTGGGGTCACTGGTTAATTATGGTTTTAAAAGAGCTTTTTATGCCACGGCCCTTGACCAGTCGTGGTTGTGGACAAAATTGTTAGGGTGGTTTACAGGTTTGCGCTAGGAGTCCCTTGCTCATGGCTGCCTTCCTTTGTCTTGTTTTTATTTCCTATGCCCCAGCTTCCCTCCCTGTATCGAGACAGCCCCCTGCCTCCTGGATACTTCTGCACTGGAGAGACTGCTCCCTGCACATTGCCTTCTACTCCACCAGCATCCAGGCCCCCGCCTCTGTCAAAACATTCCTGCTTCATGGCAAATCCACCCTGCTAATGACTGAAAATGTCTTAGAATATTACGCTGCTAGAAATCCAGTGTGCTTTTAACCAGAGTCTTTAGAGTGTTAATTGAAGGAGTGACTTGTGGAATTCTCAGGTCTGATGATAAGATGGTCAATGTGACAGATGAGGTAATGGACTTGGCCCTTAGTCCTAGCTGTGACCTTCGCTTTCCCCCAAATGTCTGCACTGTGTCCTAGGAAGGGGCCCAAGCCGCTTGTCATGGGCTCACCTGCTGCTATGGTTTTGTTGATTACACGGAGAGGGCAACTGAGTCAAGCTGGTCCAATCAAATCTTCTTTCCAGAGATTTGAATTTGGGGTTGAGACAGAGAGTTGCAACTTCATCACGTGAACTTAAAGGTGGAGAGTCAGTCATGTTTGCCAAGAGGCTGAGGAGTGGAGAAAGCCAGTCTGAACTGACACAGTGCAGTGCCTGGGCAGAGAGGGGCAGCATGGGGACAGCAGTGGAGGCCTGGGGGCTCTATCCGGTGCTCAGGTCTTCCGGGGTTCAGCCTCCCCCTCAGGCCAGCGTGATGTGCTTGAAAACGGTCAGGAGGAGTTTCGGTGACAGTGGTCCTCAAATTCAGAATTTCCTCTCACCTGCCTGTTTCTGACCACAGGACCTGGTGATGACTCCATATTTGGAAATTTTGTGTGGGGTAAATATCTTAAAGAAGAATTCTATTTATGTCAGTCAGAAATATAAGGGCTTATAACTGCCCATGAGGAAGAGAGAGAACAGTGTTGGCTAAAAATTTAGCGCTTAGGTTGGGGGCTGAGACAGTGTCCTGAGAGAAATGCCTATAAAGTGAAGTTAAAAGCCAGTGTGGAGAGGAGAATGTTTGAGCTGAGGATAATGTGTGGGCTGCAGGGGTGATAAAAATAGATCCCTTCAGCTACTAGGGGGATCCTTTTTTTTGTCTATGAGCAACCTGGTTTGCCCTGGTTCCCATGCAAATATTAACTTTTTTTCAAAATGTGTGTTATGATATGAAGAAGGTCGGGAAGCTCTGACCTGGGATAATGGCTAATATATATTGAGTGCTAACTATGGACTTTGCATTCGTTATCTTATTTAAATTTCACAGGAGCCCTGTGAGATAGATTCTCTTATTATTCCCATCTCCCCAATAAGAAAAGTAAGGCGTCCATAGGTTAATTATGGAGCTGGGACACAGACTCAGGTAGGGTGGCTATAGAGAGGCCAAATGCCGTGCTTTTAGCTATTGCTTTACACACCTCCCCTACTGACAAGACCTATCTGCTGGGAGGTACCACAGCCTAGGAGGAGAAGAGGGCACCACACAGGGACATTACTAGTTTCCTGCCTCAATTACTTCACTCACATAGTGTATCTCTCAAGAAATTTACTACCTAGAGGGTAGGCTATGCTGCAATTTAAATAGTACATACTATAGAAGCATTAAGCAATGAAAAACCAACTGATCTTTCTTCATCCTTGGCAAGGTGATTACCTTGCTTCTTCCCTGTTAAATAAATAAGCCATTGATAATCAAAATTGGGTTTCTCTCTCTCTCTCTCTCTGTCTCTCCAGGTTTTATCCTGGGGAAAAAGAAGATAACTTTTATTATTGAGTCTTGTATTGATGATTCTTAGTCCTTAGGGCAAAGCTGTCACAGAGATAATATATGGTTACCTTATTCAGAGTTTTTGAAATTTAAACACACATGTTATCTCCTTGTTAGCTTAACCTTGCTGCTGATTTCTGTCTCTTGCTACCAAAGATTCCAAACACATAGGGTGCAGGAGAGAGAATTTGGAGGTGGTTTATCAGGGAATGGGCAGATGCAGTCCTTGAAAATGAGCAGCAAGACATTTCTTTCAGTCCTAAATAAAAATCAAGCCACAGAGATCCTCCTGTAGAGGGTAGGGATTACATATTTGATTTGGGAGTCGACATTGTATTTCCTACTTCATTTCCACCCCCCGCCCCCATCCCCTTCCCCATGCACGTTGCGAGTGGGACTGATCCATGAAAGCTTTTCCGCTCCTGGCTTTCATGATTTTTTTTTTTTTCCATTTCAGAAAACACAGTTATTACAAAAGAAGCACAACTGCTCCAGCCTCTTCAAAATAGAATAATGACATTTTCATAGCAAGTGATTGTGGGAGGAAGTGCTGGGATGTTGAGCTGGCTGAAATCCAGAAGTTTTTAAAGAACCAGAGAAAGGTCGTTCACCCCTTAAAAAGTGACAGTTGTGAAAACAAGCCAAGTTTGGAATTTGTCATCTTGCGTTAACAGTGTACCCTTTTGTAGTTACTGATATCTGTCAGGGTAAATGCCGGCTGTAAAGACCTCGCCTGCAGACTTTGCCGAGGAGGTAGAAGTCTTGCATTTTAGGCCTTTGCACATTCCCTTGGCTTGTTGGAAGTAGATGTGGTCGAAAGAGCTTTGGCCTGGAAATCATAATGCTCCTTTTGTCCTGGCTGTGACACAGAGGATCTTCCTGACATTGTGGCTCACAAATCTCTCTGCTTCTCAAATCCCTTCATCTGTAATATGAATGAGAGTTAGAAAAGATTACCTCTAAGATCATTTCTTGCTCAAACATTCTGTGATTCTAAGTTCTGGATAAATGCCAGAAATCACAATGGTCTTTGCACTAAGATTATGTTTTTCCCTTTATTTTTTTTCTCTAGTAGGTAATTGGCTCCTTAAAAGTCCTTGCCTAGTTTTTATCACAGGGGAAAGACAGTTTGCCATTGGCATTTTGGAAGGAAAGCTCCTGCTTGGCAGCATGTCCTCTAAATCTTCCTTGATTGGCAGTAAGGGAGACGCTGGCTGTGGCCAGACTCATATCTTTGCATCTGTCTCCTAAGCCAGCATCCTCGTGACCTAGGACCCTAATAAGCTTTGCACCAACTGCTCAGAGGTGCTTCTTTGCTGTACCTGTGTCTGGATGCCAGCCCTAAAAATGACATACTGTTGTTCAGGATGATTAATATTAAAATTGTAGTGAAAGCAAACTAAGACACCATGGAGTCCGTGATGGTCAGTTTTATGTGTCAGCTGGACTGGGCCACAGTCCCCAGTATTCAACCAAACACTAACTGAGGTGTTGCTGTGAAAGTATTTTGTAGATGTGATTAATGTTCATAATCAGTGACTTTAAGTAAAAGGGATGTCCTAGATATTGTAGGCACTCCGAGTTCAATCAGTGGAAAGGCCTTAATTAAACTGAAGTTTCCTGGGGAAAGAAGAAGTTCCATGTGTGGCTGCAACTTCAGCCTGTGCCCACGAGTTCCAGCCTGCCTTTCCTGCTGGCCTGTCTTAAGGATTTCGGACTTGCCTAGCCAAGCCTCACAATTGTATAAGCCAGTGTGTTGCAATAATCCCTTAATATCTATCTCCTACTGGTTCTGTTTCTTGGGTAGAACCCTGGCAGACACAGACCCCAAACCCTGCATTTCATAGAGGAAGAAACGGGGGTTCAGTCTTCAGAGTTCATTAATGGGAGAGCCAGGTGCCCTGGCTCTCAGGTCTGTAAACTTCTCACAGTACCACGTTCCTATTGCCTAGAACCCAGTTCTCAACGTGGACATGAGGGCACAGATGTAACACCTGAAGGACTCCTGCCTCCTCATCCCATGCCTCCAAAGATGTTCACGGTGGCTTTTTAGATAGGTTCACCAATTTTCAATGGCTTCTGTGCAAAGTGTGGAATGTCTTGGTGGAAATGCAAACATGGTACCCAGGGGCATTACAACCCCCGGGACGTTAGCAATAAAGTCAAGTGCTTAGATTTTTGCTGAGTCACGTAAGATGCTGAGGGATCCTGGAGTCATAGAAGGGCAATTGTGGCAGTATGTGTGTGGGCTGTGACATTCTAGAAAGTGTAGGGCTACAAAGACACTTCTTGTTCATACCTTTCATTGGAAAAATAAAGCTCTTGGATAGTAGCTGTTTTTTGGAATAGACTGAGATGCCTTGGAAACTCTAATGCAGAAGTAGTAGGGGCTGTCCCTGTCCTTTGCATTATCATATGTTAGTAGCATCCCTGGCCTCTCCTGGCTCCTAGAAGCCAGTAGCACCCCATCAGTTGAGACAACCAAAAATGTACCCAGACATTGTCAAATGGCTCTGGAGGACAAAATCACATCTGGTTAAGAACCACTGACCTAAGGGAAGCCAGAAAAGTGCACATAGGAAGACAAAGTTGCATATAATTTAAGGGTGTTCCTAGACCTCCCTGAAACCATCCACAGGGATCCCAGATTAAGAACCTGTGCTTATTCTAGTGTTTGATTATCTTTTCTATATTGCTATTTGGTATTTTTTATTAAATTGCCAAATGTGTATATATCTCTTGTCTCCTAACTGGAAGTTCTTTGAACAGAAGGGAGTGTGTCAAATGTTGTTTTAGCATACTGAGTGCATCATAATAGCTCTCAGTAAACACTGATTGATTAATTGGAAGAGCGAGGGAGGCTCCCTGAGGATAAACTTCCTTCCTTGGGAAGCTATGTAGCGAAAAGTTTCAAAGCACATATTGTCTTTCCCCACCCATCAGCAAGACAGTGGCTTTGCTCCTAATAAGGAGCTTTGCTAACTTTGGGTGAAGTTACATAAGCTCTCTAAGCCACACGCAGTTCCTCATTTTTAAAGAGAGGAAAATCATAGAGTTGTCGTGGGCTTAAAATTAGATAGTTATCTAAAGCATTTGGCATAAAAAGCGTCCTATAAATATTAGCCATCACTATTATCCTTTTTGCTCCCCCAGGGCAGGTCCTGGTTGATGCGGTGGCCGGTCAGGTTTGGAAGGCAGCAGAGAGGTGTGTCGCTGTGCATGTGGGTGTGTGAGGCAGGCAGGGTGTGAGTTTCCTGGCTGAGGTTGAATCCAGAACTCGGCCACTGAGGATGGTTCATTTGGCTCCACAGTCCTCAGTGTCCCTATCTGCAAGGGTGCTCCTGGGGGGTGGAGGGTGCAGCTGGCCTCGGAGCCTCCCTCTCGTGGTCCAGAGGGGCTGCAATGACTGATATGTATTGGTTTCTCAGGGCACCTTAGCAGCAGGAAGCAAACCTCGCATATTTTCAGGAGCAGTAAGTAAACAGTGTACCTTCCCTGCAGGATAATTAGGAGACCAAATAGTTTGTGCTGTGAAATAAAATAGGGAGCCAGTTGTTCAGAAAATACTCACAACAGCCACTTGACAGGGGTCCCCTGGAGGTGTGTGGAACTGGGGCTCTGCAGGTGGAACGATCCTCCCCTCCCCCTTGGAGAAAGTGTAATCTTCAGACAAAATGTACCAACCAGCTCTGGTTCCTTCTTGCCAGAGCAGCTCAGAGATGAGCTCCCTGCCCAATTAGGCAGCCTCTGTGGAGATTGCTTTCATCAAGCCTTGTTAAGAGGGAAAATAACAGAATGTGCTCGCTGCTTTCAAATTTACTTTGAAGCTTGCATTTATCTGCCAGAAGGAAATGTTTGTCTTTTCCCTGAGCTGGTGGGTGAGCTCTGGAATTAACAGGTGATGTTTCTCCAAATACTGCTCAGTTCAACGATATCATTATTCCTTTTCATTGCTAGAGATTAATGAACAGGAAAAGGAGGACTTTTTGTGGGGCATAAAGACACAGAAAACTCTCAGATCTCATCCAGGGTTTGGAGACTCAGGGCTTTGCACACTACTTCCTAAGCAGTGGGAACTGCTGCACCAACCACCCCACAAGCACTGCTTTTATTATGGAAACGTCTTCCTCAAAATCTTTATTGGTTCTCCAATGCTAATATATTATTGATATTATATATAATTCACTATCATATAGTATTAAATTCTGTAGGTTTCAAGATTGTCCATATTCTGGTCTCATGCTCCCTTGTCAACAACTACTTGTAGAATGATTGGTAAATGAGATAATCCGTGAAACACACTTAAGCATGATATCTAGCACACAATGGGAAATAATTAGGTTTCATCAATAGTATTTTTATTTGGAAAAGCTATTGGTTTTGTCTGCTCAGCATCCATTTACTGTCCTTCTTCTGGTCATAGTATCCCTACCTCAGGGAAAAACGTCCTCCGTTTCCCAATCATGCATCTTGCAGGAACTGGCCAATCATAGTGCCCCATCTCCCAGGCCCTGAGCTTGGCTTAGAGATGGACATGTGACTTAACCTGGGCAAAGAAAAAACTCTTCCTTGGCATTTTTCAAATAGGAGCTGGAAGCAGAGCTTCCCGCCTCCGACCCTTTGTTTCCTCTGGATATAAAGTTGTTAAGATATAAGCCCAGAGCTATCTGTGGTGATATTTTTACCTCATGCAGACAAGTGACCAAGACAGAAAAGCTAAAAAATAGAAAAATATCCAAAATCAGATATATACACACATACATATCTATGTATATATACAAACACACATGTGTGTATGTATATTATATTTATATATATACATATATATATAAAGAGAGATGAAAACAGAAGAAAATATTAAAATCTCTGGTTCTGAGAGTTCCTAAGTCTATCCCTATCTGTAAGTTTCTTTGCGTTGAACGTGTGGGCCTACAACTATTCCTTTTTGTGTTTAATTAATTCAAGGTGGCTTTTAATCTCTTGCTGGCCACTTGCAATATAAGGATAAATGCAGCACAGCCCCTGCCCTCAAGGAATTCCATTTCATGGGGGAGACAGAAACATAAATATCATAAGTAGTCACGGTTTCATAGCAAAAGCACGTCCTGGAGGGTGGCCTACATCGTGGAAGCTGTCATTCTCCTAACTTGTCCCCCTCTTCCAGACTCCTATCTTCTAGTTTGTGATGGTCTGAAGTTGTGTGGGGTCTGAGCATACAATGTCAAGGAATATCAACTAGAATTTATTTTGCTTTGTTCGCATGCCACCTGGATTCCCTGCGGCTATGACCTTTTAGTAAATGCTGATGGCTTTGCAGATGGTGCAGAGCTTTCTGCCTGAGAGTGAGAATGGCCAAGTCTCCCTCAAAAGGAGCTCTCTAAAGAGATTCTTAACTTAAGGTCCATAGACTCTGGGGTGGGGGTGTCTGTAGATAGGTTTAAGGATAGGTAATGTTATACATAATGTCTAGGGCATATAAGTTTTTGGGGGTGATTGGGGAGGGAGAGTCTCAGTCTTTGTCAGATTCTCAAAGAGGTTCAAGAGCCAAAAAAATGCTGACCATGGAGATCTCGTAGGAGAATTCCCACAACATGAAGTGACTGCAAAGAGGAATAGAAAAAGAATCTTCAAGTCTGCCCCGCTTATCTGCAGCAAATGGGGAATTTCTCCTGCAGGTCTGGAGAGTAGTGACAACCCAGGTAGCTGAGAGTCATGAATACAGGTGTGTCTTCCAAAGGAACCTCCCAGGGCATTCAACCAATGACCTCTCTCAGTTCCAAGAGGTGGGGGAAGATCGTTCTTAGACTTCCAATTAGGTGATAATGGAGTTAAGATGCCAATAGTTGACAGTCCTTCCACCTGGAATGACCTCCTGATAGTCACACAACTTTTTTACTTCCTTTAGGACTCTGGGAAGTTGTCCCCCCTTAATATCAAAGCTTTCTGTCACTACACTCTGTAAAATGGCACAATCACATCTCCATTCCTGACACTTGTTATTCACTTCTCCAGCTTTATTCATCTTCTGGTACATATCATGCGCTGAGACATCATTTATTCATTTAGTCACATATTAATATATATTTACTTTCTATCTCCTTTAGCAGAATGTAAGGTCCATGAGAAAAGGAACTATGACTTGTTCATACGTTGTATCTCCAGCACTGAGAACAGTTCCAGGCACAAAGTATCTGTTGAATAAGAATAAATAAAAGAATGTCTTCCCTGTGTTCTTCCACCTGTCTAAGTATTAATTGTTCTCTCTCCTTGTAAAGACAGCATAGACTAGAAGTTAAAAGCACGCACTCTGGTGTCAAATAGCTTGGATTGAATCCCAGTTTTGCCCTGAAAATATCTTCATTGGTAACAGTTACAATGACAAATGAGATGAACAAAGTTTACTTGTCTTGAGAGAGGTGTGAAAACATCCTGATCTCTTCCACCCAATTCTACAGATACAGAGGCTCTATTATAAGTTAAGAATAGACCTTGGATTCCACTGTCAGCCCTGCCACATGCTAACTGTCAAACCTTAGCCACATTACCTGATTTCTCATGCCTCAGTTTTTTCATCTTTCAAACAGCGCATCTCTCATGATTTCTGTGAGATAATGTGTCGAAGCACTTAGCATAATGTCTACTGTGTGAATTAGTGCTTAGTACATGTTAGCAGTTATTGGTATATATGTAGTAAGTGTTCAGTAAAAATTAAATGATATTACTCAGTCTCTTCTGACCACTCTAGTACTTTTCAATGCTCTCCTGTGGTACTTATGATTTATATCCGATCCACACTTTAGCTGTATTGATCAGTGTGTGTGTGTGCGTGCTTGTGTGTATGAGATATTTTCTCAACTAGACTAAGTTCCCTGAAAGCTTGTACTTCTGACCTTCCAGAGGGCACAGCCCAGCACTGAGCACACAGTCCTCTTAGTTCATGGTGACTGATTGCAATGGAGAGTCCTGTCGTCCCTAGTCCTTTATTATTTTCTCTGTTCTATTCTGTTAAACAGAACAGAATGAAGGCATCTCTCTTAAAACACACTCCTGTTCCTCCCTCACCCCTCAGAGACAGGCTCTGTGCACATATGGAACCCCAGACGTGCGGCATCTGTGCCTCTCTGCTTGCTAATATCTTACATGAGGAAGTACCTAACCTGCCAATCAATTTCCTCTTGGTTCTGGACCCACCTAAATGGCTCTGGAGTAAACAGTTCATTTCTGTGCTCTTTTCAGAAGGACGAATGTCATTACAATCTTGACTGAAACTTGACCTCTTTTATCCCTTGATTTTTTTCATCTATAACATTGAGATCATAAAAGATCTCAGACAAATTTGCAGGAAGACTAGGAAAATTTCTACCAACCACCCTGGCTGTGGCATCATGTGAGAGAGAGCCTAATTCTCAACATTAGAAACTTAGAGCATTGTTTCCTGTCTACTTTAGAGGTTACCTTCCCTTCTGGTTTAGTCTGTTTGAAATACATCAATACTTGGAGATTTCTAGGTGGAAATTGCACAGAATTTTAGGTCTAAGACTATATATATATTTTTTTGGGGGGAGAGGTGCTTGAGAACATTCTATTTTTTGATCTCTGGTTAAATGTCACATCTTTAGGCAGCTCTCCCTGACCTTCCCATTAAGGTCACTTCCCCTGTCACATATACTCACAGCTCCCTGTAGCTTTCCTTCAAAGTCCTTATCAAAATCTGGAACCAGTTATTGATCTGTGTGATTATCTGGTTAATGTCTATTTTGTCCACAACACCGTGAGCTCAACAGTGCCTGGTACACAGTAGTAATTCATGAAAGTTTTCTTCAATAGCGAATCAATGAAGAGAGATGCTCTTTGCTGGTGAGAAAATAGAAAAGAACCTGATTCTTCGTAAACCAGAAAAGGCCTGGTGGTTCTCCTCTGTGCTTCTTTGGAAGGGCTTGTCCTCTCATTTTTAATCAGGAAGACAGGCCAGCAAATAACTATCGAATGCAGCTGGTCTGAAACTCAGGGAAACAACGTCTTGCTGACACATGTCTGTGAGCTCTTGGTAATGCTTAAGTCCATGCATTAAACCTCGTAAATAGTGTCTGATGAGACAAGTAGTGATTTGGATCAAAATAGGAAAGGAGTCAGAGGGCAGTTCCAGAACGTGCGGAAAATCATGTAGCTCTTCTTTTAGGACTGCTGTGTCTAGATGGGCTGCAACACAGGCCATTACCAGATAGAACAATTTCACTGTTGTTGGATCATCACAAACACCTACGGTGTCCAGAAGAAACACGGCTTTTTTTCCCACCGTGTCCCTTTTAGTCTTTACAAATTCCGGAAGTCTAATCTCACTTATCTTCTCTTCCTCTTCTTTTCTTACATACTTTCTATCTCCAGCTGTCCCCCAGGGGCCCAGCTCTTTCCTGAATAGCTCCAAGCCCCCTTGAGATTTGGGGGGTTTCCTCACTCGACTGTGGAGGACCCCTGTGGGTATCTAATGAGCGTGGAAGTAGTTCCTACAGATTCCTCAGGGTGGAGCAACCTCAAGACAAAAAAGCCTCTCTCTTGCTGATTGTGATTCCTTTTATAACATAATTTTGGTGAGATATTCTGCAAGCAAAGTCTGTCTCTTTATTCTGCCTACCAGCTGGAGGATATTTTCACAGAGTACCGTTTCCCAAGTCATGTTTTATGGAACACCAGTTTCAGAAGGTATTTGCTTATTCACCCATCGACAAATATTCAGTTAATATCTACCAAGTGGCAGCAGGTACTGTGCTATTTGGGGATAAAAAGATAAGAAAAAACAGAGGTCCTGCCCTCATGGAACTCAGTGTCCAGTGAGGAGATAGCTATTAATAAATAATCAATTAAATGTGAAATTTACATGTGAGCTAAGTTTCATGAAAGAAAACTTTATAGTGCACTATATATAATAGGAGTTGGCAAATTTTTTTCTGTAAGGGGCCAGATGGCATATATTTTTGGTTTTGTAGGCAAAATGCTCTTTGGTCCATCTATTCTACAAAACTCTGCTGTTGTAGTGTGAAAGTGAAAGCAGTTCATAGACAACATGTAAGCTAATGATCATGGTTGTATTCCAGTAAAACTTTATTTCTGGATACTGAAATTTGAATCTCATATAATTTTTATGTGTCACAAAATTATTCTTCATTTGGCTTTTTGGTCAACCACTTGAAACTGTAGACCATTCTTAGCTTGTGGGCCATATACAAAGCAGGCTGAAGGATTCATTAGGCCCGAGGTCCATAGTTGTTTGCAAACCCTTCCTCTAGGGGGTTATGGACGGGCTTTCCCAAAGGAGAGATGTTTGACATGAGTTCTGAATCGGAGTGAAACAACTGGGAGAGATAAAGACAGTGGTGGTGGTGATAATGGTGGTAGAGGCAAGTGGGCAAGAACTATTCCAGTATGTTAATCTCGTGTTGCAGATAAAAGGGAATCTCCGGTACTACGTCCACACTTTAAAGATTTTGAAAAGTTCCTGTAGTAAAAGAAGTCTATTAGATTTTGCTTAAACCAATGTTTCCTATACCTACTTATTCATAAAACTGTTCTTAGGCTACATACCTCCTAACATAGAGAACACATTTTTGGCAATGCAAGTCTAGGGAGTCTTTGGGTATAAAGGATATACTTAACACTTTTATACCAAGAAATTTAGCCATGCAAATGACCCTAGAGTCCATGCAGTACTTTCATGTGTGTATTTTTGAGAATTTGTGTCTCTTTTAGGCTAGAATTTGACACCACTGTTTTTGCAACAGTGTAAGTGTGGACTTGCTTGGGGGCAAGAGGACAAACTCTATGGCTCCCAAAGGTCCCTGTCTGGCATTTCATGATGCCATTATAGTTGCAAGAGAATTGAATGCATTTTACCAAATGCTCAATGGGGAACACAATAACAGTAGATATTTAGCTGATGATGACATGCAGCTCCTCTGGAGAGCCGTGAGAACCTATTGATTCTCACCTCATAAAATGCTTATTTGAAAACTCTAATATCTGTGAGAGTTTGCCAAGTGCTGTTCCATTAATGCAGTTTCTCCCAGAGCATCCAAGTAAAAAGTGGAAAATATTTTGTCCTACATCTGTCTATCTCCAAATATCTAGAAGTTTTGAGTTGATTACACCAGATGTTTGGATAGTAGGTTGAATTTTCTACCATTCGTCCAGTTATTTTGACTATATGTGTTCTCACCCTAAATGTTTGCATGCATTATTTGTTATTGCTTCCTGAATGCAGGACAATGTCCTCCATCTAATTCTCTAAAAATCTCTCTTACTATGGTCAGAGAAAATTTTGATAAGCCCTTTTTGATTAGCACTTTTCCAGCTGTGCTTACCTCTGGGTCTGGGGTTGCATTTCTGTGGCAGGTGCATGGGGGATGCAGGGCAGGTTGGCATGAGTCTTAGGAGGATGCTTGTCTAGGAAGCTGGTTGACTTACCATGAAATGAAAATTTAAGAACATTCGTGGCTGGAACCAAGTCTCTGAGTTTCTCCCCTTTTCTGTCTCAGTCTCTTTCTTTTATGTCTCTTTTTAATTGCCACACCTCAGCCTTGGATCAAAACAAGAGAGAAATATCCAATTAGAGTCTCTGCTCCTTTGTGCGGTGCTGTTGCTGAGGTAGATAAGTGATCTGGGTGCTTCTGTGGTACTTTTCCATTACACTTGTAGAGGAAATAGCATTCATTATACATCAGAGCCATTTGCTATAAATGGTGTATTTATCTCATTTCCTCTGGTTGAGCTTAAATCCTCAGTTGGCCTGCATGTAAATCTTGCTTAAAACCATAGAACACTGAATCGGAAGGGGCCTTACAGATGCTTGGGCTGGGCTTTCTCATTTCAGAAGAGGAAACTGAGGTACTGAGCTAGTGGCAGAGCCAGGGTTAGCTCCCATCTCCTGACTCCGACTTTGGGGCTTTTTCTGATCCAGCTTCTGTTGCCACCCAGTCGCTGCAATCCTCTGACATGCTTTTGATTTCCTCTTTATTTCACCTTAAGGAATAAGAGGGTCTACCTCCCAAAGAATAAAACAATGAGGTCCTCCCTTCTCTATAGAAGGACGGATGTGCTTGTTTTTATGGGAAGCAGAAACAGGACATGCCATTTGACTAAGTGGGGAGAAGAGTGGGGGAGTGGGGGTGGGGAGTATTTTACAGTAGCCAGATATATAGAGTCTCATAAAAAACCGAGCACAAGTAATAAAGGAACTGGTCTTGCTCCCCACGTCTGTATGGCTGGAGGGAAGGGTAACCAGTATGGGATTTATGTGGGCTGGTTACTGAGCTGCTTCACAGGCTCCTTTATGGGGATCTGTATAAGGCAAGGCCACAGCAGGTGGGGCTAAGGCAGTTGGAAAGAAGCAGCTGAGTTTTGGCTCTTTTTAAAAAATTTTAATCTGAGAAGAGGGTGAAGCATTTACTCTTTTACGAGCTTTTGCTCACGGAGCCAGCTTTAGTTTGAAGGGGGTTGTGCCCATTTATCACAAAGTATTTGAGAGCATATGGCCCTGTGCCAGAAACTTTGGGGGGCTTGATAAAACAACCCCTTGTCTCCTTATATTTTAAACTGTTTGGTTATTATAGAACATAGACCTGTGCATAGGGTTGCCAGATGAAATACAAGACACCCAGGTAAATTCAAATTTCCAGTAAACAATGAATAAGGTTTTAGCATAACTATGTCCCAAATATTGCACAGGCCTGCTGGGGGTTCTGTATTTTTATTTGCTAAGTCTGGCAACTTTACCCATGGATGGACAGCTATTAATAAAAGCTTATGAGAAGGCCCAAAGACTTTATTGAGATTAGAACTGGAATGGGTCTTTGAGATCATTCTAAAAACCCTATCTCAGATAAGAGAACTAGAGTTTAGAGAAGATGAATGAGTTGCCTTGGTTCACACAGCTGGAAAATGGCAGAGCTTGGCCTTTGGCCCATTTTTTTTTCTAACTCTTGGTATAATGTAGCACACTGATTTTGTTAGTAGAATGAGCTCCATGGACTGGTATGTTCGAGAAAGCTCCAGAAAGGAAGTGGGACTTGAGCTGGGTTTTGAATGAAGGTAGAATGGTTTGGGGAAGGCATTTTGGTGGAGGGCAAACATGAGCAAAGGTGAAGGGGCAGGACTGGATTTTTGTTCAATGAAGGCAGGAATTACAAAGACGGTCTATGTGGAATGTTGATCAGTCATTGTACCAATGGATTCATGCTGGAAGGAATGGTAGAAGGGAATATTGGACAGATAGACTAGACAGGAGTTAAATTTTGTAGCTCCTTAGCTACCAGTTTAAGGATTTGGACTTTATTTGAAATGCCACAGAAAGGAGATGCTAATTTTCTGAGTAGACAAGTCAGCTCTATGTCAATGACCAAAAACACTTTGGAAAGAAAGATAGATATTTCAAAAATTTGAATAGAAATTTTTGAAGGTATGTAGGGTTAATTTACCACTCAGACAAATAGGATGATCACTGGCACAGTGTTCACTTCTAAAGAGGAAGAATAGCAATATCTCAATATCCTTTAGAAAATGAGCTAATGGTGGGACTGATGGGAATTTCCCTACTATGATTATAATCACAATTCTGGTAGGGGAGGCTGACAGTGGAGACCACTGCCCATGTGTGTGTGTGTGTGTGTGTGTGTGTGTGTGTGTTTACTGAGTAAAGTAACCACCAGAAGCTTCTAGAGCAGCATGAGATGCAAGGAATAGGTACAAATCCTTTTTAAGAAGGAATTATTTGAGTTCAGTGCCAAAGGAGCAACTTGATGATTGGTCTTATGAGCAAGCATGATCCCATCTGAAATTTTTGGAGTAAGGAGATTGGAGAGGAGAAATTAGAGTTAATGGATAGGATTTGAGAAATCCATTCATAGGATCCATACAAAAAAGCCAGTGCCTCTTTGGCAAGTCAGATCAACTTAGTAGTTAAGAAATATAGGTCTTCTTTACTTATAGATGGGAGTTCACTAAACTTGGAAGAGTAGGAGGATCCCTAGAAAAGAAGCAAACTAATATCCTTTCTGACCCAGTCCCTAAGGAGTCCAAGGCTGGTCAGCCTTTAGGACCAGCACGAGGAGTAGAGTGACCTAAGGAGCAAGGAGAAGCCCTTTTTTAACCTTACCCTAAAATGTTTCCTGACAGACTGGCTGAAGGGATGCAAATTATTGGATTGAGATAAAGATGAATTATTTCATCAAAGTTAAAAGACTTGACAATGACAGATGTGTCTAGCAGACAGGAAGTATGAATTGTTATGGAAATTCAAGCAGAGAGCAGATCCGTGCTTGTTTAGAAAGAGAACAGAGAGCTGGGTATCTGGCAGTTGAGCAGGGGGTTGCCAGTGAGGGTCAATGGGACTTGAGTATGAAGTCTGGAGCTGCCAGTTCTGCTAACATCACAAATGTCTTGTTGTGGACGCTATTTCCATCATCATCACGTGGTAATCAAATGGTAGATGTTCTCTATTTCCAGTTTTGTCCAGTTCTATGAGAACTGTGCTCTGAGGTTAAATTTTGCATGCCCAAATGAGCTGCACTCTCTGTGCGAAGTCCTGAATGGGGTGGTGAAGGCAGAAGCCCCACTAGGAACAGGGATATGGAGGGTTCACACATTGAACTCATTGCACTCACGCGCTACTCTGGAACACAGGTGCCTTTTCTTAATATTGGAGCTGACACTAAAGGATAAACATAAGACACCCCATTGCTGAGAAATGTCCCAAACTGAACTCCCGAGAGTCGGCATCTGCATGTAATTACTTAGGGCACATAATTCTTTTATGGGTGCTCACTTAGTAAAGCATTTACATTTACATTCACAGCTCATTAGGTTGCTTGTGAATTTGATTTGAACATTTTAAGTGGGATTGTTTTTAATCTTGGGAGGCACTATAAACCCACAGTCATGCTCAACTGCTGCAGACTGTGGGAAGGAAAACCATGGAAGTAGTTTGTTTTACTTCCTGGGAGGAGTTTTATAAGATAAGGACAGAACTGACCAGGAATAATAGAAGGGGAAATTTTTTTCTTTTCTCTTTCTGAGCCCAAGGCTTATGGAACTATCATGATCAGAAGTAAAGTTACTTGAAACTCTGATGGAGAAAGAACAAAACTAAACGTGACTTTTGAATTGTTATAAAAAAAATCATAAAATAACAGATCTTTCAACCAGATGTTTAATTTTAAAATAGTAAACACTGCAGACTTTTTGGAGACTGTCAATGGTTTGAAAAACCAATTCAGTCTCTTCCCTTGGGCTCTCACACTGCTTGGTAATGAGTGTTGTTGGTCTTTAGCAAGGCAGTCACTACCAGCAGTACGTTCGGAAGTGCACAATCTAATGAAATTTTTTTTTTTTTAGGAAAACAGATACATTTGCAACTTATTCATGGTGCCAGGTGTTCCTTAGCTGTGCACTTAGGGGCCTGAGTTAAGTGCCTGCAGTTTTCCTTTTTCATGGGAAAACTGTAAAATGAGAGATGTGCTGTTGCACCATGCTTGATGAAGGCAGTTTCTCCCTGAGTGTCTACAAGCACGTTTGATTTCAAATTCAAATGTAATCTCAAGGACACCTTTCCTTGCCTTGATACTTTAGTGTGGGGCTTGGTACTATGGGCTATACATGGAGCAGGTGCAAATTGTGGTCTGATTTTCAACTTGTGGTGGGAAAGACCAGATAATCCCTTGCAACTTTGGAAATAATTTATTAGATTTGATTAATGTCTGTTTGGATAATCAGATGGTAGGGGGAGTATGGGGACAAATGCCTTTCAGAGTTTCTTATCCCAAAACAGAGCTTTTTCAACACTTTTTACTAAGGTGCT
>CM052446.1:21038939-21058477 GCA_028533085.1 Varecia variegata | reverse complement strand
GAAAACTGTAAAATGAGAGATGTGCTGTTGCACCATGCTTGATGAAGGCAGTTTCTCCCTGAGTGTCTACAAGCATGTTTGATTTCAAATTCAAATGTAATCTCAAGGAGACCTTTCCTTGCCTTGATACTTTAGTGTGGGGCTTGGTACTATGGGCTATACATGGAGCAGGTGCAAATTGTGGTCTGATTTTCAACTTGTGGTGGGAAAGACCAGATAATCCCTTGCAACTTTGGAAATAATTTATTAGATTTGATTAGTGTCTGTTTGGATAATCAGATGGTAGGGGGAGTATGGGGACAAATGCCTTTCAGAGTTTCTTATCCCAAAACAGAGCTTTTTCAACACTTTTTACTAAGGTGCTTATTGATATGATAGTTATTAAGAAAATGAGGAAAAGGCATTGGAGAAGGCAGTGTTAACACAAGAGAATGTCTGCTTTATACTGGACTGAAACATTAGAGGTCAGACCATGAGGTTTGGAGAAAAGTAGAAAAGGTGTCCTCTTTCCCCACCAGCCTCCAGCGCAGCCCTGTCCTCTGTCCAGGCCTGCCCCCCGGAACAGTCCTCAGGTGTGTTTACCCCTTTTGTTGCTCTCATGCCCTTCCACTGGCTCTGCATCTGGTTCCTTTGGTGCCTACATCTCTATGTAATCCCCCAACAATTCTAATTTTCACTCTTTCCACACCTTAGGTAGCTCTCCCAGTCAGTCTTGGTCATTTCCTCCCCAGGGGAGTAATTACTGTTCAGGGATCCTATGGAAGACTGGAAGTATCCCCAAGGCCTTGGGACTTCCAAGAACTCAATCTAGAGCTCACAGCTGAGACTTGTCCCCATTTATCGCAGATCATTTTCCTCCTGGAAATGCAGCTACTTCAATACAGAATTTTTAAAGTTAGAGACCTCTTAGTTGCCGGAAGATGTTAAAGTTACAATCCTTATTTCATTTAGACTCTAAACTGCAGAAATTACCCATCTACTAAGGGGCACGTGGGAGGAACAAGTGAGTTTAGCTGTAGCACTGCTCTACCTAGGAGGTACGATCCTGAGACTGGACTGGTGTCCCCTGGAGCTGTGTATGTGGCAGGCCCAGGAGTCCTGGCAGGTGACTTTGTTAACTGTCTTACCTAATAAATGCTAAGCATTTTGAGGGCAGGCCCATATTCCCCTTAAGGCTTAGCTTAATGCCTTGCATAAAGAATATGTTTATTAACTATTGGTTGAAGGAATGAATTTGGATCTACTTTGGGCAGGAAAAGTACAATCAACAAAATAAGATGTAAAGGCAAGAGGATCGAAAGTCGGGTTTGTTTGTTTTCTTTCCACACAGTATTTGGAGTCAGAAGATCTAGATCAGTGGTCCCCGACCTTTTTGGCACCGGGGACCATTTTCAGGGAAGACAATTTTTCCATGGACCAGGGAAGGTGGGGAGGGATGGTTTCAGAATGATTCAAGTGCATTATATTTATTGTGCACTTTATTTTTATTATTATTACATTATAATGAAATAATTATGCAGCTCACCATAGGTTGGGGACCCCTGATCTAGATTCAAACTATGGCTCTAGTACTTACTGGCTGGGTGCCCTCTTTGAGCCTGAATTTCCTTATTTGTCAAGTAAGCATAATAACAACTGAGCTTCCTACCTCAGAGGGTGGTTGTGAGACTTAAATGACAATAATTGCATAATAATTGCCCTAGGAGTGTGCTTTTCCAGCTCAAAATGATCCCCTGGACTCCCCATCCTCAGGAATGGGCCTCTCCTAGCCATATTTGTATAACATAATGTGACCCAACACCTACTTGAAAATGAGGAGTTGGATCAGCCGTGAGCACTTGATGCAGAGTCCCTGCCCTGGGAATTTGAAAATGGACCCGAGAGAGAGTCAGTCTCCATTGTCTCAAATTGTAGCTTGGGAACCCAAGACTTGAGGACGGCAATCTCCTTCCAGCACATTAACAACTGAGTATCAGAAAATATTGGTTTTGTAAGAAATAAGAAACACCTGTATAAAAAAAAAATCAGAAAGTAAAAACGATGAACAACTGTTCTCTGGGTTCCAGAGACCTTGCTGCGTCTTTGCATTGGGAGCTCTGAGACATTCTTGAATTCTTATAATAAATTTCCATTTTATGCCTAAGCCAACTCAGGCTGGTTTTTGCTTTTTTACATCAAAGCATTAAAGGAATTTTGTGATGCATTTTCTAATATAATAATATTCTTTTCTAATAGGTATAAGTACAGCCTGGGAGCTTTTCTACCTCACAGGAGAAGATACCTGTATTTTAAAATTAATAAGAAACAGGGATTCTTTTCTAAAAGTTTTGCTCCAAAGCCTAGAATTTCTAGCTATGCGACTGTCTCTTCTTATTCTCTCTCAAGGTAATAAACATCCCAAAACCCAGCTGCTGTCACCGTGGTGATCAGGATTCCCCTATAGTATCCGCCTGGCGAGGGCCACACAACATCCCTGGCTGCAGACGTGTGCAGTATGCTGAATTAATGCCGTGGGGAAGTGTCAGAAAAGCAAGCAAGGCCATCGAGGCTTCTTTTCATGCAATTAATGACTTTCGTTGCTGCCTACCTTTTGCCAGGGTGGCAGAGCAAGGTGCAGAAAGCCACTACAAAAAATTAGCTATAATTTAGGTAATATCTCAAATGCCCCGTCAGTCACTTGATTATGTGATTGAAAGGAACATTTCATTTGGAGATTTGCAATTTTCTGGTGCTATTGGCATTACACAATTACGTTTCCTGTCATTTATCACATTGTGGGATACCAAGACAAATTTGCTTCTCCTTACATTTATCATATTACGGAGAAATATAGAGACAGATTTAGCCAATTGCTTTGTGCCAATTGATGCCCCTCGTTAGCCGACGACATTGAGCAGCTTTTCTGTTCGAAGATCTCTCTTGAATGTATTCTGCATCAACAGGATTTTCCCCCAATTACTTTGAAATTGAGATTTTCCCCTTAACCACAGCGTTGCCTTCCAAAAGAAGGAGCTGAAGCCTATCTGCCTTTTGCAGCAGGTGCACCCAGTGAACAGAGAATGACAATGCTGCAAAGGGACCTCCTTCTCCTTAAAGAATCTGGGAACAATGGTGCCAAAAGGGGGCATTCAGGCACAAGGCTAGATGAGAGCTTTAAAAATGTTTGACTATTGATTTGCTATATTCATATTTGGAGCTACATAAAAAATTTAGCTTTTAAACAAAGGTAATTTAAATATTTAATTTAGGAAGCAGGTAAAGAGCCCGTGGGGACTTACATACATGAAATTCTCTGCAGGCAGTTAGGTACTCTTTCACTCATGACTGACCTAGATTTGCCTTTCCTCAATAAAGATGGTATTAGAAAGAATTCATATTCTCTGCCCCTTAATCTAATGGAGACTTTCAAGTGTTCGTAAGTAGCTGGTCTCTGCATCACAAAGCCTGTGCTTGTCAAAAAATGTGCGCATTCCCAAGCCCCAGCCTACCTTACAGAACCATATTACCTGGGGCCTGAGGAATTTACATTTTAAACAAGTGGTAGAGATGATTTTGTTAGGCACCCTAAACCAGTTGATTGTACTCCTGGATGCTCATTAGAATAGCGCAGAGAGATTCTGAAACTGCCGATACTCTGGCTACACCGCAGAGCTTTTGGGACTCAGGTGTCAGATGGTTTTGAAGCTCCTACTCTCCAGGTGATTCCAACGTGCCGTCAAGGTTGCAAACCCTTCACTGAACTGTGGGAAAGTCACTATCAGGAAGGGAGACTGCTGGATTTCAGTCCTCACTTACAGGACTCCAGGATGTGCACCCTGGGGCCAGTCAGCTGTCATCTCAGAGCCTTTAGTGAAATATCTCTGAAATGGCGATCAGAGGAAACCTTAGCTCCGGAGGACTCAGAGTGGTCTGATGCTTTAATGTTTCTTTAATATTGAGATCTCTGTTTCTGATCAAGCCAGGTTCAGGCTTTAACCCCCTGCTTAAAGGGAGGCTACTGACCAGGTCTCAGGACCAAGACTCCAGAGAGTGCAGAAAGCAGATAACTCTCCATTTTTCCCCACAATCACCCTATCACACTCTGTTTTAGTGTTTAGGCATTTACTATGATCTGAGTGGATCTTATTTGCTCATTTATCTGTGTATTACCTGTCTGTAGAGGACATTTCGGGTCATATGTGGCCTGGACCTGGGAAACATCCCCGGGAACGTCTCCTTGTTGTTCTGTTCTGAAAACATGCCTGTGGGCTTGCACGCGAGCCAGGGCGCCCTGACCCTGCAAACAGAAGGGGCTAGAGAGTTCAGGATGCAAACATCTGCTCTCCAGAGACAAAACAACAAGGAGTAGGACGTGCTGAGTAGGGACAGTGTGGGAACAGGGAAATTGCGGTGGGACAGTTGCCAAACAGGCTGTGTTAAAAATAAAGACGCTGCAGCAGGAAGAGACTGCGGTCTTGTACCGTCTTTGTGTGTGTGTGTGTCTCTTTGTCTCTGTGTTCTGTGTTCATTCCTTGGTTCTGCATAATAGGTCACGTCACCTGTCCCTTCCTTCTAGAGCATATACTTCATGAGGGCAGAGCTTGTGCCTGCCTCCTGCCAAGAACGCATAGCAGGTGCTCAACTGATGTTTGTTGAATGAATGAAAAACTGAAAAAATAACTTAGATGTACCTTACAGGTGGAGGGTAAGCAATGAAAGGGCACAAGAGTTCGGCCTGGAATTTGATCTGGACAAGAAAATTAGCTTGGCTTTTACATAGATAGATCAATACCATCCTCTTCCTTAGCGACCACTATTCTCTTCTGCTGTTCCCTTCTTAGTCAATAAGATAACTTGCAGATTTGCCTTCAGAATAGCTAAGATTGTTAATTAAGCCTGTTTCTTGATCCTCTCGGGCCCACCCTGAATCCATTGAGGTCTAGGTCATAGGCGTCGGTGCTTACGCTCGGAGATAACTTCACCCCATCCTGAATCTCAAGATCATGTGCTTGCTCTGGGGATTTAGGAGTCACGGGCAAACTTAAGCATGCAGAAGTAAGGGCAGAGATATAATTCTACTTTTGTTTCCAGAAAACAGTTGGGATTACAAAAGATTAAGAACTCTCCAAAAGGTCTCTCTGGCTTAATACTGAAGGGCCTCAAATTTGAGACATGTAAGAACATCTGATATTTAATTTATAGGACTTGATTGCTTTTAAAAAGGGTATTAGTGTATTGAGCTGCCAAATAAACTGTCACTTGAGACTTTAGTGAACAAGCTTTATTTGGCTCCAAATAGTGCCCACTTTTGCTGTAAAGTTACAGTAAATTACTTTAGGGAAGGGCTGTGAAACATCCTGTCTTTCTAGGGACCTGTCATAATCACAGAGCATGTTGGGGGGCCTGTGGGAGGCAGAGAACAGGAGGAAGCCGGCACATGGTGGACAGGGTCTGGGGGACCCACTCGGCTGTGGAAGTGGCCCCAAAGTAGGAGGCCGCTGGTCTAAATCACAATGCCCAAAGCTGTCGCATACCAAGATTCATCTGAGTTCCTATGAATATCAAAAGCCTGATTTGGGGGTCTGGGAGGATCATAGCATCACTGGCGATATTTGTAGTCTGATGATGGCTGGTCCAATTTCTTGAGCAGATGGGGCTAGTTAGGACCAAGTTTTTGGGAGCTAGAGGGGAAGTCAAGACAATGAGCATCAGGGCTGGGTGAGGGTAAGGAGAGACTACAGCTCCGTGACCATGCAACTATCCCATACCTAGGGTTGTCTGAGCTTAGGGATGTAGATGAATTCCACACTACCTCTGCTGGTGGGGCTGGGACTCCATTACTGCCAGATTCTGTTCTCAGGAGCCTGAGACTGAGAGCATTTGAGCCTTCCAGCTGCAGGAAATCTGTGCCTTGAGCTGGGGATGTCAGGGTATATGATTACTGCTGTGTGCCACTCCAAGCCTCAAAGTCCTTTCATGGTCATCTTGGTGCATACCTAAGGCCCAGAGCAGTGGTGCAGAGTCCGAAGAACTGAGATCTCATGGAGACATCCAGGTGCATGACATTGGACAAGCAGTTCACCGCTCTGAGCCTCATAATTTCCTCTAATGGAATTGGTCTTGGGTTGGGAGGCAAGTAAGTTCCCATAATATTTAAAATTGATATTAAATAAAGACAAAATACTCTTTTCTTCATCGTCCCCATTGCCTTTATGTACTCTGCAATATTAAAATGTGATTTAAGTATTAACCTTTTGCTCAGTATTGTGCATTTCTGTGCCCCCTCTTTTTATCTTCATGTAGCCACATCCCATGTATGTTTTCAGGCCTGCGTTACACCAGTATGCCAAGTCCAGATCTCAGGACAAGCACATAATTGGTGATAGCAGCCCTCATGCCTTTTTGTTCATTTGGTAAATTTGCATCAAACTCTTACTATGTCTCAGTTACTCTTCTAGAGATGAAGGACATCACTTATCATCAAATCGTTTACAAGATGGTGTGTAGTATGTTGGGGGGAGTTGGGAGAATTTAGAAATTATTGCTTTAGATATTTGTTTGAAACTGATCCTACAGAATAATAGCAAGCCTTTTACCTTTCCAAGTCTTCTCACATAAATGATCTCATTTAATCACTGAATACATCCAGGGGGAAGATACTAAGAGCTTCATTTACACATGGTGGAAGTCAAGGCTCATGAAAATTTAAGTGAATTGCTCCAGGTTACACAGTTAGCGAACGGCAGAGTGAGGACTTGGGACCCCTACCTCCAGGAATGAAGCACGTGCAACACAGGGCTCAGCCGTCAAATGCAACCATCTGTTCATACACTCCTGGAGTTATTGATGTGAATATTTAATGGGTGACTGTTCCTGAGGGTTGAGTGGGGAAGCTGTTAGCAAGACATTCTGCACATTTTGCCAGCCCACGTTCCAAGAGGTCCCATCCCGGAGGATAACAGATCTGAATTTCTATTCCCCGATGAGAGGGCATCTGTCGGCGGCAGCTGAGGTTCCAGGCCTCAGTCTGGCTTCTGGCCAGGTGTGTGGGAGTCAAGGTCTACAGCATCAGATCTTGGAACTCCTGCCAGAAGTGAAGTGCGAACTTCCTCTCTCTGAAGAATATTGCCTGCCAGTGAGGTAAAAGTAATTTCTTGTCCCTGCTAATTGAATTCTGAACTTTAAAGTGGAGGTTCTGACTTGGGTTAACATGACATGGGCCAATTTAAAATTTTAACTTAAAGGAAAAATGGCAATGAAACTTAGTGCTTGGGATGTGGCAGACTGAGTTCCTCAGGGCTGCAGCCAATTTTCACAACTTCTGCAGGCAGCGGCCTCCCACGGAGATCTTCCACCTGCCCGGCTTGTAACCGTGGCTGATGCAAAAGGGCTATGTGACTGAGAGGCAGGAAATTATTTTAGTCAATTTTGTTCTATAAGCTTCTTTTCCCCCCTTAACTTCCCATGCTTAGTGTGAAGCTGTTTTTAGTTTTTTTTTATTTACTATCTTTGGGTAACAATTTTAATAATTAACATTCATGGATTGCTTACTATGTGTTGGACACAGTTCTAGAAAAGTACATTAATGGATTTCAGTCTTCAGAAATATTCTGTGAGAAAGACACCATTTTCATCATTCAACAGCTAAGTTATGTGAGGCACAGAGAGGTTAAGTAATTTGTCCAAAGTCACAGGAAGGTGGCAGGGACAGGAGTTAGACCCTAGTGGTCTGGCTCTGGAATCTCCATATTGAGCCTCTCAGGGTATTGCCCGGATTGGAGACATTGTGTGACTTCTCCTGCCAAGGACATGCAATGTAGCCAGATGGCCTGGGTCAGTCTGGACTGTACATTTTTTTGAAACCTTAATGATGAGAGACTGGAAAGTGCCTGGCTGCGTTTGGCATATCACCTCCCAGCCCAGGATGCAGATGTCCTACATAAGGTGTCATTTAAGAGATAACCCAGAAATAACCAGTCTTTGGGAAGAAATTGCTGTCAGATATTGTGTGATTGTCTCACGGGGATCTTAGGCTTGCTCATTTAGAGACTGGAGTTCCAGAATATTTTCTATTGATGTAAGGATGACATTGTTTATTTTCCAAACTAGCGATAACTATGCAGAGTATACAAGTCTTTCTCTCACTGGAGTGACGTGGTAGAGGCAGATGTGGACTGATGTGGGTGGTTCAGCTTATCTTGCTCAGTCACCGAGCTGGCATTCACTGGCCGTTGTAGGAATTGCTATGACTTTGTTTGCATGGAGGGGTTAAGGGTCTTAGAGTGAAGGATACTTCCTGCAACAAGAAGAAGTTTCTCTGTATGAAAATACTCCCTTCAAGAGGAATTATTTTTTGGTACCATCTTACCTTTTCATAAAATTGAAAACATTATTATCACCGTTATTTAGAAAAAAATGAACCTTGGTTATAAGGCTCCGAGTGAATGGTCGCTGTTGCTGGTTGAGGGAAGCCTTTGGGGGTTTCATTTCCTACCCAGAGAATGGTGGTGGTAATACCCACCTCGTGAGTTATTGGCAGTGCTCAATCTCAGTCTGATCTTCAGCTGAAAAGAATCTTTATGCACAGGTAGAGGAATATCACAACAGTTTCCTCCTAGACAGAAGCCTTTGTAATCTGGTCTCATTTGCAGCATCTCCATCCTCTTAAGTACTGTCTCTTTACCCTGACAACCCAAACTGGTTCAGTTAGACATAAAGATGTCTCTGAAGGCCGTGGGACTATTAATACCCAAGCTTAATTAAATGGCAACTCCAATTTCAACAATACTGATTTGCTTGCTATGGGAAAAGTGCCAAACCTGGAGTGAGTTTAAGTGAACTCAAGTGATACCCTGTTTATTCATCACCTACCAAATGGCTCTCTGTGTGTGTGCTTGTGTGTATAAGTATGCACACATTAAGAACTATACAAATACAATGTAACAATAATTATATAAGTGAATTTAGAGCATAATTTTCATGCATGCTGTTGAGGATTTTATCCCACTGTTTCCACCTCAAACTGTGGGTGGCAGCAGAGACTTGGGAAATATCTTCTGTGCAACTCAAATGACTTTTTGAGGCATACTAATGTCAAGGAAATGATCGCACTAAGTCATAAGTAAATTGGATCTTCATTTTTGAACTATAATTGTCATTGCTTTACCATTTCTCATCTCATTCTGGTGATCAAGAGTGCTGAAAGAGTGATGTGGTCTGGGAACCTCACTGACATATTGTCTTTTAAATAGGCTTTTCATTATTGGGGGCCAATAACCTTTCCTTTTATTGGAGACCATGGGCTCCCCGCATGGAATCCTTTTCTTTCAATGTTGTCGTCTTGTGTCCATCTGACCAGTGTGGCTTCCGGCTTCCTTCAGACCCCAAAGTGTTTCCTAAAGCTAATGGTGGAATAGTGTGTCAAACTTGGCCTAATCTTTGAGTCTTTTGTGCACAGACCTGTCCCTGTGACATGGGCAGTGACTGAGGTCTTCACAGTTCACAGGATCAGAGAGCTCATGTGACTTTGCCCCCACCTGAGAGGGACAGGCACACTGGCCTTTTGACTTGGCCTCTATTTCCTAGATTAAAGTGAAAGAGACAAACTGGACATGAAAGCCCACTTTTCATCCTCTAAGTATTCCTCCTCGAGCCACAGGAGAGCGAGGGATGCCTTCCTGGGTTCCGAAAAGAAGGTCGAAAGTTAAAAATGATGACAACTATTGCTGGGGGGGATATGGGGAAAAGTATACTTTTATACACTATGGGAAACATCTAATTAAATTAAAAAATACACTGACCCCTTAACCTACTCCTGAGATGCCATATCACAAAAGGAAAATGAACAGAACCTACGAATATAAGTAAAAGAAAGAAGAAAAAAAGGAAACAAAACAAATACCAATCAATAGGAAAATGACTGCATAAATACTCTATGCAGTATCTTTCAGCCATTAAAAGGAATAAATTGGGCTATGTTGTTGTCTTAGAAGGTGTTTTGAAAGCTATTATTAAATGACAATGGTAAGATATAGAGAAACATGAATAATAGTCACCTTTATACAATAAACCCCACAAAATCCATGTATTTCATATATTTGATACTTTCCCCCTATGTTTTAATTCACTGCACACTGGATTCATCTTACAAATGATGGTCTCATAATCATTGTCAGCACCAAAAGGATTTGTGTTTGCTTCTACAGGGGGTATCACTAAAACTGAGGGCACATAAAATTAAATTCTATTGGTGAGGTCTTATTTTTTTAAATCTCACTGGTTGTGTGAATTCAGGCCACAAGTCTGTGTGATGGTTAGTTTCTGATCACATTCTCAAGAGACATGTTGTTTTCTCCTTTCTCCCAGAGTCATGGTGGAGGCATGGAGATTTCTTTGCTCTTTTTCATGGAGAGTTTACTCCTTGTTTTACCTAATACTGAGATATAGTCCTTTGGTTTCCTGCCTTGAAGTTGGGGGCTTCTATTAGACTCCTTTACTTGGATAATTTTTCTTTCTCAGTGGTACATTACAAAATGGTGCACATTATGATTGATGGTGTTTATTTATTCATTCATTTGTATTACAGGACTGAGAGGCAAAGTGCAGAAGAGTACATATCTGGCTGTTAACACAGGTTACCTGAATGGGGGTAGAGGAAGGGAGAAGATGGGAAAAGGGAGAGACAAAGATTTTAATAAAAAAGAAAGAACAAAAGAGAAGAAAGGAAGGTACAACTGCATATTATGCTATGATCCCATATATGTGAAACTGTGTTTCTGTACATGTGTACATTCATAGAGGAATTAGAATAAAAGATAAAGAATTTAGTCTAATTTGTAAGATTGTTTATGATCTATTGTTTGGTGAAAAAAGCAAGTTGCATATTAATAAACATGAATCTATTTAGGGAAAATAAAATGAATAAATTCTGCTCTACGTATAAATGCTTGAGTGCATTTAGATAAATGAGTATAAAGGTATGAAGTGACACATGCCAGCCTGTTAATACTATGCCGTTTGGGACAAGGGTGAGGGTCAGATGGGGTGGGGGTTGCTGTGGTGGTGCTGGGCAGATGACGAGCTGTTTATAGACCTCTTTATGGTTTCACCTTGTAAACACATGTAGATTGATTTTATAATTTGAAAACCTCACATTGAATAAAAAATCCAAGTGACTCATGTGACATAATTTGATGCATCCTTCCCTTCCAAGTCTCAGAGGTTTAAAAAGACTGTTTAAAAACAGGCCGACAATATCTCCCGGATGGAGAGAGATTTTTTCCTAAAAAATCAAGTGAGTCATCATGGACTGATTCAAAGATCCTCAATTTCCTTGGTATTTATTATGCCTGAATTTTCCACATCAGGTTGGGATGTACATAGTTATCTATCTTTAATGACTATACATAGTTAAGATGTATTTATTGATTATTTTGCTGTTTATTTCTCCAGATATAATTCTTTTGGTCCTATAATTATCTATGATAATTATCTTATTATCTGTCTATGGAAGTATCATAGACATTTCTAGGTCTGAGGCAGCCATGGGAAAAACAAATAAAGGCTTATGGGCAACCATAATGATCACTCCAATCATCTGATTTTGAGCTCCCACCAGCCAAACTCCTTCCCTCCTTCCCTGTCTCTCTTCCTCATGTATCTATTAAGCACTTACTATGAGCCCAATGCTGTACTAGATCCCAGAGATTCAAGACTCAGCCTGGAGTTCCCCTGACCATCCCTAGGGGTGCAGGTAGGGTACTCAGCTCTCTCCTTTGTGGCCTCATTGACATTTGCCTTGTAGCCAAAGCACAGCGGCCCATCCTCCTGCTTGGCCAAGCCAAGCTGCTATGTCTTCTGCTTCTGCAACTGGGGTCCAATTGGTGAGGACCACTCAGTCCCATCTGGCAGTGGCTCTGATTGCTGCTATCAGTTTCAGAGTCTTCCATCCACTGCACCACCACTCGAGTAGGTGGCCAGGGCTGCCTCACACAGTGGCACTGGGCCATCACAGCTCTCTACCTCTCTGCCTGGTCTGGCCCAGAAGCACCTCACCCCCTAAGGGAACAGGTATCTCCCATTCACAGGCTGGAGAGTCTCTTCCCAAGTCCACAGAACTACTCTGGTCTCATCACCTCTGCTGTCTTGCTTGCAAATCCATTATCTTTTCACCATTAGGTGCTCTCTGATATTACCAATATTCATCAGAGATATTGGTCTGTATTTTTTTCTTTTTTTTGTTCTTAAAATTTTTTTATTTTTATATATTCATGGGGTACAAGTGCAGTTTTGTTACATCGATAATAATGAGTAGATGTGAAGTCTGTGTTTTAGTATAACCGTTACCCAAATAGTGTACATTGTACCCATTAAGTAATTTTTCACCCTTCACCCCCCCCACCCTTTTACCCTTCCATGTCTCCAATGTCTATTATTCTGCTCTATGTCCATATGTATACATTATGTAGCTCCCACTTATAAATGAAAATATATGATATTTGACTTTGTTTCTGAGTTATCTCACTTAAGTTATAGCCTCCAGTTTCACCCATGTTGCTGCAAAAGACATGATTTCAATCTTTTTTATGGCTGATTAATATTCTATGGTGTGTGTGTGCATATATGAGTGTGCATGTGTGTGTGTGCATATATATACACACATCACATTTTCTTTTTCCAGTCACCCCATAATGGGCACCTAGGTTGATTGATTGCATATCTTTGCTATTGTGAATAGTGTTGTGATAAACATACGGGTGCAGGTATCTTTTTGATATAATGATTTCTTTTTCTTTTTGTTGATACCCAGTGGCGGGATTGCTGGATGTAATTAGTGTGCCTTATCAGCAGACCAGCTGATAGGCAGGTGCTCCATTTGTTTCTTTACCAGCTGACTTTTCATTCTGTCCCTTACTTGGCAGGTCTGGAGTAAGGTGTGAGGATTAGTGAAATATGCTATCAGAGGAAATTCTCTTGCCTTCAGAATCTGCTATCTTTTCCTAAGTTGGCAGTGGTTTTCTAATTTCCCATTTTGTTAGAGAACAATCCTCCCGTGTGGTTCCGGTTTTCTCTGGTTTCTTGGTGCATATCACTTATTTATTCATTCACTCAACTACTGTATTTTGAACATACTGTGCAAAGCATGATGCTGGGAATGGGATGAAGGTAAGAGAGCAGCAAGATACGTCCTTGGCCCGGCTTCCCTGAACCTAAAATTTACATACATTGACGGCATAAGTAATCACGGAAGGTTATATGTGATCTACTGAAAAAGTGAATGATGTAGACATTGTTGGTGGAGTTCAGAGAACAGGGAAAAATAATTTGGGTAGCAGCATTCAGGAAAAGCCACAGGGAAGAGAAGAGACTTAGATTTGGCCTTGCAGGGTAGGAGGATGGATTTGAATTCTAGGCTACTCTAAATGATAAATACTTTTAATAATATCTGTGATTCTTATCTAAAAACTCTGGAAAGAGATAAATTCTGGGGGTTTATGTGGGAAGAGAAATTCCAGAGTAGTTATTTCTTCTGAAATAACTAGTCCCCCAGAACTCATGCGTTATTTTTGAGAGGGTTGCCGGAACCCTGGGTTTTGCTTGAATGGATGCTTTGTGTTCTGTGAAAAGTCCCATCATGTGGAGGTGGGGCCAGTGATTCTATAAGGATTCCAGGTAGCTAGACAGAGAGCTTGAGCTCACGTTCAAATTCAGGGGACCTTTCTATCTTTCTTTGTTTCCCTTTGGGCATGTTAGCTATGGTTTGCAAATTAGTCCCGAGTCTGGAAAAAGTATAAACTCTGAATATTTTCTAGCCAGCAGTGATGTGAACAATGTTTTCTATAGAATTCCAGAGACAATATTTCTAATAAGATGGTAGAAGAGGAGGGTGTTGGCATGGCAGCGGGAAGGGACGAGAAAATAAAAGAGGCTAAGGAGAAGGAAGGAAGAATACAAACTCTTTTGGGAGAAAGTATGTATTATTTTCCTCTTTCCAGGTCTGTCAAGATCATGGTCTCGGAGAGACTATCCTTCTTGGCTAATGTTCTCTAATGTACTTCTTGTATTTCTTAGAAGAAATATTATAATCTTATTGAGCATTTATCCCCAATTGGGGACTACAGGTTTATGTCCATATTTTAGGCTCACCCTCCGGTATGTACTCATGGAGTACAAAAGCAGATGTATTCCTATATTATTTAAATTGTTTTTTCTCTTTTGCAATGTCTCTCTTTCTGCTAAGTGCATACAGCTGAATTTTTGTAAGTAAATCTGTATTAGATGCACTTCCATTGTAATCAATTACAATGTGGTTATTGTTTCATTTTCAGGGGGATCACTGACCCCTTTGAGAATTTGTAGAAAGCTGTGTATCCTTCCCTGAGAAAAATGTATCTATGTATCTGCCTGAACAATATGGCATATAATTCCAGAGTATCCATCCATATCCCATTTGTAGATGCCTAGGCAGAGAGTGGTGTCATGTAAAAGAGGGAGAGCTTTTTCCCATTTGGCTCAGCAAGCTGAGGGAGCAGGTGGAGCTCATCAGCAATGAGAGATGCTAAAGCACTGGGGAAGTAGGGGTCAAAGTGCATTGGCAGCTCCAAAGGCCTGAGAGGAGGCATGGTGCCAGGGACCCCAAGTTGCTGGAGAGCCTGAACCCCAGGAAGTCCTGAAAGGCATGTTAGAGCAGTGACCCCATTTCTGCAATCCAAACCAAACCTAAACAAACTGCTTTAGCCTGTCATCCAACAAGTTCTTTTTTTCACAGCCAGTTTATTGCCTCTGACATTTGGAGGAGGAAAGGCCATGCAGGAATTTTCCTAGCACTTGAGCCAGGTCAAAATGAGAATGAATGAATTGGTGTCTAAGCACCGGTAACACTGGGTGAAGCCTGAGCCAAAGATCTCTTGAATTGCAATCTGGGCCGTCGGTGTTTTCCCATGAGTGATTTCATGTAGGGTCCAGCTATCATTCTATCACAATCATTAAGAAAATCACAGCCATTTCTTATCTCTCACTTTGTGTTTTATTTTGTTATAAGATTAAAACATGTGTGTGTTCCTTATTTAATGAAATTGCAAGGTAAGATATATCAATGTTACTAAAAAAGGGAATAGCACATTCCAAAAGGAAGTTGCCAGCCATGTTTATCTTAAAGAGGAGAGAAACAGAGGAAAGTAATCCAGGGCTCACTTGAACATTTTTTCAGAAGATGAGTATCGGTAGTAATATGCTATAGAAAGCTATTTGAGCCTAGTGCCATTTAGCGTTGAATCACAGTCAACTTCCCTTTCTCTTGATAAGAGTTTTTAAACTATGGCCTACAGGCCAAATTTGACTTGCAGTTGGGTAGATATGACACAGACCATATGGCTCACAAAGACTAAAATATTTACTATCTGGCCTTTTACAGAAAAAGTTCTTCAACCCTTGTTCCAGATCGTCAAGCAACTTTCTAATATTTTGACTTTTCATACAAGGGTAGAATGTTCTGGTTAGGCCAATGCAAATGTCCAATCTGCTTAATTTTTACAGTCTCATCTTAAAATGATATGTTGCCATCCTGGCAGTGCACACATTTTCTGGGGAAATTTTTTAGCTTGAGTAGGTAATGTTCAGCCTGATCATTGCTGGAATACTAAGTTTCTGAGTACGAAGGTGAGGGTAAGACTAAATCCTGAGATGAATTCAACCCCACACCTCTCAACCACAGTGACTGCCATGGTTTGAATATGGTCTGTCCCTTCCAAAACTCATGTTGAAATTTGATTTCCAATGTAACGGTGTTAGAGGTGATGGGACTTTTAAGAGGTATTTGGATCATAAGGGTGGGCAGGGATTAATGCCTCTCAGGATGGGGTTAACTCTTGTGGGACTGGATTATTCCCTTGCCCTTCTGCTTTTCCTTCATACTAGGATGCAGTATGAAAGCCCTCCCCAGAATCTGCCACCATGCTCTTGGACTCCCCAGCTTCCCAAACTGTAAGCCAAATAAATTTCTGTGCTTTATAGATCACCCCATCTCAGGTATGCTGTTATAGCAACAGCAAATGGACTAAGACAGTGACCCATGGGAGTCGGGGTGCCTGGCTCTCTGCGTCTCTGGGCATTGCTAACCTTTCTCCTGTAAAGATCTGCAGCTACATTTTCAACTTTCCAACTACTTGCTTTAGCAATTTAGACCAAGTTGAAGAGTCTGAATTAACATATTTAGCCCTCTTTTTTTTGAATAATCTCTCTCCTACCTCTTGTGAATATTTAAATGTAGCTAGTGTCTTTTGCAGTCGTACAAATCAGTGCTAGATTAGAAAAGTCCAATATATCTGAGTTTCTCCATGTAGGGCTTGCAATTACACTTCAATTCACTCAGCCCAAGTTTCCCCAAACATACCTCCATTGGCTGAGTGTAGATTTGAGGACATATGTTCCTTTGATCACAATTAACTGAAGTGACTATGGGATATTTACATGGAGCTTTTAAAATATTTATGTACATAACACTAATGGCATCTAGTAGTTTACTTATTGCATTTTAAAATTTGAGCAATGTATTATTCCTAGCTGGTCAGAAATCCATTATGCATGAACCTCCTCCAGTACATTCTTTCTTATGTGCGTGTTTGGCTTTCCGATTTCCGGAGGTTGTCCCTGGTAAATGGTGTCATCCACTGCATGCATAAACACTTCCCAATCACATGGTCTTTCTCTGGCAGGTATGGCTTTTTCTAAGGAGCTCAGAACAGTTCCCAGGCATGATCCCTTCAGTTCTTGTAAAATTCCGGAGAGTGTGTTAGAGGCAGTTGCTGCCACCTGGATTTTATAGCTCGGGGGATGGAGACACAGATCATTTAAATGGGAAACATCAAGTGCATGGCCTCTCAGCACAGTGGGACAGGGAATGAAAGACAGGTCCCCAGCACTAGATCAATCAATCAACCAATCAATATTTATTGAGTGCACATTTTTGGCTCAGCACGGGGCTAGTTGCTGTGCTAGACCATTCTGTGTCTTGCTTATATGATTTGAGTCTGCTGCCATCTTGAAAAAAATATTATCTTGTCAGTGAATTTTCTTGGATATCAGCTGTACATTGGGAGGGAATAGGGAGAAAGGAATTATGAGATGGGAAAGGCATATGGGAGGGAATAGAGAGTCCTCCCAGTGTGATGATCCCACAGATTTCTTACTGTATTCCCAAGACCATTTTCAGGGCAATGAATAAAAAACAGCAAAGCTCCAGTTATCAAATTAATTACAATAATTAGCAAACTTCTGTGTACTTAGGTATCTCTCATTGATTCTGTGGCTGACCCTATCAATAACCAAACCATGACCACAGCTCAACCGCAGTACAGATCAGAACACGTTTTTGTGTATTTTAAATGCAGCTGGAAATGAAACAATTTAAATTTGTTGCTATTGAAAAGATGATAAATCTTGAACCCAAAGGATCCTGATATAATGTCATTTGACCTCTACTACCATCTTAACAAAAATACTTTAAAGGACAGCCCAGGAGAGGACTTAAATCATAGAATTGTGTGACTACCAAAAAATTATTTAAGGCACTCACCTATTTTTATAAACTGGAAACTGAAGACCAGAGACATGAAATATCTTGGCCCAGACACACAGTTAGTTAGAGGCAAAGCTAAGAGTAGAAATGCAAGTCTCCTGACCCTGAGTCCAGTTCTCTTTCCATTGCTTCTTTTGAACTTTCACCCTCGGTAGAGGAAACAGAACAATCAAGTTGATGTCCCCACCCTCATCCCCATTATTTGGTTAATTAGTGCAAGCTTTGGGAAACCATCTTCCTAGAAGCATGGATTTCTCTCACTCACATGGATGTTCTTTATTCAGTAGCATAAATAAATGTTCTCAAAGACTGTGTTTTGAGTTTGAGAGAGAGCCAGAATTCCCTGCTGCCAAATTCTCCAAAAAAAAAAAAAAAAATTTACAGGAATTAACTGGAACCTGGGGTGCTGCATTAGCAGCTATCCCAACCGCTTAATGAGGTGCCCTGTACAGCGTGATCAATAGAGAGCTCTGTTGGGAATCTTATCTCCTCAGAAACGCCCCCACTCCCAAGACAAATGCAAAGGGCACAGTGGGCAGTCAAAAAGGCAGGGTGAATTAGCGTCAAGGAACATCTTTAATTCATGGGAGTAATACATCAGAGGGAGCTTAGCATGGCTTAGTTTTGCCACAGGAATAAAATGAGAAGCACTGGAAAGTTGGCACTTTGTCAAAATGCCATTTATGCGTTATGTAGTATGTACTCTGCACTTTGTGCAAAACTGTCTGGTTCACTTATGAGTTTGTTTATGAACTTCAGTGGGTACACATCTATGGAAACCCCCCCCCCCCATGGGGCACTTGGTTAGGCAGCTTAGCATTTCTTCTTTTAGAGGTGAGAAGATTGGAGAGTGATTTTTAAATTCCCCAAACAGTAGGGGGAACTACAGGGAGAGTAGCTATTTTTAGACTGGGGATCTCCCAGCATTTAAAGCGAGGCACTTGGACCAGTGAATAATGGTGGAAGTCCTCCCAGCTGGCTGATTGGCAGTTCCAGAACCATCCTCACCCTTGTCAGGTGGTGACCTGGATGTTAGCATTAATAGATAGATACACTGCAGTTTCTGGGAAGCCCTTTTAGCTCAGTAACTCACAGTCAAGTCTTGGAAAGACATGGACTTCACTCTTGGTTCTACCATTCATGACTCTGCACCCCTTTTCCTTCTCTCTGAACTGGTAGTAATAAAACTTTTCTCACAGTGCTGCTCTGAGGAGGAAATGAAATACAAATCTATGTCAATGTGCCTGGCACATAGGAGTGCTCTCTCATGCTAAGTCCTCTCCCTTTCAGATCATTAATGGTGTGGCTCTAGTGTCAATGGTCACCCCTCTTCTGCAGTGCTAAGAGGTCAGCTGCTAGTCAACACCTCGTAAACTTTCCTTGGCATTAACAGCCTCATTTCCTTCCATGTAAATTGGAGACAAGGTGGAATTTGCATCGTATACATATTATAACTAAATGAGCTTTGCAGAGAGAGAAGCGGGGGTGAGGAGAGAGAACTTAAATAGTGTGAATGCCTCCACTCACATTCCCCCTCAGTGAGCATGCCCCACAAAGTAAGCATGATGTGGGTGGTGTGAATCTGACGTTCCTTTAAGTGGGTCTCAATTGCAGCATGCCACACATGGTGGGTGTAGCCCGTGAGCAGTATGATTCTGGTACAGAATTTTGTGTGTATATGTATTTTCCCTACAACATGGCCCCTAAACACAACCAACTACCCAGTTGGGTATTTCATCAAAAAAAACAACCCCCTCGTCTAACGCTGTGTCACCCTTATTGAAAGATGGTATTATGCTGGTCTTTAGCAAAGTATCTTCCTGGAGGGTGTCTTCCAAGGTAATTTTCATGATGGGTGACTTTTCCCCTCTGACGCACAATAACACAACCAGGGTTATTGTGAGGGTCAGGTGAGACAACAGGTATGAAGGAGCTGTGAGAAGGGGAAAGCTGCAGGCAGATGCAAGATGCTATTGTTAATAAT
>CM052446.1:20954360-21038439 GCA_028533085.1 Varecia variegata | reverse complement strand
TGCCTGTGATGTTATAAATAAAACGTGAGGCTGGATATTGCAAAGAAGAGCTTCCTTCATACACAACACTTTAAAGGAAACCACAGGCTCGGTGCGGGGGTGCGGTGGCTCACCCCTGTAACCTTAGCACTTTGGGAGGCCAAGGTGTTAGGATTGCTTGAGATCAGGAGTTTGGGACCAGCCTGAGCAAAAGCAAGACCCCATCTCTAAAAAAAAAAAAAAAAAAGCTGGCATGGTGGCACATGCCTGTAGTCCAGGGTACGGAGGAGGCTGACACAGGAGGACCATTTGAGCCCAGGAGTTTGAGGTTGCAGTGAGCTATGATGACGCCACGGCACTCTAGCCTAGGCGAAAGAGGGAGACCCTCTCTCAAAAAAAAAAAAAAAAAATGAAGCCACAGATGAATCCCAAATAAGGGATTATGAATACTCAAAGTATGGTGAGCTGCTGCAGGGAGGGCAGGCCACCAAGTAGGAGACAAGGAGAAGAGGAGTGGTCCAGCCTCTCCTTGGTTAAAATGTAGATACTGCTGAGACCCCGATCAGAAGGCAGAAAGTTTGTAAGGGAACAGCTGATTTGGCTCCTAGCACAGAAGCAGGGCTCAGCCCAAACGTCTGGAGCCTTTAGTGCATTGTTCAATGGTGAAGTTCTCATTCTTTTATTCTCTTTCACCTCCACCTGCATCTTGGATGATGTTTACATGCTCAATAACATTCCCATAGACATAGCCAGGATTTCATGCCAATTCTCAGTGTACTCTATCCCTTTTTCTTCCCAGGTTAGAATGCAAAGGAAGGGCATGTCATTCCCAGGATAACCATGATTCTGTTCCAATATATGTAAATATTAATAAGAGTATGAGCATTCAAAATTATGCTGGTTTTATCTTCAAACTATATCCAGAATCTAACCACTTCTCTTCATCTCTACAGCAATCACCTTAGCCAGAGACAGCACTCCATCTCACTCGGGTTATTGCAGGAGCCTCCTAACTAGTCTTCCCGCTGCTACTCCCTTTTTCCTCTGTAGTCTGTTCTCAACACAGCAGCTGCAGTGGTCCTTTGAAATGCAAGTCAGATCGTGTAACTCCTCTGTCCAAAACCTGCACCAGCTCCCCATTTCATTTAGAGTAAAAGCCACCACCTTACGACGATTGACGAGGCCTTCTGCGATCCAGCCTCTTGTTAGTCTCCTCCCCTGTTACTCTCTGCCACTCTGCCCCAGCCTGTTCTTTAACTAAGCTAAGAACACTCTCACCTTAGGGCCTTTGTACCAGCTCTTCTTCCTCTCTGGGACATTCTTCTACTATATTTTTGCATAGATAACTTCTTCACCTCCTGGTCCATAATTGTCACTTTTTCTTCCAGGCCTACCCTAACCATCCCATTTAACATAGCAACCCATTCCATGCCCACACCCCAATTCCTGAACTTTCTCATCCTGTTTTCTTCCATGCCCCCAGCATTGCACCTATCATTTAACATACTATACAATTTTTAAATTTATTATCTTTATTATCTGATAGGATAAGCTCTACCAGGGCAGGAGTTTTTGCTTGCTTAGTTCATGATCTATTTCAAGCACAGAGAGCAGTGCCTGGCACATGGCAGACAATGAATACATATTATTTCTTGAAAGGAATTTGCTAATTTATTCAACAGGTATAAACTGAGCATTTATTCTGTGCTTGGTATTGTGCTAGGTGCTGAGGTAAGATGATGAACGCAGTCAGGTATAATGTCTGCTCATAGCTTTGAGCCTAGCGATGAGTCAGAGGCATTAACCCAGTAACAATAGTAGTGAGTGCTCGTATTTGGGTAACCTATCATCCAAGACTTTGAATACGAGAAGGAGACACCAGTCAAGTATTATTGTTGTCAAAGAAAAGAGAATACAGGTCTGAACACTAGTAAATGTCTTAGTCTGTTGCTGCTGCTATAACAAAATACCTTAGATTGGATAATTTACAAACAGCAGAAATTTATTTTTTGCAGTTCTAGAGGCCAGGAAGTCCAAGGTCAAGGCTCTGATGGATTCGGAGTCTGGCGAGGGCTCTCTGTTTCAGAGAAGGCACCTTGCTTCTGTGACTTCACATAGCAGAAAGGCAAAAAAGGGCTGATGGAATCCTTTAAGCTCCTTTATAAGGACACTAATCTCATTCATGAGGATAGAGCCCTAATCACCTAATCACCTCCTAAAGGCTCCACTTCTTACTACTATTATATTGGGGATTAAGTTTCAACTTGAATTTTGGAGGGGCACAAACTTTCAAACCATGGCAGCAAGGAAAGACTTTATTAAAGGGGCTGTTGCCATATGAAGACACTCAAAGCCTAAGCCAGAAACATCCCAGGGGAAGGGGGAGGTGAGTAAAGCTTTTATATACAGAGACTCTGGGTAGGCCGCTCTGGAAAGGAGAAGGGGGCAGTGCTGAAAACTGATGGGGAGGGGCGTCTTAAAACCTAACAAACTTACCAAATATCACAATATGGGAAAAGTCAAGGCAGAAAATACTTGTGGTCAGGCATATGGGGCAGGCTGTAGGCCTAAGATGGAGCTAACAAGTTACAGAGAGGAGATCTGGGCCTACCTGACTTAGGCAAACCAGCTGAAAGTCACACCAAGCACAAAGTCTGATCAGCCTTGTCAATGTTCACAAGCCAAAGTTAAGGTTTAAACATAAGGCAGTTGATGGCTTATGTTTCCTTTCTTACTATTATTGCTCCCCTTGGGGTCATATTTGCTGTTGCATTAAGAGTGATGTATTAACATAATCAGAAACTATAAAAATACTAGTTTGCTATTGTGACTGTTGACCACTAGGTTACCAACCACAGCAAAGTCCCTTTAAATAGTGTCAACAGATGTCACGTGTATACTATATACTAGGTTGTACACATAGTGATAGGCACATACATCTCCACTGCACCAGAGACACACAAAGCATTCCCTACAATTCAGCAGTGGAACTGGATTTTGGAAACCATCATGAGAATCCTTTAGCTTTTCCAAATGTCCTCAGTTTTTGCCAACCAATAATGCTATGTCCTTGTAAACAAACTTCATGCTTTTAACTAAACATTGTTACCAATGCTGTAGTCCCAGATCCATGCTGTTAAGCTTGTTTTATTGAGGGGTACACTGTGCATATAAACACTGTAGGTGAAAGATGAGAAAACACCAATTAATATCAAAATGAATCTGCTGCACAAACTATAAAACTGACAGTTCTTTTGGAGCACATTAAGACTCCCGTAACCTGCTACCAAAGAACTGCATTTTTATAGTGAAAAATACTTCTCACAGGAGGCCTTCAACTAAACCACAGCATCTTAGATTTTATTTGAGAAAGTGAGTAGCTGCTCCCAACTCTAATCACACGTGCTTTGGCCTCCTATAAGTACATCTGGCATTTAGGTTGTGAAATACCCTGCGGGGCCTTGAATTCTCTGACTGAGTTACTGATAAATTCACTGAAATGTGTACTAGCCTTTAAAATGAGTCCATAAAAAATGTGTGTCCATCCTGAGTCATATAGCTGCTCTGGTTGCAAGGGTATTGGGCTGGGAGTCCGGGAGAAAAGCTCAGACCAGGGCAGGGACGGGAAGGACAGGTACCACTGGAGTGTTCCTCTTATGTACCTGTCACTGGGCTTACTGTGTTATATACATTGTGGCCTTTACACCCTACAACAGCCTATGGCAGGATAGGGTCCCTGTAGATTAAAAATCCCGAGACTCAGAGAAGTTAATTAACCTCCCCCAATCACACAGCTGGAAGTAGTAAGATATGAATTTGAATCCAGTATTGTCCAGACCTGTCTTATCTTACCAATTCCAGCTTCAGAGAGGTCTGTCATTTTATGTGTGAGCTTGAGCAAATCACGTGGCTGATTTGATTTTCTGTTTTCTCTGTTGTACAATGGAGATAATAGCACCGATACAGTCTGCCTCACAAAGGTGATGTTAAATTAAATTTGTGGGAAAGCACACTGAAAAAGTGTTAAGCGCTTTACAAATGCAAGTCATTGTTGTTATGGAAGTGAATGAAATTAACATGAGTTTTACCTGCTTGGAATGTGTTTGCTGTTGTCTTTTTGGTTAAAGCACACCATAAAAGATAGACCTGTGGAGGAGCCTTGCTAGTCACAAAACATTTCACACAAGCTCAGAAACATCCTAAACAGAGAGACAGAGACTCGACATGCCTGTTAGATGTGTGAAAGGTACAATGTATCTATGGCCCACTGATTGAACCTACTTTCAAATTAATACAGAGGTTTTTTTAAGGTAATTTTTTTCCTTTTTTCTCTCATTTCATGGGAGAAGGGTTGTTTATAGCCTTTAGCAAATTACTTGACCTCTCTGAACTTGTGTTTCCTTATTGATAGAATGGTAATAATGATATCTACCTCAGAGCACTTTTTATTCATTTATTGCACAAATATGCTAAATGCCTACTGTGTGTTGGGCATCTCTTTAGATGCTGGAAATATAGCAATGAACAAAACAGACAAAAATCTCTACCCACTTATATCCTAGTGATGGATAAAGATAGTAAAATGGACACGCTTGAGGCTCGGACTCGGGGGATTGGGAGGGACATGGGCAATATATCTATGCAGAACTTTTGTACCCCCATAATAAGCTGAAATAAAAAAAAATAAAAAAAATAAATTAAAAAAAAAAAAAGAAATTAAATTTGACATTTGGGTTCCCAAAAAAAAAAAAAAAAAAAAAGATAGTAAATAGGAAAAATAAGTAGAATACAGAACATGTTAGATGGTAAGTGTAAGGAGGAAAATAAAGCAGAAAAAGAAAGGAATTATTAGGGGTGTGGCTGGTACTTTTAGACACGGTGGCTCAGAAGGTGCTGTGGCTTGACGTCTGTCTCTCCAGAATTCACACATCGAAACCTAATCACCCTCATCACCAAGGTGATGGTATTAGAAGGTGGGAACTTTGGGAGGTGATGAGGTTGTAAGGACTCTGCCCTTGAGAATGGGATTAATGCCCTTATAAAAGGGCTGAAGAGAACTATCTGGTGGGGAGGTGGACATGCTTGCAGCTCTGACTCGGGTGGGGCAAAGGCAATATATGTAACCTAAACATTTGTACCCCCGTAATATGCTGAAATTAAAAAAAAAAGGGGGGGGAGAAAGGAGAACTATCTGGGCCCTTTCCCCTTCCATCTCTTCTGCCACGTAGGAACACAGTGTTTGTCTCTTTTGCTCTTTTGCCTTCCGCCCTGTGAGGATGCAGCAACAAGGTGCAAAGCAGAGACTGAGCCTTCACTAGACACTGAATCTGCTGGTGCCTTGATCTTGGACTTCCCAGCCCCCAGAACTGTGAGAAATAACTTTCTCTTGTTTATAAATTACCCAGTCTAAGATATTTTATTATAGCAGTAGGAAAAGACTAAGACATGTTGACCCAAATATGTGACTTAGGCAAAAATCTCAATGAGTGGAGGTTTATTAAGCCAAATCAAGGACGCACCTGGAAAAATCACAAAGCACAAGCAGACATGTGGCTGTTTTTTCAAGGGGGAAGTTGGAAGCTTCAGCATTTAGTTTTAGGTGCTAGACGTAGTTAAAATTTGTATGTCCTTTCTTATGGGAGCTCAGCAAAGAATTTCCTTAATAAATGGTTTGTGGGGCCAGTTCTGTGGTGCCTGGGCCTTTACCTTCTCTTTTGCATAAGGAGTGGGTAGGTGGATTTTGATTTTACAGACAAAAGGCCCCACTGGAAAGTGGCAATTTAGTAAAGTCTAAAGTAACTGAGGCAGAGAGTCCTGTAGCTATCCTGAGATAGCTACATGTGTGTATGGGGAGGTTGCACATGAGATAACATATCACTCATGGTAGGTACTCAATACTTGTTTGCTGACTGTGAAGGAACAAAAAATACGACATGTCACAGGTTGTTCACAGGGAATTATGAATCCAGAAAGAAGGGCTTCGCAATTAAAATGGAAAGCAAACAAAATGAAAGCACCATTCACCTCAAACTTGCAACACTGGGAGTATTAAGAAATACCAGTGAAATTTCTATCAATCAGTTGCCCAGAGCCAGCCCCTTCACATGCCTGAACATGTCTGCTGACTTAGTTATTGCTCATTTGCAAACTAGAATTGAACATGGCCTTGGGTAAATTTTAAGAACTGTGGATCCATTAGGAGTACCAAGGGGAGACAGCTTTTAAGGTTGATGTCAAAGAGGACACTGATCCCTCCCTCAGCCCTTCCTTTGTAGTTGCCCTTCTAATAGGATATTGAGCTTAATGAACCATAGATCTGACCAGCTCTAGCATTCTGATTCTTTTCAGTGACCTAGCATGACTTTTTGCTAGACTCTGAAATAGCAAATAGGTTTTAGCTTTTGTTGCAACTCTGGTTGGTTGGTACCGACTGACAGGACCACAGTCTCGATGGATGCTGAGGTCTGTTTTGAGCTCAGCAGGAAAGAAGGCTGTGGTTAATTAGCAATGTCTGCCATGGTTGTAGGGATGGGAAGTGGTTGCTCACATTTCCAAACCCTACATAGCTCCGTGTATAATGGCAGGAGAAAGTAAGCCGAAGCATGGGAAACAAAGCCGTTTGTGATAGGCTGGTGTTTAAAGACCAGTCAAACTCTCCTGGATACAAAGTAACAGAAGCTTATGCTCCGTAACATGATAGGAAGAATTTTCAAGGAGAAACCGAAAGTCCGTCTGACATTTGCAAAGCATCAGAGGTTTGTGAATGGACCTTGGTTATGTTAGAAATAGACAGTAAAGTAATAGGAAATGAGGATAGATCAAGCTTTGATTTATTTGGCCATTTCATACCACCTTTGACAACTTTGTCTACCTTGACATGTCAATAAAGTTATTAAAATGAAATCTGAAAAAAACGTAGAGCATTAGAGCATAACAGAGTTTCATTTCTAAGTCATAGTGCCCAGCAGACCAAGAGAAGCTGAGCCCCAGACATAGAGTGACTGCTTTAATTCCAGGCTGCCACTCACCTCTGCTTGACATTTGACAATGTGCTTAAAAGTGCTCCTGAGCACATCAAGGGAAATGAATAAGTAAATAATTGGTTGCCCCTTTAAAAATAGAAAATATCAGGCTAGGGTTTAATTAACTGCCATAAATTATTCTCAAGCTAACTGTTCAGAGAGGAGCTGCTTTTACCCTTTGCCTCCGATGAAGGAATATCGTTTAGGGCACTTATAGTTACTGTTTCACTTTCTAACACAGAAGTATGAGGTGGTGAGTTTCCCATCGCTGAGAATGTTAAGGGATGTTGGGATGAAATTTCTGTACTATGTTTGAAGTTAGACTAGAAAACTAGTATGATTTGGGTGCTAAACTGTTTCCAAAGATGCTTCCCTTGAAGCCATTCATGACAATGCCTTCCTGTCAAGACCTAGTAGAAAAAACAGAACACCCAATTCCTCTCTATTTGTGAAAAATTTCTGCAAGAACATATTATAAATATGAGGACAAATAAAGCTCATGATGTAGAAATAATGGGCATCTGAAACAGAATAGTCTAATGCAGCACATGTTTATTGACATGGGCCATGTGTAAGGCATGGGCCCAGACCCCATGGAAAATGTGAACATTAACGTTTACATCATCAAACCCAGTGAAAAAGGAAGTGGCAGATTTATAAATAATTGTAATGTGGGCAGCAGGTGATCAGAGATTTAGAAATGATGCAAATAAATACTCTGGGTGGACAAAAGAGCGAAGTATTAATTCTGCATAAACTGAGAGTTGTAAATAACAAGAAGGGCAGCTATGGAAGGTTTCCTAGGGGAGAAGGCATATGAACTGAGACTTTATAAATAGGAGGAGGCTTTTACAAGTAGAGCTGGGGAAAGGACAGCTTATGCCCAGGGGACTGTGATGACCAAGGATCAGAGTTTGGAAAGCAGCAGGCATTGTGTGGGAAATGAGATTGGTTTGGGGAAGATCACAGAGAGACTCAAATGCCAGGCAGAGGTGGCTGAGCTTATTTCACAGGACTCTGACAGTTTTTGAGGCAGGAAGTAACAAATTGGAACTGGGTTTTAGAAATATGCCAGTAATGTGGAAAATGTATGCGGTGGGGATTTGGGGGAACGTGGCAGACTAGTATCTGGCTCCAAGCCTCCAGTAGCTCATGAAAATTGTAATTTGTCCTGGACTAGGTTTTGTGAGAAGAGGCAAGTGTTATGGATATAGAAAAAGACAGGATAGTTGTAGCCAAGTGACTGGGCACTCGGAATGTAAGCAGAGTTGGGCTGGGGAAATATTAGGGCAAGATCTTAGTCTCAGGTTGTAAATCAGCCCTGAAGGCTTGGTATCAATGGAAGTCCTAGGCTGGGAAATGTTTAAAGGGTCCCTGAGTTTCTGGGGGTGAGCTGGCTGCTCTTGGCCAGAGCAAGTTGGATCCTGACATCCCAGCAATTCCCAATCTTCTTGCCAGGCCTCTAGCAAGATGTGGCTGGATGTGGCTGTGTCTGCACAAGGCAAGTGACAGTGATTTGTATTATTGGTAGATTAAAATCTATCATTGTGTGTGTGTGTGTGTGTGTGTGTAGGGTGTGTATAGGTAAGTGGTGGGAATCTAAGAGCAGGCCTGTTTGTTGGTAAATTTGGGACTTCTAAAGACTAAAATCTAAAATGCTGTCAGAGAATATTCCAATAATCCAGAATCTGAACACTTGCCTTGTTTCTATAAATATCAGAAGGTTCCTGGGGGAGAGGGGGAATCAGTGGGGCCAAAGTTCCAGGCAACAGGGACTCCACTGTGGCAGAGAAAGGGAATTAGGCTTGGTTACCTTGGTTGTTCTCTTTCCTCTTTTGTACTCGCTAGACTAATTTGACTTTCCTCCAGGTACGTTGTCAAACTCTTCTGTTGGAAAAATGGGGAAGTTGTAGAAGAGGCTTCAGATCTCTGGAGCAACTTGCAGTCTTTGGCATTCTAGTCATAAGATAAAAGTGTTCTTTAATGTTAATTCCACTATTTAATACCTGGGTTTTACCAGCCAACTCACACCTGGACTTGCTGAATAGGTTTCAGATTTGCAAAATTGACCTTTACCAACTCTGCCAAACTCACAGGCTATGAAAGAAAGGAAGACACTGATACCTGGGTGGTGGGGAATGGGTAGAGAAGAGGAAAAGCTAGGTTTGAATGGTCACCTGGAGCTCAATACGGGAGGGGGTGGTATGTGGAGAGAGCTGGGGAGGGGTAGATAACTGGAGGAAGCCTTTCCTCGAGAAGGTGTAAGTTAGTATCAGGAGATTACAGTGACAAGCATGAGTCACGTACTTGATGGGGGGCCAATCCCTGGGAGATGCAATAGCAGTTATTCTGGAGAGAGCAAAGAATGGTCCCAAGATTTGTAGGAATTAAGGGGCTATGTTCTAGGTAGGTTGTTAAGGTGAGGACCAGATCAGAGGTTGGCTTGATGGTGAATCACTTGCTTTGTGTTTCATAGATTCACACAGTGGTAATACTGGAAGGGACACTGAAGTCTTCTAGTCTAGCATCCTTATTAAGCCGATGAGGACACCAAGGCTCAGCCTGTAAGTGGTGAGGGGCAGATTATGGAACTCTTGTCTTCTCACAGAACCACCTGTAGCCTGTTCTACTTGCCATTTTCAGGATCATAGTGGAAAACACAAGAAAACCTGGATTATAACTCTGCCAAATCATAATAACTCATTATGGACCTTTTTGATTATCTCCTTTCTCATCTGTTCTGTGTGCTTCTTAGGATAGTTGTAAGGGTCAGATGAGGATGACATGTGTGAAAGTTCTATTCCAAACTGCTGAGCAAACACAAGTTACCACTGGTATGCTGATGATGCATCATAGTGACTTAACGTAGGAAGTGCCCTTAGAGTGTGTCCCACAGGATCACCTAGACTGAAAAGAAACCTGAGGCCCAGAGAACTGAAAAACATTGCCTAAGACACACATTTAGTGACATATTGGCTGCTGCCTTAAATCCCTTTTTGAAGTAGGCTGGGTATACGTTAGCTTACGATAAATAGTGGCGGAGCTGCCACTAGACAGGTGTTTTGACTCCCAGCTCTGTGCAGTTTTTCTTGGCAGGTTAAGGGTGTCCTTTCAATGTTAAGTCTGCAAATTTTCCTAGGAGTGGGGACTCAGCTCCAACTAAAAAGTGTCACGTTGCCCTTGATTTGTTTGCCTGGGGGTGGCATAGGGAGCAGGTCTCTGTCCAGTGTGACAGAAGATCAGAGGGAACTGGTGGGTTTTTCTGTGTGGGAAGAGCCTGGATTTAGAGGGCGAACTTGAGTGGTTTTGACTCAGATTCCAAAGCATTTTCAAATCTAATCATGAGCAGCGGGAGGAAAACCCATCTAATCATTTGCCTCTATCTCCTTTTATTCATTAATCAGTTTGGATCGATAACTATTTAAAATGTGAAAGCCTTTACTTGGCATGCTACCCAAAGAGAAAAAGGAATATTATAACCTTTTTTGAGGAACAGTAGTGTAATTTTTAAATTTGAAAAAAGGGCAAGCATCAAAATCTGGCCTCTTGCCCTATTTCTCGGGATCCAGCAATAGCATCCCAGAGTGTGGAGTTTGTGCGCTAATTAAAGTGTCTTCCTGATGACTTGTTTGGATTCCAGGACAGGCACCAAATGTCACTCAGCCCACAGCATGGAGAGCTACTCTTAATTACAACTTGAAGTTGTCCTAGTTGGCAGTGATTGTTCTCCCTACAGTTGCATAAGTCAATTCACACTGAGGAGTTTATTATTTTTTATCTTGTTTTCATTCACCTACCAAAAGATAGTATTTCATTACAGTGGTGGCCGCTTCTTGAGGGTTACCCAAAAAAGTTAACCCAGGCTCAAAAGAGAATTCCAATCAAACAGGAGCTCTGTTACACGTGGTTTTTGCACCGTCTTTGTGTTCTTTCCTGCCGTGTGACACTTGTGTCATGAATGACTATGCCAAGGCATTTTCTTCTGAATGTGTCCAACTGCCTCCTCCAATCCTGCGCTGACCCTGTGTCTGTCTCTACTGATTAGTACTGGAGGAAGACAGCTGTCTTTAGTCAACCATAATCTGGCTTGAATTCAATAACTCTGATTGCTCTTGCCCACGAGCATAAATGAGAGGAAAGAAATAGCTTTGGGCTTTGGTTAGAGCTGACCTCACTCTGCTTCCCAAACTTACAGATGCTGCTTCCAATAGAGACAACATGGCTTTTATAAGTGACTCAGATAGGACTGGGCACTGCAGGGCACAGATTCTATATAGACCTAATTACCTGGTTTCCGCCAACAAGGCTAATCCCTCATGGAACAAGGTGACTGAGCCTATGACATTATTTGGGCCTTTAGAATCATCTAGATGGACTTTTTAACTTGCAGTTTTAGAGGTATAATAACTAAAAGAATTAGAAGAGAAAAAAACCCAACATGGGGGTAACTATATTTAGGTATACTGATCTGTTTGTTTTAGCCTATTGACAGTCAATATCAAGTATTATGTAATATGCTGGTACCACTTTTTGTGCTATTCTAGTGTAAGCCAATAATACCTTGTCAGTAGGAAACCGCCTTTTAAAATCTTTAAAAGCCAGGGCACTGGTTTCAATCTTGTTATTTCTTACCAGTTGTGTGAAGTAGGAAAAAAATATGGATTTTGTGCTCAGGAAGATTTAAGCTTAAGTTTTTTTATCTGAAAAATGGGATAAATAATATATGCCTGAGGGGGTGCTGGGAGGATTAGAAAAGAATGCCCAGCTTATAATAACAATGTCACTTGTCATCCTTGCCATTATTATTGTCTTTAATATCCTTGTCTGTATTTATTCTTCAGTATCCTGGTACTTGAGCCCTACTGAGGTCTTTATCCCAATGGTAGTTTTGACAGCAACAATAGAAAAAGCTTGTTATAAAGAATCGCTGATGACTAGTCAAAAGTCCCTTGATTTAACCCCACTGGTTCTCAAAGTGTGGTCCTCGGATCAGCAGCATCAGCATCACCTGAGAACTTATCAGGAGTGTAAATTATCACCCCACCCCAGTCTACTGAGTCACAAACTCTGGGGACTTGGTAGAAATAGCGGCTGTTATGCCCTGCCCCAGACAGACTGAATCAGAAACTCTGGGGTAAGCCCTGAGTTTTAACAAGCCCAGTAGTGGTTCTGATGGATACTACAATTTGAGAACCATAGCTGTAAACTAAATTCATCAGCTGTGGTTGATTTGTCTTTGTTTCATGATTCTAAATATATTGCATAAATATGTGCAAGACACGGACCTATCTAAAACAAAGTGGGTACCATCTTGCAGAAGTGTTCTTGCGATCATTTCCCAGATCCTCTAACTCTGGGAAAAGAAGACCTCTCAGTCAGAATGCTTCTTACCACTCAAATACTCCTGTCTAAGACGCTGCCACACTAACTATAAAGATTGCAGCAAAACAAAAAGGAGAAAGACATTAACAATCACAGCAATAAACCCCAAGACATTCCTGCCCCTGAGCTATGATTCAGAGATCAAAGTCCTTGTTTAAGAGCCCAGCTTGCTGTTATTTCATTACCCAGGATTTGAGGGTTATATTGGCTTAGTGTGACACCTTTGAAGTCTGAGGTCTCTACTTGGAGCCCCAAGAGACAAGGCCATGATTAATAACTGTAAGTGTCTATGATCATCTGTAACTCATGGGGTAGTTTTTCTACAATGGTGGGAACATTCTTCTTTGAACGTCTCTCTCAAACTTTTGCAATTTACCTTTAAAACATCCAAGTCCGTGGGTATTGGGTGAAATGATTAATAGCCTCTATTGATTTTCAAAAGTAAGGAAACACGGTGGTGGCATGAAGCTGTGAATAGGAAACTTAAATTTTCCATTACACATTCACTTTTTAAAGGGTATTTGGAAATGTCTTTCTAGGGGGAATGTCAGTGAGTTTCTAAATATTAAAAATCTTTTCATTTAATGCTTAAAGGTGACAAATGCTTGCATTTATATTGCTGTTCTTGCTTTCTGTGGTGCAGAACAATCTCCTGAATCTGTCTAAGCCAGGTAAATTATTCAGAAGCATTTTGTAACTTTTGTAACTGTACAATTGTTGGACTAAAGAGAGCCTGTGCATATATATTTGTTCATTCTATGCATTACGTGTTTTTGTAAGTACATCTATAAATGGTAAGTATATCTATAAATGGTACCTTTCTACACCTAGCCCTCTAATTTCTTGTGGTATTCCTGTGTTCCCCGAATTGTGGATGTGTCCTTTTAAAGGAATTTTACACTCTCTTCTGTATGACCTCAGGGTTTTCATGGGTCCCGGAAAAATTATGTCAACTTCCAGGCTTACAATTCATACCATCCCATTAAAGATACATTTGGATCCCACATGCGTATGGTGTGATCTTGGTATTTCTATTTTTTATATTTCTCTCAGAGGGCTTTATAGTCTTCCTCACCCAGAGCCTGGAGCAGACTGGATACTTTTTAGTCCCTTTTTGGATTTTTTGGTGGAATTTTTCTGGTCCTTATTTTACAGATTGTATAGTGTTCTGAGAGTTCTCACTTCATGCAGAGGTATCTCTCCAGCTCTTGGCCTCAAGCAGGCTAAGGCCATAGTGTAGTGGGTTGAATGATAGTCCCAAAGATATACCTACCCCCTAATCCCCAGAACTTGTAAATGTTACTGTATTTGGACAAAGGGCCTTTGCAGATGTCATTAAGAAACCTGAGATGAGGTAATCATCTTAAATTGTTGGGTAGGCCCAAAATAATTGACAGGTGTTCTTATGAGATAGAAGCACAGGGAGATTGGAGAGAGACTGAAAAGTAGAAGGCTGAGACATTCAAAGGAGAAGGCAACGTGAAGAGGAGGCGGATTGGAGTGATGCATCTATAAGCCAAGGAACACCTGCCGGCACAGAAATTGTGAGAGGCTGAGAACAGACAGAGTCTGTCCTAGAGCCTCCAGAGGGAACGAGGCCCTGCTGACACCTTGATTTTGGACTTCTGGCTTCCAGAACTGTGAGAGAATAAATTTCTGTTGTTTTAAGCCACTGAGTTTGTGGTAATTTGTCACAGCAGCCACAGGAAACTAATATACATGGTTTCTGTTCCCTCCAGATCTTTAAAACCTTAGCCTGCAGCCCTTAGGGCCCCTATTCAGGCATGATAGCATCTCTCTCACCGTTCAGTTTAATTCTGGGAGTGCCATTTACGTAGAATAAAATCTCCCTGGAACTGAGCAACCTGCTGCCCTTCCTGGATTTGCTCCCTCTTGTTTTAATAAACAAACACGATTTTTTTTTGTTTTGTTTTTTTACATTCGGCTATCTGCTTAAGACAATTTTTGTTATATTTTATCTAGAATTTCTACGGTTATTTGTAGTGAGTAATTGATTTGCATTAAATCATTCTTGCTATTTTCTGTTATCATTCTGCAAGAAGTCCCCTTAAGTATTTCTTAAAGGAAACTATTTAGAAGCCTGTATAATTACTGTGTGAGCAAATACTTTTGCTAACTATTTTCTGTATATGTCTTTGCTTATTTGTTATTTCTTTAACTAATTGATAAGTGATAATGAAATCTGTTAGTAGTCTTGATTTCCAAAGGAAATGTGACTTGACATTTCCTCTGTGCTGTGAAGAAGAAATAGTGTTAGCAAGGTGGCCCATTAATTGTGCTGGTATCTTAATTCAACAGCATTCAAGGGCAGTGAAGTGGAAATCATAATGAGCTTTGATAGAAGCTTAAATTAGAGTTATGTCACCAAGGTGGGGATGGACTAGCTGAAAAGTCAGCAGGAAGAGAGAGAGGAGTTTCAAAACAAATGAGATGATTTAAGGTGTATAAATAGGGCCAGAGTCTTTGGCTATCTTCGGCAGTGTTAATTCAGAGGTGCCAGGCAAGTCTCTTTTTATCCAAAAGTTTCTTTTTATGACTTGTTCACTGATTATTTTCATTCTTCAATTTGAGATAAGACCCAAACTGCAATTATAGCAGAGAAAAGTTGACTCAATGACAGTATAATTCACACTAAGATGATTATGACTGTTATCACAGAGCTTCAGGTACCTGAAATAGGGGTGGCGAAGGGAGCCCCAGTATGTGCTGCTTTGCTCTGTCCTGATTTTTACACTCTTATTTTCCTTAATGTATTCATTATCTATGGCTGAGTAACAAATTGCCCAAAATTTATTTGCTTAAAAGAGCAACATTTATTATCTCACCGTTTCTGTGAGTCAGGAATCTATTCATAGCTTAATTAGGTCCTTGGCTTCATAATCTCTTGCAAAGCTGGAGTCAAGGTGACGACCCAGGGTCTGTGGTCTCATGCAAAGGCTCAATCGGGGAGAAATCTGCTTTCAGGATCACTCATACAGTTGTTGGCGGAATTCAGTTTCCTCCAGGGCTGTTGGATTGAGGGCCTCAGTCCCTCCCTGGCTTGTTGGCTACACATCACCTTCAGTCCCTTGCTAAGTGGCTCTCTTCATCAGGGAAGCAGGTAAGAAGAGCTAGAGAGAGAACATCAACAAGAGGAAAGTCTCAGTCTTTTATAACTTAATCTCATAAGTGACATCCTGACACTTTTGCCATCTTCTTTTCATTATTAAAAACAAGTCGCTAGGTCCAGTCCATACTCAAGGAAAGGGTATTATACCAGGTATGAATATTAGGAGGTAAAAATAATTGGAAGCTCTTTTAGAAGACTGACTACTTTATCTATTCAGGAGCACTCTCTTGAAGAGCAGCAACATTGTCTAATTCATCTTCATGTTGTCACAGAGCTCAGGCAGATTAAATTATCCATAATAGAAAAAATGATTACTAATTATTGCCATAATACTATCTTCTTTTTTCTGTTTTTTTTTTTAATTTCAAAATATTATTAAGGGAGTAAAAGTGTTTTTGTTACATGGATGTCTTATATAATGCTTAAGTCAGGGCTTTTGGTGTGCCCATCACCAGAAGAGTGTTCATTGTACCAAACAGGGAAGTTTTTATTTCATACCCACCTGCCCACCCTCCCACCTTCTTGGTTCCTTATGTCCTTTGTATGGCTTTGTGCCTGTGTGTATCCATCATTTAGCTCCCATGTATTGGTGAGAACATGTGGCATTTGTTTTTCCATTTCTGAGATACTTCACATAGGATAATGGTCTTCAGTTCCATCCAAGTTGCTACAAACATTATTTCATTCCTTTTTATAGATGAGTAGTGTACTCCATAGTATACACATTCCACATTTTCCTTATCCACTCATGAATTGAAGGGCACTTAGGCTGATTCCACATCTTTGCAATTGTGAGTTGTGCTGCAATAAACATTTGAGTGCAGGTGTCTTTTTGATAAAATGACTTCATTTCCTTTGGGTAGATACCCAGCAGTACGATTGCTGCATCAAATGGTAGGTCTGCCTTTATTTCTTTGAGGAATCTCCATACTGTTTTCCATAGACGTTATACTAATCTACAATCCCACCAACAGTGTATAAATGTTCCTTTCTCTCTGCATCCATGTCAGCATCCATTATTTTTTGACTTTTTAATCATGGCCATTCTGATAGGGGTAAGGTGGTATCTCAATGTAGTTTTAGTTTGCATTTGCCTGATTAGTGATGTTGAGCATTTTTTCATATGTTTCTTGGCCATTTCTCTATGATCTTCTTTTTTTATACTAAGAGATTCACTCATTCATACTTCACTAGACACTATTTCTCAGTGTGCTCTAACTTCTCCTCATTTTTTGGATCTCTAATTGGAATGACCCTGACATTGATGCATTCCACTCATTGCTTTGGTGATTGCATCTACTCTTTGCTTTAAATACCATTCATGACTCCCAAATAGATATATCCTGCCCTGACTTTGCCTCTGGACTTTATACAAACAGCCACCTGCTGTTTAACATCTCCCTTTGATATTCAATAGTTATCTCAAACTAACATGTCCAAAAAGCCGAACTTCCCAACCTGCTGTCTCTTAGTCATCCTCTCCTCAGTAAATGACAACTCATTCTTTCAGTTGCTCAGGCCAGAAGCCTAGAAGTCATCTTGGCTTGTCTTTTTCTTTCACATTCCAGATTAAAAAATACTATTGCCCTGATCCTCCGCTTCCCCCACTCAAGTCCCAGGCAGCATTTCTCACCTGGACAATTCCAGCTGTCTCTCAACCGTCTTCTTGTTTATATTGTTAACCTCTTGGTTGTTGTTTCTCAACATAGAAGCTAGAGTGGTTTTTAAAAAAATGTAAGTCACATCTGCTCAAAACCTTCCAAATGGGCAACATATCGCTTGTAATAAGATCCTTACCATGGCCTATGAGAACTTACATTGTTTTACCCTAGTTACCTCTCTGACCACATTTCCTTCCATTCTCCCTGCATCTTCCACATGCTCTAGACACACTGACCTCCATTCTATTCCCAGAACATACTTATCCCACTCCTCCTCAGGGCCTGGGCAACTGCTCCTCCCTCCCTGGCACACAATTCCCAGGACAACCACACAACTTGTTCCCCTACTTTTTTTGGGTCTTTGCTCAATGTCTTCAATCAGAAAAGTCTTCCATGACCACAATGTGCAAAACAAAACAACATTCCACCCTGACCGCATGATGTTTTTCTCCTTAACCTTTAATTTTCTTCAAGGCACTTTTCCCCCTCCCCTTCCCTCCCCTCCCCTCCCTTCCTTCCTTCCTTCCTTCCTCTCTCACTTTCTTCTTTGTTTTCTGTTTCCCTTCACTAGGAAGTAAGCTCCATGAGAGTTAGGATGCTGTTCATTGCTATATCCTCACTGCTTAAAACATTCATTGTTGAACGAAGGAATGAATGATAAAATATTGTAGCTATTGTTAAATTTGTCTTTTCCAGTAATAATATCAGCTTCTTATCTAACTGTAGAGAGAGTGATTGCAAGCTAAGTAGATGTAAAAGGGAATATAGGCATCTATTGGAGGTAAGGGATATCTGGGTAAAGAGAGAAGGGAACAGGGCCAAGACTTCTATGGACAGAAGGAAAAGCTGTTGACTTCTGTAATCAGGATTCTTGGTTGTTATCTACTGTAGGAACTGGGTTTTCAGACAAGAGCTACTTTCTCCCGAGCTGGAGTTGCAGGACAACTCTAGGGAACAGAGACTCTGCCCGGAGGTGGAAGCTATTTGGAGCAAAGTAAAATTGCTCACAACCACACATCCAGAGGAAGTGGATCTGGGCCAGGACATGTTTGGGTTTAGGAGTACAGGAAATGAGTGTCTAGAGCTCGGACTTTCTAAATAAGACTAATTATCTTTGAAGCTGGACAGAGATGGTTTCTCTGTCTCTGATTATCTCTGTTACTGTGTTTACAAAGTTTGCAATATGTACATAACTACCACTGATTTCTGAACCCAGAATCTCCATTTCTCATACAGCACTTATCACACCTTATTATATTATTATTAATAATACAACTGCCAAACTATTTTCTAAATATTTCTGATTTAAATTCCCTTATTGGCAAGTCAGCTTCTCTCCTTTTCCCCTATCTACCATCACGTTCCCAAGGAAAGGGAAGGAAAATGACATCTTGGGAAGAAGGAAAACGTGATGTAAAAACGATCCTATCAGACAGGAGGACACAGGAAAAACTAGCCTCTGCCACCCTGGCTTTGGAAGGAGAGGAGAGACAGGGGAGGGGTGAGGCAGTGAGGTCAGCATAAGTCACCTGGATTGCTGTTTTTCAGCTTGGAAGCCTGGGGCTAAGGGGCACAGTGGGGAAGGTAGAAATATCTAAAAGTGATTTGTGCCATGGGAACGAGCTATTGGCACAGTCCGCAGCTTCAAGGGGAAGCCTGGTATTGCCCATGGACAGCGTGCCTTGGAGGTGGCAGAACACCGCTGGCAGGGGGAATGGGATGTAGATGTGAGCTGAGGCTTCTGGATCCCTGCAGCCTGCGAAGAGCACGCAAGGGGACAAAACCCATGTACCTCACTGCGAGTGCACGAATGCTTGCTGCTCTCTAGGCAGAGACTTAGAGTTGGAAGAAAGAGGCTGCAGGTGAGGACATTTCATGGCTGGGGGAAAGTGATAGGAACAAGGACTCTAAAGGTGAGGAGGTGCCACTATGCTGCCCAGATGGCCAGGAGGGTCTAATCCTGTCTCAGTGATCCAGGAGGCAGAGTAGACCAGGACTGTGAAACAGAGACCAGTAACAATATGAAGGACGTGGGAGGGGTCTGAGGCCACCCCCTCCCGTCCCCCACCACTAAGTCATGTGAGCCCCACCCTCATACCATGGCGAGGAGGAGAAGTGCATGTGAACTTGGAGCATTTACTTGAAAGAGAACAAGTCATCCAAAGAGAAAAATTAAACCTGAAGAGACCAGTACACTGTACATTATCAAACCTAAATTTTTTATTTTTTATTTTTTCTGTGTTATCCAGATGGGTAGGAGACTTGTAAAGGATGATCAGTTCATTTAGGGAAAATAAAGAATCTCTCTTTTCTTCGTATATCTGAGCGTAATTTGAGTTAAATTTGCAATCATACCCTATTTATAAGCATGTCCTATCACCCAGCTCCTTCCTCCAGCATCCCTGCTCCCTCAGATCAGAGCTCCTTAGGGTAACAAAGGTGGGGGTATGGCTAGCTCACCTTTCTGTGCCTGAAGCATTTTACATAAATGATCTCACTCAATCATCCCATTGTGTGACGGGGTTGTTTCCTGACTTCATGGACCAGGACATGAGGCCAGAGGGGTAAAGTAACTTACCGAGTCACACAGACAGTGGTGTTCAAAGCCAGAATTAAAATCTAGATCTGTCAAATTCAGGTATTTTTGCTCATTTTTGCATCTCCTACAGCACCTGTGTCATTTTTGCCTCTCTCACGGTGCCTGTAGGTAAATTATGTACAATTGGGGATAAGTGGGTATCAACAAGTTGCTGTGAGCACAGGAATAGGAGAACGTAGAAGGATTCTAAGGAGTCTCAAATTCTTATGTGATACTAGCGAGGCAGAAGCAAAGATGCGCAAATCCCCAAATAATAATGTTCTGTAAATTGTTTCTGAAGGAACTCTGTCTCCTGCCACCTGACCATTTCTCACTGCCTGCCAGCCAGTTAGAATGTGTGCTCCTGACTCTCTGTAAATGCCCAGTGATTAAGAAGTCATATTAACACAATCACTTTTTTATTCCTTTCAAGTAAAGTATTAGCACATATCCTGATGGCTCTAGAGTTCAGGACAAAGATATTTAATCTGTGTGAGCTGTAATGTCATCTTGGCAAATCACAGAGCAAGGGAGAACCTATGATATTTTGTCAGTTATTACCAAATGCCAAAATGGAAAGTAATGATCACTTCTAATAAAAGAATTGACTGTGCAATTTATATCAAGGCACATCCAATTAATAGCTAATCCTACAATGTATGTAATTGGATTTACATATTCACATTTTTGCAATTAGGAGTTGGTATTTAAAGGGCATACCTCCCATTTCCCATTTTCTTTATCAGAAAACCCTACAGGGGCTTTTTGTTGTAAAATTATAGAACCAAGGCAAATACCTTTGCCTGATAGTCTCTAATCCTGTGATAAGAAAGGTTTTAGTTCATACAGACCCTTTAGAGATGTAGAAATATTCATGGTTGATTTAAATGATATTCAGCCCTGACATTCACAATTTATGTTTCACAATGCTCATTTATAATTGCTACCGGTTTCCTTTTAATTTATACATCGGAAATACTTAGGTATAAAGGTTAAGTTCTTCTCTTCAAAATCTTAGGAGTGAATATGATCCTTCCTTTACAGTCTTTTGTAAAGTATATTGTATATTGCTGTATATACTTTTGTAAAGTATATTGTAGAGTGCTGCAACCCTCTGACACACCAAGATACCACTAAGTAAATTACATATATACCTGGATATCATTTACTTCAGTGAAGCTGAAATTTATCCGAGGGGCCTGGAAGAACTTAAGTCTGACTACTAGTCGATTCAAACTGTGGGTGATGTGCTATGTAGTAAGATATTCCAGAAATAGGTAAGGCAACTTTGCAGTAATATCAGGTTAATAAGCCCGTGATGAAAGATTTAGATTGGTGCTATACACTTTCACCCTTGAAAAACATCCATGATTCGAATTATGCTACAGACCACTAGGTCTGAGAGAATCCTTGGGTGAATCTGACTCTAAGGACACATCTTAATCCTTAAGTGAGGAAGACTTACTCAGAAATTAAAACATAAATAGTATGAGAGGCAAGATTTAAAAAGGAGTAATAAAATCTCAAAAGTCCCCAAACAGTAAATGTTGGCATGGATACGGAGAGATAGGAACACTCACACACTGCTGGTGGGACTGCAAACTAGTACAATTTCTGTGGAAAGTAATATGGAGATACCTCCAAGAGATACAAGTACAAACTACCTCTTGATCCAGCAATCCCATTACTCAGCATCTACCCAAAAGAACAAAAGACATTCTATAAAAAAGACATCTGCACTAGAATGTCTATAGCTGCACAATTCACAATTGCAAAGATATGGAAACAACCCAAGGGCCCATCAACACATGAGTGGATTAATAAAATGTGGTATATGTATACCATGGAGTTCTACTCAACTACAAAAAACAAGAGGTGATATAGCACCTCTTGTATTATCCTGGATGGAGCTGGAGCCCATTCTACTAAGTGAAGTATCCCAAGAATGGAAAAACAAGCACCACGTGTACTCACCATCAAATTGGTATTAACTGATCAACACTTAAATGCACATATAGTAATAACATTTACTGGGTGTTGGGCAGATGGGAGGGGGGAGGAAGGGATGGGTATATTCACACCTAATGAATGTGGTGCGCACCATCTGGGGGATGGACACGCTTGAAGCTCTGGCTGGGGTAGCAGGCAAGGGCAATGTAAGTAACCTAAACATTTGTACCCCTGTAATATGCTGAAATAAAAAAACAAGGAGCAATAATATCCAGTGCTGGAGAGTGTGATGGAATGCCAGTAATCTCTTATGTTGCTTGTAAGAAATTTCTTGTGTAAATGGGTATATAGCCTTTTTAGAACACTTGGGAAATGTGTATAAAAAGTCTTAAAAATGTCCTTTCTCTTTGACATAGAACATTCCACTTAGATGAAATTATGAAAGGGGAGCAATTATCTATGTAAAGGTAATTCTATTATATATTTATAGCAGCCAGTGAACTGTCTCAAATCCCCATTAAAAGGGAATTTATTAAATACGTTAAATTTAAACAATAAAATTCCATGTAGTAATGGAAAATGATGATGTATTGACATGAAAACAGATTTATAAAATACTTTGAACTGAAATAGCTTATAAAACATATGTATCATGTACATACACATATTTATATGTACATATACATATTTACATCAATGTTTACATAAACCAAAGATCAACAATGGTTATCATCTTGGGAGATAGGTGTATTTGTGATTTTCCTCTTTGTCTTCTAGTTTGTCTATATAAATGTGCCCGAGCAAAGGTAAACTATGAAATGGGCATAGTATTATGTTATAGCAAATCTTAAGTTATGTAAGAAAGATACAAAAATTTCTGAGAAACGAAGCTGCAAGTCACAAGTGAACTGTTTTCCAATCTCCATTTTTTCTTTTTACCAGAGAATAATTTTTTGTTATGCAGTAAACATGTTGTGTTTTAATGAATAGAATGCTTTCTCTGCAATTCTATATTACTTGTTCTGAATGACAGTTTAATTTTGACAAGGATGTATTATTTTGCCACTCTGGTAACAATTATTGATGGGTGTGATTAGCAGGTTGGCCATTTTAGTTTTAAAAAGCCTCTCAGACATTTCCTTTTGCTTTTCTGAAAGGGCATTACATCAATGACTACAACAAAATTAATAATTCAGAGCTTCAAATAGCCTATTCATACAAATAAGTCTGTTGGTTTCTTGTTTTGCTGATAATATGTTTTCATATGAGTTGCTTTTTTATCATTTGACAAAAATGCTAATGGTTTTCGTATCTATATGGTACAGCCTTACCTATTTTACTTAGATGATGTAAAATCAATTTAATTATACCCCTCAGAAGAATTCTGAAATTGGTATTTGTTCTGGATATGTTAATACAGAGCATTTGAATCCTAATTTGCTTTAATACACAGTATTCTAGAAGTTCTTTATTTTTCTTTTACTTTTCTACAGAAAAGAGAACTGAAATTTTCTCTTAAAGAGCTGTTTTGTATTTGAAATGCATGAGGTTGTTTCACTGGTTTGACTTGAAAAAAATTTTGCTTTTCTTTTGGAGAACTAAAGTAGTTTTACTGGTATCCCCCCTAACCTAAAAACCAATCATTCAACTTAAAACTGCTGTCCAGCTGAGTAATGGTGACCTTGCCTTTAGGTTATGTTTTCTTTTTTGCTAATGTGAGAAATGCTGTTAATTGGATGTAGCCTGAAAATCAGCGCTTAGTACTTCTATTTTACTGATACCACGGTGTAAGGTACTGACTTGGCTTGACTATTCTAGAATGCTATCGAATTCTGTGGAAGCCACAAAGGAGTCAGGAATCTCTTTCTGTATCTTTGAGCAAGGTACCAAAATAACAGACTGAAGAAATACCAGAAGGAAGGTAAAAAAATATGTTTTATTTATTTACAGCATCTACTTTACCAGTGCACAAGAATGACTTCAGGCAGCTTATGATAAAAATATAGGTGTAAAGTTTACACAGGGCAGTAAAAAATGATTAAGAGCAAAATCAGAAGCCATAAGGAAGAAGGGGAGAACAAAGTCTGAGATAATTCCCCAAATCGAGCCTTATATTTCTCTTGATCTTGGTGACGTTCAATAGCAAAAAAAAGGAAGCATGACAGTTTTGCTGTCTATTGAAGAGAAGGATTGCAATTTTCAGAAAAGAGAAAAGTTTTCTTGCAGGTAAATCTAGGAAAAATTTATAGTGTGGATCCATATTTAAAGGATATTGAAGAATATAAGTTGGCCCAATTTAAATGCCACCTTTTTCATGGTCCTCTCTTATTTTTCTCTCTCCTCCCTTTCCAATTACACTTGTTTCCTTTGTTTCCCCTCTGATCTCCTATAGTACTTTATTGGTAGCAGTCTTAAAAGCATTTATAACATACTGCCTTATTATTGTTATTTGTGATTATGTTTTATCAACCCCATTAGACTGTGATTTACCCTTTTACTTTTATTCAGTGCCTTTGTTCATAAAAGTAACTAACATTTGTCGTGTGCTTTTACCATGTGGCAGGCACTGGGCAACGCTGTTATGTGCTTTGCTTCATTTTATCCCCACAATCCGCCTCTGAGGCCACAATTCCCACAATACTGTTATTGTCCTTGTTTTACTGATAAGAAAACTGTGGTTTGAAGAGAAGGAATTAATATGCCCCAAATGTCACATCTGGTAACCGGTAGATTAGAATCCACATCTGATTGATTACAAAGAGATTGTTCTTAACTGCTATGTCCAATTCTAGGCAGTGCTGTTGCCAGGGCTTTTATTTATTTATTTTTTTTACAGAATCGGTGGAAACATTCGGGATGTGAATTAAAACATTATGTTTTTCATTCTTGGCCCTCAATTTTGGGGGCTGAGGAAAGGGTTTGAGTGAAGTAATTTGAATGAAGGAGTTTGGAAGAAGAAGTCTATATTGCCACCCATCCCGTATTAACTCTGTACACCCTGGTGTTTGGACATCCTTAGGAAGCCTTGGAATGAAGAAGTCAGGATCATTCTTTCTCATTAGTCAGGTTATGGTTTCATGCTTCAGTACAAATGACCATGAAATCTTAGTGGTTACAACAAAGGTTCATGTTCACACTGAGTGTCTGTTGCAGGTTGGCTGTGATTCTACTCAATTTTGTCATCATTCTTCTACTCTTGCTGACAGAGCAGCCCTATCTGGGTCATTGACAGCCTGTGGCCAAGGGAAATGAGACATGGTGAATGTGAGCTGGCTCTGAAAGTTCTTACTTGGAATTGACATGCATCACTTCTGCCCACATTTCGCTGGCCAAAGAAAGTAATGTTGACACTCCTGAGTTCAACAGGGTAGGGATGTACAAACTTTGCGCAAGAGGAACAAAATAAATCACCTAAATGTCAAATATAATGTCAACAGAGCAAGGATGTATAATCTTCCAAGAGGGAGGTTAGATTCCAGGGAGGGGCTGCAGATATTTTTCACAGTAATACAATCTACCATATTTTTCACTGCCTGGCCACAACGAACCTAGGTATTCCAGCCTAAAGTTTTGTTAGAAGAAGTGGCAAAGCCATGACCATTCTGATTGGGGGAGGAGAGGGCCTAAAATAAGGGCATAGTGTTAGTTTCACTAATGAGGGTGAAAGGATAAGCTAAGGCCATCTTTTACTATTTCTTCCCATGTTCCTCCACTAACCCATCCAGCCTCCATGGAGAAACAATCTGCAAGGTCTGTACACTGGAATCTGCCAGACCTGGATTCAAATCCCAACTTTACCACACACTTGTGAGAACTTGGGCAAGTTTCTGAGCCTGTTTTCTCAGATAATCTTAACTGTGTTTAATAACTATTAATATAGTTAATATAGAAACAATTATATAATTTTTTTCCAATGTCTAATTGTCACATTTCTTGTTATAATTTAGCTTATTTCTTTGTGCTCAGAATTCAGGATATATCACTGGTATCATTGGTAGCTTCTTAAATACTTAGAAAGCGTTAAGTGCCTGTCTCCTGCCCCTAATGTCCCAGGTTCTCCAAACCATGGGACGTCAGCCTGTCTTCCTTCAGAGATCATGAACTCTGATTGTTAACACTCACTTACTTCTAGACTTTTTCTTCTTTCAACAGGTAGCCCGAAGGCATGCCTAACATATCCAGGAAGATATGAGTAATATCAAATACAGCAGAGAGATTGCATCCTTGCTTTGAGGCTGATGTGTACGTATATCAGATTTCATTAACCATAAGGCGTTGCTGAATTATTATTCTTTTGATGCACCAGTTAACTCAAAGTGGGAGGGGGAAAAAAGTGAGCAGAGCAGTCAACAACCAGAAATTACCTCCTTGTTGGCAATCTCTTCCTCCCAGGGCAGGAGTCCTCAGGGTACTTACCATTTACTCTGTGGGGAAATCAATTTGCCTCTTGTTTCCCCCATCAAGAGGAAGCAACAAAGACCTAAAACACTGGCTATTGTCCTGAATTCCTGGGGATTTGCCTGTCTTGCTTGGGTGAAATCTCCTCTTTGTAGCTCACTTGTGTATTTCATAAAAAGAGAGAGTCACACATTGACTTTTCAGTGAGATAGATGTTACATAGAGACAGTTGTGTTTTGATTAAAACAATCTAATTCCAATAGACAAGAAATGTTGTGTCTTAATTCTCAGGGGTTTAAAAATACATTGCAATAAAGAACATTTGTTTTTTCTGATATATATCATTGTGTTTATTGGGCAGATGGAAAAAATAGTGTACCTGGGGCAGATCATTCCTTTTGTTGTCTGGGTAAATGAATGAGGTTGTGATTCTGGGCTTGCTTGGACATCCTGGGTCCCTAGGCCTCCATTTAGTGTGGAGATGGAGGGTGGGAGGGACAAATAAACTCAAAGATTTTGCAGACCGTTGAGCTAGGGAAATTGGGCAAAACATTAAATCTAAGTAGAGAAGAACAAGGAGGAAAGTTTGTGTATCTGACTCTCAACATAGACAAGATGATGTTTTAGTGTTCACAGGGAGTAGGAGTAAGGAATTCCCTCTGGGGAGGCAGAAGTAGTTGATGACTTTGGTTTATAAATTGTCACTGGGCTGGTTTCTGGAAGCCACAGAATTAACACATTGTATTGTCTGCATGGAAGGCACTAAAAACTGCTTTATCAAGAAGGCCCCAGTGGTAAGCTGCTCCTTAGCTTTTAGAAGAGTTTCAACTGTGTGAGGCCTCTTAGGAGTTAAACAACATGGTCACTGGGTGGTGGGCAAACATTTGACAACAAGTTTCCTACTGGACAGTAAAGGGTGAATGAAAATATAGACATTTTCAGTCTGAGCTGACAAGTTTGATTGGTTTGACTAGTATTTCCAAAGTCAGCTGGAATTAGAAGCTTTTTAAAAAATTCAGTTACCAAGGCCCTACCTGGGACCCCAGGAATCAGAAATTCTGGGGATGAATGAATCAGAGTCTGTATTGAAAAGCTTCCTGGGTGATTCTAACATAGTCTTTCCATGGGAAGTTTGGGAACCACTGGATTAGAGCACGCGGCTAATGAAGTTTGCTCTGGTTACAGACCCACTTTATGATGAATAGAGAAACAAACACACCAACACCCAAAACCCAATGTAATGATTTTCTACGTGTGAATGAACACCAGTTACTACTAAAAGTGAAAGCACTAGAAGAGCAAATAGATAGTTTTTGATCTTTGATTAATGTTGTGGAAACATTATCTCTGAGCAGAATGTTTTGATTTAGTTCAACATATTATTGAGTGTCTGCAATCTGCCAGGCACTGTGCTAGTTTCTGTGGAATACAAACATAACCTTTGATTTCTGTTTCTGCAGAGTTTACAATTCAATTGCTATTTGGAAAAGGTCTAATTACTCTTTGGGAATATGATACAGGTTTGGAGATTATGAGGTCAAGAACTATTCTCATTGTAAATAGGGCATATGGCCATATTTGGATGAGTGGAAGGAAAGGGATCAAGAACACCTTTGCTAACATACTTACGGTAGACAGTGTAGATACCCAAAGCCACAACCTACTCATCTTTTCCCCTCGACTGCCTCCTCCTCCGGAGCCTGGAGAGGCAGCTCCTGGGATCCCTCACTGCTGGATGTGGCCATGTGACCCAGTTCCATCCAGTGAGAGGCGAAGAGAAGCTTTCTGGGAAAGAGCTTTCTCTTCTAGATCAGAAAGCAGTGCATGAATTGCCCCCCACGCCCTCTGCCTCCTGCTTCTTGCCTTTGGGGATATGTTACTTAGAGTTGATGTGACCATTTTGATGCCATGGGAAAATACTGAGAGAACCTCAGAGTCCCAAATCCAGAGACTTGGTACTGTTAAGTCACTGAATCCAGGCCTCAAATAGCATACCTTCTCTGTAAGAAAAATCTTACATTGCTTAAGCCGATATTTGTCAGATATTTTTTACTTGCAGTCAAAAGAATTCCTAACAGGTACAGTAGTACAATGCAGGGGCTGTTTCAACTGTTGGCTTTATCTGAGCCTTCAAGATTTTGGAAAAGAAGTTATTAACTCCCTTTTCTGGCTCAAAATATGGAACAAGATAAGCATTGTCATGAAATTTGTTGTTATTGCCTGTTCAATTTCCATTTTTCCTTCTTTTTGGTAATATTAATATTATCCTGATTTCTCCTGGGGAGCTGCCCCTTTCCCACCCTCAGTCCTTGGAGTTCAGTGGTGCTGACTCCACTCCTGACAACAGGATTGGGTGTGAGTCTTAGGCGTGGCAAGTCAGAGCATTGCACCCCTGTGATATCGTGGCTGGTTCAGGGATGGGACCAAGAAACAGAGAGAATAGAATCAGATATGAATGGCAATGGTCAAGCTACTTGATTGGGAAATGCCTGAAGCCTGGTCTTAATCCAAAAATTAGTATATGAACAAATAGATTCTTTTTAGTAAGGGTAGTTTGAGTTAAATTTCTGACACTAGCAACCAAAATAGAGCTATTCCCTAGAGCCATACCATTTTCATTATCCATGGATTAGCATTGGAATAGCCTAAGAGCAGCTATACAAATCAGAGATGCTGTAAAGGGAATTCCTGTTCAAAGTAAATGACCACTCGGTTCTCGTTCCCTTCTCAAATTATATGTTACTATAAACATCCTGGGCCTGTAGGAACATTATGGCAATGGGAGGAGCGTGCTGCTTTAAGGGATGGTGCACAGTGTACCTTAAATGCCAGATGAGTTGAAAGGAGTGTGGGAATGTCAGCTTCATGGAAATAACACCAAGACTATTAGGCTAGAAACATATTCTTCTCCCTTTTCAGAACTGGATTCTATTGTAGACCCTGGTTAGCTACATTGATATGAGCAAGTCCTTAATTCATTGATGACTCAGTAAACTCATTTGTAAAATAAGAATATAATTTTATAGTAAAGGAAACCTTGGGAGAAGAACTATGTAGCGGCAGAGAGAAACAATGTTTATTGTGGATCTACTAAGGGCCAAGCGTTGTGCTACATGCTTTACTTCTAATTCTTTTATTTAAATTTTACAATCATGAAATGAAGAACATGTTGTTATCCCATTTTTTTAGATGAAATGATAGAAACTTAGGAAGGCTGATTAAGTTTATCAGAAGTTATACAGCCAGTGAATGGATGAGCTAGACTTTAAATACTGTCTTTGAGGTCAAAGGCTGAGTTATTAATTACCGTATCAGACTAATTCAAACCCCTTATTTTTCAGATATGCTTAAGCCTGAACAATGATTGAGTGACAAATCTGGTACTAGCCCTCATGTCTCCAGGCTTTCATATACTCTGCTAATGATATCCGCACTGTCTGTCTCATTGGAATTTTTGTCTGAAATGAAACAATGTCTAGTAAAGTGATTTGAAGGGTGTAATGTGTTGTACAACATCATTTGGAGCCCTGAGCTTGAAATCTCTCAGGTCTCTTTCTTTCTTTTTTTCCCCTCCATCATTAGTCTTTGCTTCTCTCCATGGGCTTTTTTCTTTTTTTAAGACTGGTTATCTCAACCAGACTGGCAGTACAGCAGTAAATCTGGACTGATATCTTCTCAACTTTCCCCACAGAAGAATTGGCTTAAATGAATTTAGAGGCTTATTTGTCTCACATGACAAGAAGTACAGATACAGGCAACTGCTGGAGTTGGCTTGGTAGCTCCAGGATGCCAAGAAAAACATTTTGGTGGTTCATTCCTAAATTTGTTTCAACTAACAGTTTTTTCTGTTACTTGAAGGTGCAAACATATTACACATGACTCCAGTTGAAGAACTGAAGGAACATGGTAATTGTTTTAGGGGTGAGCAATTGTCCTAAGTCAGGTTAGACAGAGTCCTTACCTGGGAACATTTGAAAGTGAATTTACTAAGTGAATTTACATTTACTAAGAAAAACTTTCCTCCATGTCATATGGCTACCCTTAGCTACAAAAGAGGTTGAGAAATGAGTATTTAGCTTTCCAGGCTCTAGGGTAGAAGAAGATGTTGTCAACATTACTAATGTCCACTATTATCTAGTTCTCTATTTCCAAGAGCACTTCCTCATCCCATGAAGTTAAGTGTGGTCATGCGGGTAGTTCTTCCCAATGTGGCATATATTATATAACGCATGTCATTTTCAGGCCAAGCATTCAAGAGCCACTACCTGAGTCTCTATGCTCCCTTCCACACCGCAGCAAGCACGGAAACAAAACTTACTGTAAGGATACCACAAGACTGAAGCACCTGTGTCGCTGAGACCTAGCATGGGGGACAGCTGTGCTGAGGACTTGCTTGGCCTTGTAGTGGGCTTGCATGGGTGGGAAATAAGGATTTTTTTCTTTAAATCATTGAAATTTGGGGTTATTTGTTATCACAGCATAACTTAGCGTATCCTGGCTATTAGAAAAGCAAAGCAAAGAAAAGGAGCATTGGATATAGGAATTGTGTGAGCCAGCTTGCAGTGTCTGCCAAAGGTGGGTCATTATGGTCACAATTATATCATGTGTTAGAGGGAAGTGGAGGTGGAGAAATGGTAACAGGCAGGACTACAAAGACATTGCTGTGAGCCTAGCTACCACCATAGACCTGAGACTACTGCAATTGTCAAATGAATTCTCCTTTATCAAGGAGAATAATATCCAAAGAATATTAAGCACCATTCCATGCACTTTCTAAGTACTGTGGCTGTCACGATCAATAAGGTACATATATCACAGGTTTTCTAGCAGGGAACCCTGCTATTGAATCATTAATTACAAGTGTGTTAAGTGTCTCAAAAAAGCAAAGTGCTGTTGGTACCTCTAATACATGGATTCATATAGGCTATGGGATCAGGGAATGCTTTCTAGAGGAAATAATATTTAAACTGAAACCCAATGAATGAGAACATATTCTCTAGTTTCATAGATAGGGATGAGAGAATTCTCTAGGTACGGAAAACAGTAAGGGCCAAGCCCAAGCTGAGAAACTTCATGGCATATTCAGGAACCAAGGGGAGGCCACTAGGGAGGGAATGTAGAAAATGCAGGGAAAAGAACAATAATTACAGATCAGTTATAGTGCTTGATTCATTTGGTTTTTTTCTGCACCCTCTTACTAATTTATTGGGCTTCTAACTCCTGTGCTTTATGTTCAATTTCCCCTTTCCCTGGTAAATCCACAAGAACCTATGTGCATATGCTTTTCCTTGTCCTGCTCCTAAGAAAGTATTCAGCCTTAGGCTGTTTGCCAATTTCCTCCCTTTCACTCTTCTACCTCTCTCTCTTTCCCCCTCTTTATTTCCCTCTTTAACTAGCAAAATATTCTGTGCAGGTCTTTGAGTGACACCTCCTCTGGTGAATCCGTCTAAAAATTCATCCTTTTTTCTGAGAATTTCCTATCTGCTGAGGTTTATGCAGGGGATCCTCTGGGGGCGGCTGGGAAATGCACTCACTACTTGTGCTGGTAAATGGCTTTCGGCTGTCCCTGTGCGTCTTATTGGCTGGATCCCTTAATCCTTCCAACTTCTCTCTGTCGAAATCCAGTAGTCCTGAGAGGCTGTATTCTTTGAACCCTTTTTTTTACCATGCCAAATTCAATAACATCACCTGGCCAAGCCAAACCGCCTCTGAACTTGTTTGGGTTTCTTTCATTTCATAGCACATATTGCTTCTGTTTGTTTGATTTCTTGTGGAGAATTTAATACCAGCTGTACTCTGAATTTTGCAAAGAAAATTGACTGAATTCCAATTACTTGTGTGTAACAAATACTACTATCCTGCTAAATTGCCATTTATACCAGTAAATATAGACTCAAATGCCTTTGGTTAGGCTGAATGCAATAATTTTAGAGCCCTCACTTAATGCATAAACTAGAGAACTTAAATTGAAATTCAAAGCTGTGAAGTGGGTGAGAAAAACTTCAATAAGCAACTCTTCAGACTCTTGCTATTTCACCTCACAGATCTGAGTGAGAAAATGGCCGATAACATATTACTGGCATCTTCTACATAATCTTTCATGAATTGACTCGGCCAGTTGACTGGCACATAACAGGTTTGCTTGAGGAGAAGCAGTGGCACCAATCAGATCATAGTCTGTTTCACCAGGAGTGGAGAGGATTAGATACCAGTTCAGAATGAAAAGGAACCAGAGCTCAAATGTTATACTTGCAGAATAAAAGTCTCATTTGGGAGATGATATATAAAAAAAGTCCCAGGCAACTTCTGTCACCCTATGTGTGTCCAGTTCTAAGAGATCTTAAAATGTAAGACCTATTTTGAGCAGGACAGTGCCTCAACCATTTGATAATCTTATCCGAGAAGGACATTCTGAAGTCTTCATTCTTTGGTCTAACTGTATAAGAAAGTCTCCACTCTGCTTAACAAAAGATTACTATTTTTATATATCTCTTTATTGTGAAACTGTGATTTTCAAACTCATTTTCATTGAACTTCTATTGCCTTTCCTCACCCCCTAAGAATCTCCCCACCTTTAAAAAATTTTTAATGAAGCCTTGCATGTTAAGCCCGTGAAGGATGCTTGGCTGGAGTGGGGTTGAAGGTCGAGGAACCCCACTTATGTGGTCCCTTTGCCTTTCTGTTCCTGCAGTGGCTCCCAAAGGGCTCCATGGCACCCCTAATGCATCGGGAAGCACAGTTTGAAACCCACATTGTTTCAAAAGAAGAATATGAACAATTCAATTATCTTTTGGCTAGTGGGAACTTCCTTTCCTATAGTTTGGATAGATTGCTTGAGTTTTGACTCCGCAGCTATGGCCAGAATTCCAACAATGTATCTGGGATCTGCTGGACAATGTGTTTTAATGATGTTGGAACGTAACTTGGATCCCAGTTTTATATCTTGTTCTTCAAGGGCTGGCCAGATTCTCCTGAGACATGTTTACCAGAAAGAGCCAAAGACTGAGTAGCTGTTACAACATGACATATTGAAAACCAAAGAAAACTCAAGGCAGCAAATGTCAAGGTATTGATTGAGTCTTGAAATGTATGTGTATGTCTTATGTCTAAATTTTGAAAATAAAGTCAAGGAAAAGAAAACAAAAATTTCCAAAAAGCTCATTCCTCCCCTATGTATCAATCAAAGCCATTTTCTCCCATGTATTAAAGAATTCAAAATATTAGCAAATTTCCAAATGTCCAAGATGTGAATTGATTTCTCATTTTGTATAATAAACTGAATTCTCCCCCACTTTAAAAAATCTGAATGAAACTCTTCATTGTATGTCACTAGTATAGGTCGTGTCCCATACTGGGTTGGGGGAGAGGGCTGTATTAGAAGTCTGGGGAAATAATATAGGACTGTAGGTTTTATATCTCTCTTTCTTGCTTTTTCCCTCATCTCAAAATATAAACCGAGCTGTTTGGAGGACGATTTTAGGTGAATAGGCCTTTTTATTGAAACTTAAGAAACTCCTGGGTATTCATTATCTTATTGTACCAGAACCTTGCCATCATGGTAAGAAAGGTCTCTTGATTTTATAAATTCATTAACTTAGTTCCTAATGAAGTAGATTAGTATTTTTGTGGATTAACATGTTTGACAACTGTTAGGTTTTGTTAAGCACTAAACACAGAAGCATCAAAATCCTATTTAGCTTTATAAGTAATGGCATAGCTGTTCTTTTTCCCCCTGCTGCAAACCTATGATTATCTTCTAAACATTCCATCTCAGAAAATATTCTGGTATGGTAACTTTCTTTCTTTCTTTTTTAGTGCTGGAAAGATTTTCAGCAGTCTCAGAAGGCTAATCAACTTTTTCTGCATGAATGAACTTAATCTTCTTACATTTTAAGCTTATTCCATCCTGGGATAATCTGTTTCCTATCTACCTCACATTTGGACCTGTAGGAAACCTACAACCTTGCTAACATAAAAAAGTTTTTTTCAAGATGAATGTACTTAGCGAATTAAATAAATTTATTTGAGACAATAAAGACAAATTTGTATTTTGGTTCATTCATTTCTTTAATTCATTCAATAGAATTTATTGAATACCTATTATATTCATGATCATGGGCTAAGTACAATACAGCATTAAACAAGGGCATTTTATGCCAATATATAATATTCCCTAAATTTTCCTTTCCAATTGTCTTAGTCCATTTGGGTTGCTATAACAAAACAGCTGACACTGGTAATTTATAAACAACAGAAATTTATTTTCTCACAGTTTTGGAGGCTGGAAAGTCCAAGATCAAGGTGCTGGAAAATTTTGTATCTGGTGAAGTCCTGTTTCTCACAGAGGTCACCTTCTAAGTGTCCTCACATGGCAGAAAGGACAGAAGGGCAAAAGGGGACAAAGGTGGGGTCCTCACATGGCAGAAGAGCAGAAAAGTAAAAAGAGCCTAAGCTAGTTAGTCCTCTCCAGCCCTTTTATAAGGCACTAATCCCTTCCTGAGGGCTCTGCTTAATCACTTCCCAAAGGGCCCCACCTCTTAATACAACCACAATTTGAGTTAAGTTTCCACACATGGATTTTAAGAGGCATTCAGACCACAGCACCAACTCTGCGTATTTGTATTTTGATTAGCATGGGAGAATGTTTAAATGGAATGCCGGAGTAAATGGCTTAGCTACTGTGATTAATCTCACATTATTGCAAGATGTGACCTTACTGTTTCAAATGTTTTCCTATTGTTTAAGTGAGAATCAGATGATAGACCCAGCTCCTAATGGCAAAGGATGAAACAAGCTAGCTCCAGGGCTGATATTCAGCCGGTTTGCACTTTCATAGTCATGTGGCTAGTTCACAGTTGTGTTTATTTTGATTGGTGAACGCCCCTGCCATATTGGATGGTACATATTTTGAATATCACCCCTGACTGTGTATCATTTTTCTTCCATCAGGAGAGGTGTAGAATTTATTTGAAAGGCTCTGTTAATATAAGGCAATATTGTTTTATTTCAGGAAATTTCCTTTTAGAAGAATTTAGGGCAGTCATAATTTTTGAATATCCAGCAGATATATGAAACCTCACATTGAGAAGAAATAAATTGGGAAATTTCCCCCTGTACTATTTTCTTAGTCAGTCATTCTAAAAATTGATTTACTCTGCATTGTCAGTAAAACCTCTCTCTTTATGTTCAGTCTTTCTTCTCCTGTTTTACCAGCTTTCCTCATTCCTTTCTAGTGGGAAGGACCTTGAATTTGAAAACAAGAAAATTTGCCTCTCTGTTCCTTAGTTTCTTCATCTATAGAATGGGTATGAATATTACAGATATGAATATTACAGACTGGAAATTCAGGTTTGCAAAGAGTATAATTTCATTTTCTTTTAAAAATAAAATTCCTTTCTATCTCAAGCCCAATACCACTTCGTTGAGAAAATTTAATCCTGACACTTGAGTACTTCAGTGTTTTTATTATCATTTTATGCTTACGAATAATGAATTTTGGATTTTAGCTCTTCTCGTCTTCTCCCCGGAATTGGTGGTGGGAAAGGTGCTTATGTGCATTTAGGCATTATGAGGAGGGGCAGGAGAATATAACTGCTGGCTTTTGGTGTTAGCTTATCCTGTCACCAGCCTCCAGACAGCTGTCAATCAGATTTTCATGACCTTGGGCTGCCCCCACTCTGATTCTCAGTCCGCGTTGGTATCAGTGTCCATTTGCTTCTCATCTTGACAATGAGGTCTCTTTGGTTCCACCCACACTCTTGGCCCCCTCTGTGGACACACAAAGATTTTGCCAAGCTACTGTTCATGGTTAGAATTTAAGCTTCAGCTTTTTCCTCCATTATGGAAAATTTCTAACAAACCAAAAAAGCTACATGGTTTTCACACTGAACTCCCATGTACTTACCACTTAGATTATATACCTAACATGTTACTATACTCGCTTTGTCAAATATCAGTTCATTTCTCTATCCCTCTGTGGTAGGCAGAACATCGGCCCACCCAGAGATGTTCATGTCCTAATTCCTGGAAGCTGTGAACATGCTATCTTACATGGAAAAATTTGCAGGTATGATTATGTCAAGGACTTTGAGATGAGAAGATTATCCTGGGTTATTTACTTGGATTTGTTGTAATTATAAGGATCCCTAAGGAAAGGTTCAGAGAAAGAGAGGTGACAATGTCAGCTGAGCCAGCGACTGGAAGATGCTATGCTGCTGGCTGGCTTTGAAGATGGGGTAAGGGGCAGTGAGCCACAGCACATGGGCAGCCTCTAGACACTGGAAAGGTGAAGAAGTGGATTCCCCCGGAGCCTAGCGTAGGAACAGACCGCTACCCAGACCTTTATATACCCCAGTCAAATTCATTTGGGACTTCTGATCTCCACAACAGTTAAAAACTTTTTGTTGTTTTAAACCACTAAATTTGTGGTAATTTCTTAATGGCAGCAATAGAAAATCAATATGCCCTCTATCCATCATCCATCAATTTAGCTCTTTAAAATCTTTTATACATTTGAAAGTAAGTTGCAGGCTCTGGTACACAGCCTCTCCTATAACTTAAGCATGGCTGTCATCCATGAGTTCAGTATTTGCTGATGGTTCTTTTTTATGTTGCGGTAAAATTAATATGCAATTAAATGAACAAATGTTTCCTGTAGTTTTTCATGAATTCCAAGAAAACACTTAAACCTCTGCAACCAAAAATCCCAATGGAGATAGGGAATATAGTCATCACCCCTGGGAGTTCCCTCTGTCCCTTGCCAGGAAACCCCTCCCCACCCCAGGTAACCATGGTTCTTACTTTTTGTTTCTTCTATATAAATGGTACTGTGTAGCATGGATTCTTTTGCGTAACACTTTTGTCTCTCAGCATGTCTTTGAGGTTCATCCATATTCTTGCATATATCAGTAGTCACTTCCTTTTTATTGCTGAATAGTATTATATGAATATGTCACATTTGTTCGGTCATCCATTTTTCACTTGATGAACACCTAGGCTGTTTCCAGGTTTTGGTTATTATGAATATAGATGGCATGGACATTCTAATACAGGTCTTTTTTGTGGACATATGTTCTTATTTTCTTGGGTAAGTACTTAGAAGGGGAATTTCCAGGCAACAGTTTAGTTTTATAAGAAACTGCTAGAACTTTTTTCCAATGTGGTTGTACAATCATGCACTCAGCTGCTCTACATCGTCAACATTTGATGTTGGCAGTCTTTTTAATTTTAGCTATTGTGTATTGCATTTCTTTGATGACTACTGATGTTTGCCAGGCTTTGGCTATTGAAAAGCCCAGCTTCATGTAAATCAATAACGTTGTCTATTTTTCAACTCAAGTGGCCCTTTTGTCCTAATACAAGGGAAGAGTTACCTGGTATTTATACTATACAAAATAATGATGAGGGTAAGGTCCTAGGGGAATCAGTCCCCAGTTAATAGCTCAGAGTTCTTTTCTGCTGCAAGTATCTATCCTCCCTAACTCAGAGGACCATTGTGTGGAGCAAATGAGATGATTGAAATGTGAGCTGTTATTACTTCAATCTACCTAAAATAAGGACTAAGATTTTTTTTCCTTTTGGGAAATGTCTTAAATATATACTGTATTATCACTTCTTAATCTTGACTTGGGAGCCATGTTGCTTACTCTAAATGGAGAAAGAAAGGAAAATAGTCAATGCAAGAGAGCCCTAGTTAAAACCATCAGTGTTTCTTAAGGTGAGTTTGGGAAGCCTGTCAGAACAGCTTAACTGAAGGAGAGAATATTTGTTAGTGTGTTCTACAGAGATCAATGTATTTTTCAGGTATGGGATGCTTGCATATTTATAAAAATCCTCTAAGACCTCGAGTTTGGAAGGAATATGTCAGTTTTAGATTTCAACCACTTAACTGAGACCCCATTCAAACAAGGGAACATTTTTGTTATATCGTCGGCACTGAACATATGGTTTCTTCTTCCTTTTCTTTTTTTATTCTCTTTGTATCTAGACTTGTCATGACCCCTTCTGTACTACAGAAACTCAGCTCCGGGCAAAGTTTTACAGCATAAAGTGTTCACAAACCAATTCTATCTTCTGCCAAAGTGAAGAAAAATCTGATTTTTAGAAGAAAAAATATCTCTCTCTCCCTGGAGGGAGAATAATGCTTTAGAAAGAATAGAAAGATGTTAGTTTCCCTCTCCTTTTTTGACCCCCTCCTGTTTTTTTTTTTTTTGTCTCAGCTTCTCTTTGAACTCAACAGGGCTTTCTCCTTAAACAACAAACACTCCTATATCCATAAGGCCAGCCTCCAGCTTCTCTGTTTAAAGAAATACTTCACATGTTGAGGCAATAGGAGAGCCAGTATTGTAATCTTTTCCAAAATGCTTAAAGGAAAATGCACTGCGTGTACCAGGAGAGTTTTCACCATGATTTCAAATCGTTAGATCCCACTGCTCTGCTTTGAGGCCTACAGTCTCACTTCTTCGGTGGCAATTCGAAAGTTTTTGGTTAACTTTATGAGTGTGCTCTGAGAACTCCATGTAATGTGGGCCGATGCTACAGTTTAGCTTGTGAAATAAATGTCCTATTTTTAGAGTCTTCTGTCACATTCTGAAAATCTCTTCTCAGCTAAAAAATTCTGACTTTTGATCAATAGTGCATTTCTTAACCTTTCAGTCTTGACTTATTCCTGCGTTGTGCATACTTAATTGGGTTGGGTTTGTGTATGTGTGTGTGGGGTTGAGGGTAGGGGTAGCAGCTGGGAAGATATATGCTTTTCTCTCTTTATTATTTTCAGGCTGTTAAAGATGACTGAGTGAACCGTTTAAAAATTTCAAGAGGGGAGATCTATTAAAAATAAGTGACCTTGTGCTTAAACCAAATGATTAAAATTTTAAAATTGGGTACTGAGTTTCAATGCTAAATATTCTCCCCACATTCTGAGAGCCTTCTGCCAGACTAATGCATAGCACAGAAATCTGATTTTCTAGGATGAAATGTCTAATTGAAGCCAAATTCAATATCAAAATGTAAAACTTCTGGGAATTTAATATTTTGGTTGTTAATTTAAAATCACCAACTTATGTAACATAGAAACTCTACAGATGCATGTAAGTAAATCAGATTATAGAATACCATGAATAAATTTCTGTATTTAAAAATGTCTATATTCAAGTGGTATTAATAGTTGTTCTGTCATGTTTTGTATTTGACTCTTTGTATGGAATATTGATAATAATATATTATCTTCAATGTACAGGCCATATATTTTATATTTTCTGAGATTGTTCAAATTTCAACTATTCTGTTTAGTTGTTCCAACAGGTAAACAAGTATTTATTGGATTTTGACATAGATGGTATATTGTGGTCAATTGAAAGTTAGAAAAAAATGAAAAGATGGGAAATAAATTTTCTTTCTGAGCTTTCAAATGTAAATGAAAACTTAATGGATCAGAACAGAGAGATGCAGTCCCCTTTCAGAGGTACAATGCCTTTTGGCCAGAGGGACATTAAGTTATTTGATTGACAGTCTTAATGTGCAGTGAGAAACTGTTTATAAATTCATGCTTGTGACTAATACAAGGCATTGTTTTCCTGTATGTCTATTTGCCCTCTGGTTTTTGAGCTACTGCTCTCCCAAAAGAAATTTAATTTCAATCAGTTTGTGACAGGGCTCAGGGCCCCTTTGAGGACAGACCAGCATCTAATATCTAAGAGATGAAGATTCTGACTCCTCTCTTGTCCCTAGACCCGGAAATTTATCTAGTGTCTGGGACAGGAAGACTTGGTCTTATTGCATTATAATCTGCCCAATCTATTGTCTTGGCAGGATTCTTCCCTGTCCTCGCAGAGTCTAATCTATTGAAACTCAAAAGCCAAGACGACTCCTTTTCTTTGGCTTTCGGCTCTGTCATACTATTCCCAGTCACTAGGCAGTGACTACAGAACACCTGGTTTCCTGAATGGGGGAGAGTTTCAAGGTGCCAGAAAATGTTGGGGAAAAATTCACTTATTAACGTTTTAAAATATCACTCTACCATTTATGTAGAGAATTTGTTAGCAGTTTTGTATGGGGGTGCTGTGGCCAGAGCAGGGGGTGGGGAGGACAGGTGCCGGGGTCTGCCTTAGACAGACTGCCTAGAACATAGACAAACAACCCCCATAGGAGTAATCTCCTGTGCCTGAGCAGTTATATTAAAAAAAAATTGTATCCTCTGTTTTATTTCATTTTTAAATGTTTTATTTTATTTTTTATTGACAAATAATAATCATATATGTGTGTGGGGTACAAAGTAATAGTTTGATACATGTACACATTGTGGAATGATCATCAGAGTAATTAGCACTCCATCACCTCAAATATTTCTCATTTCTTTGGGGTGAGAACATTTAAAAATCTTCTTTCTTAGTTATTTTGAAATATACATAATTAACTATCCATACCTCGCTGTACAACAGAACAGTGACACTATTATAGAGTTACTACCTGTACTATACAGTTACCAACTGTAACTTTGTACCCATGGACCACTCTCTCCCTTCCCCCCTCCCCCCAGCCTCTGCTAACCACCATTCCTCTCTATGCTTCTATGAGTTGACTTTATTTTAGTGATAGACGTAACATCCTGTTTGAACCTGCTGCTGTTGACCATTTAAACCATAGAACTAACGTCTCCCATTCTGGTTTAACCATCACAAGCTCCCTTCAGACACCTTTGCTCTGCACAGGCCTTGCCTTCGGGGAGTGAGCTGGTCATGCTATGTAAATATTTGCCCCACCTAATGGCTACAGTTCTTATTTAAAATAAATAGATTGGCTTTCTATCAATACTTGATACATATTAACACCCTGTGTATTTCATCGTCTTGATTTCCTCTGCCTATCCTTGACCCTCTGGGCTAAAAAGTGATTCAGGAGCCTACACCTGCATTCCTATGGAGCACCAGGTGGAGACAACCCTAGTGTGGCTACTGAATTAATCCTTGTGCAAGTAAAGGGCAGTTCAGGGATTTTTTAAAAGTCTATTTTGTGTTTGTGTCATCTGAATCTCTTTAAACCAGTCTTCACTGGCTTTAGCTTCCACTTGCTCCCTCAGGACATCATCCCCTTGCTATCTTTTCTCCAAGCCTTCTGGAAATTCCACCTGTCTCAAATGAATCTATAAGTCATCCGGTCAGTTACAACATGGCATTTAGCAAGCTGCTTCTCTTGCCAATTACATTCATTAAATGTAGGCATACCTCGGAGATATTGCAAGTTTGGTTCCAGATCATGACAAAAAAGCAAATATTACAATAAAGCAAATAATGCAATAAAGTGAGTCACGCAAATTTTTTGGTTTGCCAGTGCATAATAAAAGTTATGTTTATATTATACTGTAGTCTGTTAAATGTGCAACAGCATTATGTCTAAAAAATGTACATACCTTAATAAAATACTTTGCTAAAAAATGCTAACTGAGCCTTCAGTGAGTCGTAATCTTTTTGCTGGTGGAGGGTCTTGCCTTGACGTTGATGGGTGCTGACCAGTTAGAGTGTTGGTTGCTGAAGTTAAGATGGCTTTGGCAATTTCTTAAAATAAGACAACAATGAAGTTGGCTGCATCAATTGACCCTTTCATAAAAGATTTCTCTGTAGCATGTGATGCTGTTTGATACCATTTTACCCACAGTTAGAACTTCTTTCAAAATTAGAGTTAATTCACTCAAACCCTGTTGCAGCTTTATTGACTAAGTTTATGTAATATTCTAAATCCTTGGTGCTCATTTCAACAATGTTCACAGCATCTTCACCAGGAGTAGATTATATCTCAAGAAAGCTCCATGAGAAGTAACTCCTCATCCATTCAAATTTATCATGCAATTGCAGCAATTCAGTCACATCTTCAGACTTTACTTATAATTGTAGTTCTCTTGCCATTAACATTTCCACCACGTCTGTGGTTACTTCCTCCACTGAAGCCTTGAACCCCTCAAAGCCATCCATAAGGGTTGGAATCCAGTTCTTCCAAACTCCTTTAACGTTGATATTTTGAACTCCTCCCATGAGTCATGAATATTCTTAATGACGCCTAGAATTGTGAATCCTTTCCAGAAGGTTTTCAATTTATGTTGCCCAGATCCATCAGTGGAATCACTATCTATGGCACCTTACAACATGTATATCTTAAATAATAAGACTTCAAAGTCAAAATTTCTTTTTGATCCATGGGCTACAGAATAGATGTTGTATTAGCAGATATGAGAGAGAGAGTAAGAGCAAGTTATCCATGACAAAGGCTGTTGGGATTTCAGCTCATTTATTTAAAATTGAGTGCATACTCATAGAGGTCTATGAAAAGATAGTCACTGAAATGCTAATGGTGATTAATGAAGGGTGGTAGGATTTCAGGTGAATTTCCCCGTTCTACATTTCTGGGAGACATTATTGTCTTTTCTTATAATAACATTCGTGACTCTAATAAGGAGAAATGATAAAGTACTATCTGTATCTGAATTTCCTCCACTTTCTTTCTGTAAAATATGATGTTTCTTTTTCTTTAAGAACATCTTAAAGATCGAAAATGTGACACACAGGATAAATACTTAGAGGAGACTTGAAGAGGTGACATTAAGTGAAGCTGCAAATGAAGAAATTGGAAATGCTCTTAAAAAGGCGCATGGTTAGGCTCTCTAATGTTTCTCTCATTTGGACAAGCTGGGTGACTCTGACACAGACTAAGAACCCTCCTCCCCAGCCCATTCATTTCCGCTTGGCCATATGGATCATAATGACTGAGGCAGTCTGTTCAGGAGCCTCTGCCCATGTTACTGGGCAACACACACTAGTATCACAGCAAATGACTACTGGCAGGTTGTCATGAAAATAATAAGCCCATGGTCCAAAGGGAATAAAGCCGGTGCCCTTAATAAACAGTTATGGTATTGTTTTATATACTGCAATGTTCAATATCTAAAAACCATCATGTTGTAAATATTTCTCCATTTGGTATGAAGAGTTTGAACATTCCCCATACCTACCTGGTTTTCAAGGTCAGTGAATTTTGTAGAATTCTTTGCCAAGTAGCTGCTGTGATATGAATAAATTTATGTGAAAATGAACTCAGCCAGCTAGTTATTGACCAAGATTTTTTTAATGCAAGGTACTGACAGGAGAGAAGAAAAGGCAAACATAGAGGGTGAATAATAACCTAATGAAAAGAACTATTTTTTTCTTCCATTCAGGGGAAACAGTAATCTATTTTTTAAAGACAAACTTTCAAAAGTCAAAAGGGAAGGAAGATGGAATTTCAACTCCATTGAGATAGAGGAAATAAAAAAGGCATTTCCAAGGAGAAAGAATTATCTGTATGGACATAACAAAACAGAAATAAATATTTGCATTGTTTAATTTTTTTTTCCAAATATAGGAAGGCATGAACAATGATGCAACCCAAAGAATGCATGACAGGTTTAACTGAAATTTTCTTAAGTTATATTAAATACTTCCTCCAAAGTATCCAACTGCAACTAAAATAAGTTTCTTAAAAATGCTGAGTTTTTAAGGAAACAAAATAATTGCTCTTCAGGTGGGTCACAAGGAAAAGAATAAAACCCATATAGTTCTACAGCTATTTCCTGTGCCATCTAATTTCTTCCAGAACCAAAGATGGGGTCTGGTGCTTTGGGATGACAAATGCTAACATGTCAAACTAGTAATTTCATTTAATCTGTTTTGCTAAATACAATTTGGTTTGTGTAAGAGTTGTCCAAGAATCTTTCTGATACTTGTTTCAAAGTTAAAAATGTTCTCCAAGATGCGTGAGAGTCTTTTTTTCCAGCTGCTTATATTCCTGTGGTCTCCTCTGCCCCAGGGCATCTACTTCCTTACTGTCTTCCCTAACTGCCTTGTATATTCCCAGATGGGAACTCAGCCCCTTCTTCATCTCACACACACACACACACACGCACACGCACACGCACACGCACACGCACACGCACACCCCTCTCACAAATGCAGTGCACTTTAGCAGAAGTATGAAGATGGTGTTTGTGAGGCAGAAAAGAATAACTTCAATGTAAACCTTAAGCACTTGGGTTTTCAAATGTTTCTGACCATACCCAACAAGTACATTTCTCCCAGTCTCTCACTCCACTTAGCTGAGGTCTATTCGTCCGCGTTCTTCTCATCTGTCCCCAGCCCTGGAAGATCCCATTCTTGTATCACCCCCAGAAATTCCAAATTCTTTTTCCTCTTTCAGGTGGAGGCATTCAGTTCTCCTCAACTTGTCTTCCTGACTGCTCCTCCTGGGAAATTTCACTCAAACTCAGCCTGATGAGCTACTATTAAAGAAATGGGCCTTTAATGGAATGCCTCGCAATTTAGAAAATGGGAGTGGCAGTAAATCTAGAGGTAAAACTTCTTCACTACACTTCCTTTTAGTTTGCTGTTTCAAGTTAAGATGAGCTATCCAAAAGCAACGGAAATCCATCCCTTAACAAAAATTTGGATCCTTTCATTCCCACAGCTTTGAGAAGATGTAAAAAGCCACCTTCTCAACTTTTTCATTCGCTTGGGAACATATTGCTTGCAGCTGACATGTTGAGTCCTTGGAAAAGGTAAAGGCTATTGCCAGGCTTAGAGGTGGATGAGAAGAAAAGTGGAAAGACTGGCCCATTCTCTATTATTTTCTAATGAAATCAATGCTTATTACATGATTTAATTGCTGACATTTGTTGCTGCCCTTAAACTTGAAAAGTAACTACTACAGACAAATTATATTAAATTTACTTCTATGTAGCTAATGTAATAGATTTGTTTTTGGAGCTATGTAAATTCACCATTAGAAATATCATGTCTTACCAACAATAACAACATTGGAGAAGCTAAAGAAAAGACAGCAAGAGAGACATTTCAGATTTTCTCTTCCTAGTTAGCAACGGGTCAAGTGAAAAAGGAATTATTAAAATATTTCACTAGAGAGATTATTACAATGTACTTTATAGCCCATTGTCTATGACCACTCTGTGTTAAAATTGCATCAGTAGGTCAAGTCTCATGGGGATTTAACAGATGTTTGTCCACTTTCCCCCATTCCAAATCAGAAACAATTTCCTCCACCTAAATTGCCTGGATAGGTGGGTCTACCTGAAAGTACTTTCCTGGTCAGTGTTATTTATTAATTTGGGGGATTCATATCCAGAATCTTGACAGGGGATAAACTTTCAGAAATTGACTTGAAAGCCACTCTTTTGGCACAGTTATACTGGACGGATTATTGTTTTCTGAGTGCTTCCTTCAAGCATCAGTTTCAAAGTATTTTTGGAGTGGCATGCCAGTTCAATTTTTGGACTAGACTGTTGGAACTCAGAAATAAAGTCCAATTCCAAAGCCTGCTCATTTGAATGGCAATCTCTGGACGAGCGTCCAGTTTTTCAAAGTTGCTATCCTTCACTCTTTCAAGGGAAGCGGTGTGGAAATTCATTCAGGATATGCTACTAAATGGCCATCCTTAGGTTAAATGCCACCTTATAAATAAAACCATCGTCACAAAATCCTCTCCCTGAAGTCAGTTGGCACCATCATCTTGTGATATAACTTATTTCAAGATTTCCTAGGCTATTCCATCAGAAGTCATTAGGGTGTAAGTACTGGCTATATTTTATAAGGAACTTACATTTTGGGTTATTGAAGATTAAAACCTCACTTTCCTTGTAGAGACTTTTCTCAAATATCTGGAAATCTTTGGCTTTCCTTTAATATTTAAGAGTGAGGCATGAAGATACTGATTGGAATGTCATGGGCATGACAGTGGCTTGTCAACTGATAATCATAATATTATAAAAATTGGGCCCCATTGTTTTACAGGGGTATTCCCAGGTGCTATTATCTACAGTTCTTTCATTTGGGCCAGAGGCATCTTTGGACAGGTATCTCCCAACTTCTTGACTGAGGAGTATAGATTTGGCTTCCAGGGTTCTAGGAAAGAAGATATGGGAGCAGGAAGCTAGAGTTGGGTGAGTGTAGTCTCAGGGTTGTCTGTAGATAGGCAATCTTCTTTATTTCCGATGCATTAATAGTTCTTCACTGCCATCTTTTTCTGTGGCTAGCGTCCCTTAGTTTAGAGCTCCGGAGTCTCTCGAATTCAGCTTATTCAACTTATTCTCTCCTGTGATGGAGTTTGTGGAGTACTTCTTTTCCTGAAACATAAAGAAATTATTTCTCTTTTGTATTTTTTATTTGTTTTTTGTTGCTTCAACTCCTAGTTTAGACATGCCAGGATTTAGGACACACACATGCGCACACACGCGTGCACACACCACAGACACACATATATACTTCTTTATTTTTTGTAACCTGGAATAATTTTTTAACTTATTCATCATTTCTATTGAATTTTAGAGAGGCCTTGTTTTTTATCAATTGTTTGTGTCTTAGTTTCCTTATCTATAAAATCGGAATTGATTGCTAACATCCTTTCCAAATTGGAAGTTCTGTGAGATGTCAGAGGAAGCAGGATAAAAGGTCAGGCACTGGAGCTGGACTCCCAGGTTCCCGTTACTGCTTCATCTTCGTGCAGTCAGGGTTCTGGTTGCTAGCAACAGAGACCAGTCAGGCTCCCTCAGGCAGAAAAGCAAACTGCAGGAAAGTTAATGCATAGCAGAATTGATGCCAAAGCTGGAAAACTAGTTTCAGGAAATGGGTAGAAAACCATGGGGGGCTGGGCAGTGGGGAACGTGGCCAAGGTCATACCCCAGGAATAACCAGATGAGGAAGCTGCCACTGGTGCTGATGCCACTGGATATTTGCCACCAGCACACTCTTGATATTGTTGCCACTGGCACTGTGAGTAATTTCTTAACCCTCCTTCCATCTTTGTGATTGGTTGTGCCTATATCTTTAAGTCTCAAGGGATGGAGAGAGGAAACTTATGTTCCCGTTTGTTTAGTCAGAATTCTCCAGAGAAACAGAACCAATAGGTTATTTTACTATTATTTTATTTTATTTCGTATTTTATGAAATTGGCTCATGTGGTTGTAGGGACTGGCAGGTCTGAAATCTGTAGGGCAGACCAGCGAGCTGGTGATACAGGTTAGAGTTGATGTTGCAGTTTTGTGTCTGCCTTCCACAGTGCAGGCCTGGCAGGCTGAAAACTCAGGAAGTGTTTTCTATGTTGCAGTCCTGGGGCCAAATTCCTTCTTCTTTAGGAAATGTCACAGCTTGCTCTATTTTTTTTTAATAGCTGGTGTTTATTGGATACTTACAACGTGACAGGTGTTGTGCAAAGGTTTCACATAGAACCTCTTAGTCTTTTCTTCAACTAGAATGTTAGATAAGGCCCATGAGAACAGAGACCTTGTTTTGTTCACTGCTGTGCCTGAAGCAACGCCTGGCACATAGGTGGCACTCAAGGAGGGAGTGAAAGAATGATTGCGTCCTGGAGACGAGGCTCAAGGTGCTCTTGCTCTGGGCCAATGAGATGCTGAAGAGGTTTTAGGCCCTTCATCTTCAGAATGCAGCAAGCAAACATAATACACACGTCTTTCTTCTTATTGTTGACTGCATATGACTCCAAGCATGATTAGAGTGACAGTTTCTTCTCTTTACTGTGTTTACCACCCTCTCCTTTCTCATGGCAGGTGGGTGGATAAAGAAGGAAAAAATGGGGATGAGGCGAAAAGAAAACTTTGCCTTGCCATTCATCCATTATCTCATTTAGTTCTTATAACAACCCATTTTACAGAAGACGAAACTGAGACTTAGAAAGGTTAAGGAGTTGCCGAGGTCTTATGGCAAGTTAATGCCAAAGAGCCTTTCTCCAGAGCTGTGCTCTTGCCCGTTACACCAGCTGGTAGGGCGAAGAATGTGCTGTCATTATTTCCCACTGTCCCTGTTGCTTGGCTTACCACATCTCCAGGGGTAGGGCAATGCTTAGGACAGGTCCCCTGTCATTTAGGGGGATATTTAAAAGCATGCCAAATATTTTAACAATGAATTCAAAGCAAGAGATCACATTATTTTATTTTATTTCTTGGAACTAATAGTGAACTGGCTCAAGTTCATTCACTATTACTTGTAATTGGCTCAATGATTGAGGAGTATTGGGTCATGAAGGTAATTTGGGCTCAGGGTATTTGTTATAATCAGCCTGTTTACCTCCTTTGAGGTTGTCAAGGTACGAGGGTGTATTAGTGCCTATTACGTATTTGGTGGGAAGCAAGTTACCGGGTAGGGAGGGGCAGGAAGGACTGAAATTGCGGAAGTCATCCTATCCAATCTGACTGCACTGATGGTGGTTGGCAGTTACTGAAGCGAATGAGGGATGAGACTTCCACACAATACGGAGAGTGATCTGCTTTAATTGGAGTCTACGGATTACAATGTTAATTACATCTAAGAAGTACCTTCACAGTGACATCTAGACTAGATTCTGACTGAACAACAGGGCGCCATAGCCTACCCATGTTAGCAGTTACACCATTCAGTGTCCATAACAGGGTTCTTCTTCAAACATTTCCTAAGTTTTGGATGCTGGGTAGGAAGAAAAAAAAAATTACAGCTTCCCACTACAGACACTTTACCTTGTAACTTTGGGCAAGGTACTTCTCTCTCTGCTTTAGATTCCAATTCTGTAAAATGGGCATAATAACAGTAGCTACACATTTAGTTGTTGTGAAGATTAAAAAATACGTAAAGCACTTTGAAAAACGCCCTGGATAAAATAAATACTCAATAAAGTAAGGTGCTGTCAATGTAGTATTTGTCACAGCTCATGTGCCTCCCACGGCGTAGGGTATGTGAGGATGAAATACCGGAATCTGATGGAGTGAGCTGTGATCTGCATCCCTAATCAAAGGCCTCAGTGCGTGCCCACAAACAATGATGCTAATAGCTGTAATATATCGGGCTCTCATTACCTGCCAAGCACTAGGTTGGGTGCTTTACATATATTCGCTCATTATAACTTAATTCACACATTAATCCAGCAAGGTTCATGATCCTCATTTAATAGAAGAGGACACAGAGATTTAGAAATATGTGTATCTTGCCCAGAATCACACAACTAGCCCATTGTAGGGCCTACATAAGAATTCAGATTTTTCATATTTTAAATCCTGCTCTTTCAACTACGCCTCTATGCTGCCTCCAATTTAGTCCAGACGGAGGGGTCTCCTCACCAGCTCCTTTCTTTGCTTCAGTGCCTTAAATGTTACTTTGGCTTCATTGGTCTGGAAAATGAGAATCCTGAGGTTTTTCCCTAAACATCAGATTCGGGATGCTAAACCCCAGTGAGGAAGATCCTGTCCTTTATTAGACTTTAGGCTTTTCTGGAAGGAGCTCTGCCTCAGCTTCCTTCTTAAAAAAATGATTAATGCAAATTTTTGGGGTTTTTGGGGGGTTCACTCACAGGCATAGAAAAGAAAGAAAATAAAATTAAAAAAATCTTTCATGTAATTAGAACAGCTCAAGATTTAAAAAAATCCTTTATCTAAACGAATTAAGCTACTTAAATAAATTTGGGGCATGGAAAGTAGTTTATATTTAGAAAAGAAATTATTTTTGAATGTTACTTAAAAAGTTTTGAATGGTACATTGCACACCTCATAATATTCATTATGGAAAAACAAAGATTAAAAATCGGGCCAGGTACGGTGGCTCACACCTCTAATCCTAGCAGTCTGGGAGGCCGAGGCGGGAGGATCACTTGAACTGAGGAGTTCAAGTCAAGCCTGAGCAAGAACGGAGACCCCGTTTCTACTAAAAATAGAAAAAAATAGCCAGGTGTGGTTGTGCACACCTGTAGTCCCAGCTACTTGGGAGACTGAGGCAGGAGGATCGCTTGAGCCCAGGAGTTTGAGGTTGCTGTGAGCTATGATGACACCACTGCTGCTAGCCGGGGGGCGACAGAGTGAGACTCTGTCTCAAAAAAAAAAAAAAAAAAAAAAAAAATCATATGCAAGCCTTTCATTTATGGACAAAAACATCTAAGGGCTAAGTGTATCTGAACATCATTGAAAGTAGGAATTCAGCCTGTTTTCCTGAGGTCATTTGAATCTAAACATTTTATTCTAGAAGTTAGGTCTATAACCAGTCGAAATGGAGAACAAAGTGATTCTTGGGCTAATGTGGAATCCAACTTGTACGTCTCAAACTTTAATGTCCACGCTAATGACTTGGAGCTTGAGATTTTATATTTCTAACAAGTTCCCAGGTGGCTGATATTGCTGTCCATGGATCATGCTTTCAGAAGCAAGGGCCGACTACCAATTTCAGTAGTTGTCTTAGCTGAGAGGCCAACACCACCCGATAATCAGAGTACTTGGTCATTTCTTGTTGTTACTCATGTATATACATTATAATATTAATACTATACCTTGGGAGCCAATAGTTAGAGAGGGTTTTCAAGTTAACCAGAGACCGTTCCATCTAGATGTCTGGAGAAATTGATATCTATTGTTCATCCAAAGGTAGTACCATTCCTAGAAGTTGACATGAAATGTCTCATTTCATTCCTAGAACAATTATATATGAAGCATAGACAAGTGCCTCCGTTTACAGATGAGGAAGCAAAGCCCATAAAAAGTAACTTGTCCTGGCTAGTAAGTGGTGGAGTCAGGCCTTGAACCTTGGTCTCTCTGACTTGATAGCCCATGTTTTTTCCAATGTGCCATGTGCCAGTCACATTGAACAACTCTACTGTTATTGGTTTTTCTTTTCACATCATTGGATATTCCTTCTTAAAATTTTTGTTAAAAAAGAGCCAAATCCAATTTTAAAAATCTACACAAAATTGTTCATTCAACTTTCCTCTTTTATCCCATTTTCCCATTTATTCTGTAAGTCGAAATTGTTCTCTACCCTGCAAAAGCCTTGATGCTTTGTGCTGAGCTGACTGACAAAGACTTATGATTAAAAAAACTAATTGAAAAACCACCTTGTTTCTCTCTCCACAAAGCCCCAACCTTTGATCTTCTCTCAGGAGCAATTTCCAATCACCCCTTTTGTCAAAGATTGTACAGGTTTGCTATTCACTCCTACCTGGGCCCTCTCCCTCTCCCCTAAAGGAGAGGTTGGGACCTTCAATTCCCCATTGTCATTACTGTTCTATTGGAAGTCTTAGTGTAGGATTTGGTTTCCTATATGAAGGTGAAATTAAACATAGCAAACCTTATGCTCTGGCTGTTTGCACATGTTAAAACTAAGTGGGGCTTTGGCAATTACCTGATTCATGTGATCTATGCAAGTGATACCAGATCAATTTAGCACTTTAAAAAATAATATTTTTGTTTGGCCATCTATACCCAGACATTGTTAGCATGATTGAAAATAATTGGATAATTGCCAAATCACCATTTTACCTAGTGACACAAACTTGTAAAATTCTGGTGGTCTATAATAAAGACGAGAATGAACCAATTAGTTATATAGGACTTTCAAATTCTTTTTTACTGTTCAACTTTTCCTTAAGCACAAGCCAAAATATAAAATCAGTAGAATGAGGGCTACTTTGGTTGATTAAAGGGTAGGAACTTCAGAGCTCCATCTTCTCATCCTTCTTACTCTGGCTATGTTCCCCTGAGGTCCCTAAAAAAATTCTCATAGCTCTGATTGGTGACTACTGACTTAGTATACATTTTTATCTCAGGACTATTTGTTTTAACTAAAATAGCTGATCTTTGAAAAAACAATAGTATCCATGAATAACTAATAACAGCATTAGAATTTTTGTAAGTATTTGAATTTCCTTAGCTAGTATTTTATTCAGGGACCAAGATTATGCCAATTCCACTTCCTAAAATCAAGTTACAGGGTCTTGAGTTTATAGAAATTTCAGAAAGGAAGGGTAGGAAGATATATGAGTTTTGGCTTTGCTTGCTGTTCTTTCTTGCTGAGGGCTCTACTCAGTACCAGGTCTCCAGCTGTGGCATGCACAGTCTAGGAGATGTGCATCAAATGACTAAATAGGTGGCTCTCAAGACTGCGTGTGCATCACAGCCCCATGCAGAGAGACTACAGCCCAGACTTGCTGAGCAGGAAGGAGTACGGTCTTCATGGCTGTCATTTTAGAAAGACCCAGAGTTGATTCTAACACCTAGTCAGACCTGAGAATTACTGAACAAAGCTATTGAAAATTGGTCATTTTATTCTGGTCATCTTTGTACTGAATTTGGGTCCTCAACAAATTATAAATCTGAATTATTTTCAAATAGATTGTAAATCAGAATTGGCAGTTTTCCTGTTCTGAATATATATGGCATAGGATTTACCCGATCTTCTTTAAACTCAACAATATTGAAAACAAGAGCTATAATTTATTGAGCAACTACTATGTGTAGGTATGCATCATCATCATCATTGTTGTCAATGCCAACACTGACTTAACACCTGCTAAGATGTGTATATATATAATTTCATCCAGTTCTCACAAAATACTATGCTGTAAGCATCTAGTCCCCTTTTTTACAGATGGGAAAACTGAGTCATGGAAAGCACAAGCTACTCATCCAGGCTACACAGGAAATGCATATGGAATTCTGGCTTCATATCTTTACACACATTATCTCTAACCTTCACAACAGCCCAGCAAGATAGGCACTAAATCTATACCCTCATTTTACAAATGAAGAAATGAAGTCTATAAATACTTAAGTAAACAATATTAGATGCTAGAAAGCAACCTTCAGTCAAGCCAAAATAATATTTATTCCTTATGCATAAAAGACTATTTTTCTCTTATCTCTTGTGAGGGCTTGAAGAATTGCACCCAAATAGAATTCTTCCTAAACAAATGCTATTTGGAAAAGAAATGAGCTAGTAAACATTGTGAGTTTAAAAGATTATATATACCAAAGTAATTGAAATGCCTGGATATAGGTTTGGGGATTATGGAGAATGCTAGCATGGGTATCAACTCTTATCCCCTCCTTTAAATTTTACATCTAGCTTTATTTTAAATGTATAAGTATGTTAAGCCATATAATTCCTTGGATTATTTACATTCTAGTCAGGGTGACTGTTGAAGGATAGTATAATTACAAAGTACAATTTTCAAGCTGAATGAAATTGTTTGTTGTGTAATAGGTCTGTTGGGGACTGATCTCTGAAAACACCAAAAACAAATACTGGTAAGTCACGGTTAGAGGTAAAAGATCTGCAACCCCCTGAGTTAGCATATGAAACAAAAAGTGGTCCTTTCTTTGAATGGACCATTTTCTTCTGCTATTTGTTAAACTCAGAGAAAAGATTGGAAGTGCATTTTCCTTTTTGATTTTCTATTTCTCAGCATGTTATTAGAAACTGGCTGCTTTTCTACCATGTTCACAAGCTACAGGAGGAGTCTCTTTGCGTGGCAGAATGAAACATAGCTAACTGCTAATGTCCAATGTCTATGAGTTTTTTTTTTTTAATTTCAGAATATTACAGGAGTACAAACACTTTGGTTACATATATTGCCTTTGCACCACCCGAGTCAGAGCTACAAGTGTACTCATCCCCCAGAGAGTGCACACCACACCCATTAGGTGTGAATTTACCCAACCCTCCTGCCCCCTCCCACCTGCCCAACACCTGATGACTGTTACTACTATGGGTGCACATAAGTGTTGATCAGTTAATACAAATTTGATGGTGAGTACATGTGGTGCTTGTTTTTCCATTCTTGTCACACTTCATTTCAAAGAATGGGCTCTAGCTTCATCCAGGATAACACAAGAGGTATTAGTTCACCACTGTTTTGGAAACTTTTCAAAAGAAGACAGACTAATGGGCAACAAACATGAAAAATTGCTCAACATCTCTAATCATCAGGGAAATGCAAATTAAAACCACAAAGATATCGTTTAACTCCAGTGACAATGGCTTTTATCAAAAAGTCCCAAAACAACAAATGTTGGTGTGGATGCAGAGAGATAGCAACACTCATACACTGCTGGTGGGACTGCAAATTAGTAAAATCTCTATGGAAAGTAATATGGAAATACTTCAAAGAACTAAAAAAAAAGTCTATGAGGTTTTATTGGGTGGCTGAGCAGAGAGCAGTATTTCCCCAGTTCTGTGCAGCGACTCTAATATACCATTCTCATCCTCTCTGCCCCATTCCAATATCCACCTTTCATTTCTTAGTTCAACTTCATGAGATGATTCACTGAATGGTGGGCAGGTGGTTGAGATATATAAGATAGTGTCAGGTATTACAGGAAAAATATCAGCACAGAGTATGCAATTATGAGAAAAAGCTAGCAATAGAAAATTTCCCATGTCCTCACTAATATTTTTTTTCTTATATGAAATGAATTATTGTGCACAATCAATGCTTAGCTGGTCCTTTTCCATGTGATCATCACTTTCTAGAATATGTGTCTAATTTTATGCTGAAATGAGAAGAGCTTAACTTTTTCTAAATTCATTTTTATTTTGACATCAATCTAGAATCATATTTCTCTTTTATTCCTTCATTATCTCATTCCAGTCACTTCTACTGGAGGGAAGGAGGAAGGTTCATAACTTAAATTTCTGAATCATTTGTTCTGGCTGTCTATTGCTTCATAACAAACTACCCGTGAGATATTTATTATATCTCATGATTTTGTGAGTCAGTAATTTTGGCAGGGCTCAGCTGGATAAATTTTTTCTGCTCTATGTGATGCTGACTGGAAGAACTAGTTTGATGTAGAGGTTCCAGGATGGCTTTAATCACATTCCCGACACCTTGGTGAGATGGCTCAGTTGGGCTCTTGTCCTTCTTGTAGGCTCAAGGTCTCTCTGCATAGTCTTTTCAGTAGGTAGTTGGATTTTTTATATGGCAGCTTAGGGCTCCAAGAAACCAAGGCAGAAACTGTCCATTCTCTCTACTCAAGAAGTTGCCGCTGGCCTCGATGGAATTATTTTTAAGTGCTCAAATTATTTAGTTTACTTTTAAATAATTAAAGCACAATTATAATAAATGAAATAGTTTAAAGACTTTTAAAACTGTAATCTAGGGAGATGCATGAGCTCTTTTGTGTTATTATGAACGTAATTGGTACCAGTGCATTAAAAGGCGAGGTAAACAAGAGGTGTCAGACGAAGAAAAATTTCTCTAAGAAATGCACCGTAGTTCATCACAAATTAATAAAAGAAAAAAAAAAGAAAAAAACTCAACTTCTTCCAGATTGGCTATATCCTAAAAATGTTTGCCAAAATTGTATTTCTCTTTTCTCATTGTATCCTGCAGTACAATTGAGAAGTACACAGAATTTTCGAGTCCCATGAGGAAAAGATTAACCCTCTTCTCTTCTTATACAAACTTGAGATAGCAAAATGGGCCTCTTCACAATTTTCAAGATGAAGGCATTTTCATGCTTTTACCAGATAATCAATAAAACACATAAATGGCACCAGTGAAGTGCTACTCTGTTTTCCATTGCCAAGAGATGCTCTGCGTTTGAAACTTGATTTTTCAGACACCTACTACTCAATTAGAACATGTTTTTGCCATCTTATGTGTGACTATTCCCTAAATCATATTACAACATTATCAAAGTTCACCACGTACACAGAAGTCGCTCCAGCTAAGGTGTCATGCTAAGTAAATGCGAAGTGCTTTTCACTTTAAATTTCATCCGGTAGGTAATTACAAAATACAGACTCAGAATAGTGATGTTTGGCTGATTTCTCTAGTTTGCTCAGTTTTCCTCTGGAGGCACTCATCTATTTCTGAGGAACAGCAGAACTTGGAATTCTAGGTCCTTCTGCAAATGAAGGAAAGGAATGTGGGATGAAGAGGAGACAAAGGGAAGGATACAGAGTAGCTAATGAAATAAGGGGCTTGTAGTGGACAGAACAGGACTGAGAACAGGAGAGTGCTCCCCATCTATGGAAAAGCAGCCACACCCAATCTGCAGTTCTATTTCCCACCACAATGCACACACCAAGCTCTTTCTTTGGTTCTTACAACTTACGGTATATACATTCAGATGCAATAGCCTATCAGGGAGGGGAGGAAATGAGCCAAGTTCATGAAGAGTCTAATACAGAGAAGGAAATTTGTTGTACTGTCGTGATGATGTTCCACACGCACCACGAATGAGTACTGCATGGGCCAGGGAGGGTGGAGAGGTGTGATGCGTGAGGTATTTGTGATCCTTTGTTGGGGCTACCATATTAGGAGTTTCTGAAGACTAGCAATTCAGTACCAAGGGAGAAAATGCCCTGAAAGAGCACAGTCCATTGAGGGTGTACATTCGATTCTGTTCTTTCCTGTGGAAAGTTAATATGGCTCTTATCAGTGTGTTTGAACATTTGCTGAGAATTTAGGGAAGTTGTAATAAAATTTGCTTATTTAATTTTTAATTCATGAGGTTAAAAAATTTATCCCTAAAAACCACTCGGTTTCATTTTCTTTCACAGAGATAGTAAAAAAGGAGCATTTAAAAAAATTGGGTGCAACCACCTTGCTTTATACATATTCATAAGTCCAGCCAGGACAAAGTACACAGTATGAATGATTTTACTTAGTTTCATTTTTTTTAAAGGACGAATTTTTATTTCCACATAATTAAATCTAATGACTTTTAATCGCAATCCCCCTAAATATCAAAGAATTGCCTGCTCCTTGAAGGTTCTTGAACTTTTTTTGAAATTGCCCTTTTAAAAAGGATCACGGGGCAGCTGTCGGAAGGTTTTCTTCTCGATTTACAACTCGGGCATAGATTTAAGGAGAGTGTAATTACCAGATACAATCCCTAAACAGAATTGAATTGCTTCCTGGGTGCCAACCTTGTTGCAGGCTGACCTTCAAGGAGAACAAAACAACACGGCAGCTCTGTCCTTGTTAGATTTTAGCAGGATCTAAAACTTTTTTTTTCTAGGCACAAATGGGACAAGGAAAGCTGGTATTGCTTTGTCCTTTGATCATTTTTATCTACTTGGTCAGAGCACAAGAAGTCCCGGTTATCAATGCCTTTCCTTAAAAGCAAAACAAAACTTATTAAAAGAGCAATTCTGAAAGATTCACAATAAATCACTTGCTCTGAAAATTGAACCAGTCCAACAGTCTCTAAATCAACCACCTACTTGTTCTTCTCTGAAGAAAACAAAAATCATTTATTGTCCATGAGGCCACAGTGGGAGATTGACCATGGAAAACCCTAAGTCAGGAAATAGGGTCTCAACTCCCAGGTTAGTTCATAGTCTGGAAATAGCCACGTCTAATTCTTCTACTTGATCGTGCAAAACAAGATTTCTTCACAGACAAATTTTGTTTTTTTTCCTCACCAGTCATTATGTATGATAAGTGTTAGCTTGGTATATGCTTCCTTTTTCTCTAGAAATAATGCATTTTGTTATATTCAACATCCTTTTTAGTGTTCCGATAATTAGCTGGTGGGGTGGGAAAAAAATTCTACAAAAATCGGTTGGCTGGTGGAATTTGTAGGCTAGTACTTTTTGCTGCCTATACACATGCTCATACAGTATGCACACGTGTACCTTCATTCATACAAACACATGCATGCACGTGTACATTGCTTGAACACGTGCTGTGCACACACAATCTTTCTCTTCATTCCTTCATATACAAAAGAGCCAAATAAAATACAACGCCTACCAATAGCCGGGCTTCTAATTGCTTTTCTGAGCAGAAAATGAGGGCAGGTAAGGCAGGGGCAGCAATCAGAATAGAGAATGCCAGTTTATCTATCCTTTCTTAATTGCAACCACTCTGCATGTCTCCCTCACCTGTTGTCTCACTCCACTACCACTGTGCCTCCCTATCATTCCACACATATTTAATAAAGGTATTTGACCTTGTTCTTCGGGAATAATTATTTTCATTCCTTTATACAAACACACACAGAAAAACACTGTTAAAAGCTTTTTTTTTAAAAAAAAAATTATCTTGCATTGTGAATGACAAAATGTGAGGCGTCTGACAGGCAGCCAGCCACCTGTGAAGATGGTTTTTAAACAGATGGTGCGGCAGCAAATTAGTTCAAATGTAGACATCGAAATATAAACCTGGAAAACGTTCACAGATGAGGATTATGATCATCCTCATGATCCGGACCCATTGGCCAGTTTGTTCTGGTTAGAATAAAATGATTTTATTCTTGTGAAAGATTTTTAGAAAACGACATTAGGAATTTTGTATTTTGGGAATAAAATATGACCCTTAAGATTAGAAAGGGGTCTTTCCTACAAATCCCAAATGCCTCCTCCTTTCTGGCACTTGCATTTTTTCTCTTGGCAACCAGCTACCCCTTATTGGCCTTTGTAAGAGGTTAATGAAGGCGCTTCACGTCCTGGCCTCTGTCTGCCTTTCCCATTCTCTCCTCCCCTCTGTCCTTAGTGGGTCATGCCCCCCTCGTGCTGGTCCACTCTGCAGATGGCTGCACTTGGTTTTGCTATCTTCTGGGCCTTCACGTATGCAGTTTGCTTTCTAAGATGACTTTTCTGCCCTTCTCAAGTGTCAAATTCCTATTTACCCACCTAAATGCTCCTTGAGGGTCACCTTTTCCTTGAAGATTCTCTGAATATACTATCAACCTGTCCCACCGGGGCAGAGTAAAGAAATCCTACCACCACATAACCCTGTTCCATAGCATGCACGTACTCTTACACCACCTCCTTGAGCTCTGGGAGGGAAGCAGGTGCTCCTTATCATCTCTTATTCTGAGCACCTGCAATCGTGGCTGGCATATATTCAATGCATTGTCAGTAAACATTTGTTAAAAAAAATTAGCGATGGTTACATATTTGTGCTGAGACTGTAAGTTTCCTGCAGGTCAGGACCATGTTTTGTTCATTTCTTTTATATGAACCAGCAAAGTCACTTTCACTAAAGTACCTAATGAGTGTCATTGCATTTAGTTGTGAGGGAGCGGGAAAAACATGGCACTGGGAGTCGAGTCAAGAAAATAGGGTTCTAGTCCTTTCTCTGCCAACAATTCATTAGGCAAGTTAAGATAAGTAATAAAGATTTTCTGAACATCAGTGTCCTTTCATAAAAATTGGAGAATAATCACACATCTGCTGTTTACAGGCCTCTAGTGGGGACCAAACTCATTTTCCAGGTTGGGAAGTGCTTGGGGAAGCAAGAGGCAGTATAGCGTGGTGAGAATGAGCTTGTGCTCTGGAGTCTAACTGCCTCCATTACCTCTCAGTTGTGTGATCCTGGGCACATTAGTTTACATCTCTGAGCCTCAGTTTCTCCATCTGTAAAATGGGGATAAGGATAGTATCTACCTAATGAAATTGCTGTGGAGTTTAAATAATTTGTGTAAAGCACTTAGTTAAGGAACTTTGAATATTGTCCTAAGAAATAATAGATTTTTTAAAAATTATAGTTTAAAATTTATATAAACACAGGGTGTTATTATTGCTCTTTGATGAATTATTCTTCTTCTTTTTAAAGCCAGTAGAAGGGGAGCCACCCAGATCTAGAAAAGTAGATACCATACTCTCTCTTCCCTTTGCATGGCATCTCCTCTAGCCAGTTTTAGACTCTGTTGTCACAGGCAAGACAGCAGACGATGGCAGATTCCCTTTCTGTGGTGGAGGGTGGTGCAAACCATATGGACAGCGCACAGGCTCCAGCTCTGTCTTGTTTTCTCCCTGACTCTTCAAACATTTCCCGCTTATAAGATGGGAGCCCTGTGACAGACAGGAAAAGAACACATATGTAGGCAACTCCCAGCAATGGAGAGGTCTATTCCCTTTTCAACTTGCTGTTGCTTGCCATCCCTGGTCCTAGACAACTGCCTTAGGCAGCTCTGATTTGTAATTTTCTAGGATTCTTTCCATCTTTCTACCTTCCCCAAGGTTGGACACAGCTTTTTTTTATTAATTCAAAGCAAAATAAACATTTTTCAATCTCAGGACTGGAGGATAACATAACGCAATTGCAACAAGAAAATGCGAAATTCATTACTCTTAATGTCTATTTGCATTCTTCTTTAGAGTCCTCTATTAGCCTCCTGTATCCTCAACCTTAGCTCAGGAGCAAGGTCTCAGTTCCCTCCCACAGTGATCATGTTCCCACTGCTCCTTGAAATTCAGACTCCTGTTTCCCTGGGATGCATTAGAACACCAACTTGCATGTCATTTTAGGAAGCACATTCATCCCCACCTGCAGGGTGTGGTCCCTACTGTGGTTGGCAATGCATTCTCCAAAACTGAAATCACTCAGTCTTAAAGGCTGCCATGTTTGGAAAATTAGTCTAAATGTATATTTTGAAAAAAAGGCTCAGCACAATTTTACCAAAGATACCCCCACTTTGCATCTCTAGGCAAGATACACATCTGTATGTCTAAAATGGCTCACTCAAAGTTGTTCCTTCTAAGATAGAGGGAGGAGCTTAACTGAAGGACAAATTCTATTAATAAGCATTTCAAAGTGGTTGCTGCCTGTGCCCAATATATCCTCCTTGCCACTTTATAATCTTCCACTTTGAAATAAAGATACAGACTCTATTTCCATGAACAGGAAAGGTTACTAGGAGCTTTCACTGAGCAGTTTGTCCCTTCTTAATTCTGCTAGGAGAATAAAATTCTACTATCAAGAACTAAGAAGGGTGTTAAGAGGCAACTAAACCTGCCACATCATTATGTGCAAAAAGACAAGCTCAGTTTAATTATTTCCTCTGTTTTGTTCTAATTTAGAAACAATTTTAGTAGTTCTTAGCTTAAAAAAAAAAAAAGTGCCTAAGGACTATTTCCAAACTTTCTTGCAATTTTAATACACACAATGTGACAGAAAATGATCAAAAACATATTTTCCCTGATATTCTGAAGAATTTTCCAAACATGACACATTAGGAAAGCTCAAAATAATGGTGTCTGCCAATAAAAACTGTTGCTTCCCAAAGAGTATTCACATATCGGGAGATAACCATGATGCTAATTTTTATCAGCAGGGAAAGATGAAAAAATATTGGTGTAAGATGTTAATTGCCAATGGAAGAAAATGAACTCTGGATTTAGTTTGAGGTTGAGATTTGGGTTCAAATCCCAGGTCTGCCACTTATTAGCTGCGTGAACTCAAGGAAGTTATTTAACCTCTTCTTGCCAAAATAAACTCCCTCTATAAAATGAAGATAATGGAAGTAAATGCATCATAGGTTGTGGTGAGATTTAAGACAATTGATATGAATAAAGATGATACACATGCTGGCATGGTGCCCAGCATGAAGCTCAATGCTCGATATGTCTTAGCTCTTACTGACATCATTATTGCTGCTGCTGTTGTCATTAGGAGAAGAAAAAAATCTGGCCCCAAGGAAATTTATTACTGTGATAGTAAGACACTTCTCCTTTCCAAGATCGTTCCAAGTCTAGTTCTACTCAAATATATGGGTGCAATGTCCTGGAATGGGGTAAAATCTTGCCTTCTTCCCAGAATGCCAGAAAACAAAACAAAAACAGCCGTCTCTTCTAAATCTTTTGGAATTGGTTCATACCACCTTGTGGGTATCTTCTTTAAAATTCCACTCCGTATTTTTTATACCCTTTGAAATTCATACAAAATCAATATGTAGAAGTCAGCTTTATAAGAATTAAATTTCTACAAAACATTTCTATTTGGAATTCAAGTCTCACGAAGCACTGATCCATGCTTTTTATTACTATTAGAATAAATGGATGCAGTGCTTTATTATACTTCCTGAGCAGTGGGTAAGAGACCATGAAAAATCCACATAATCCAAGACTGGCTGCCTCAAAGTCCCCTGGGAAGAAGAGGGATGGCTTGCTAAGAGGTTTTAAAGAACAACAGGTGCTAAGACATTTTGACCCATTAAATTTATATTGGCTTCATAGCTTTCAAGCTTCTCATGCTGTCTCTGCCTTTGCTGCTGTCTAAAAGCCACAAGATGGAAACAATCAAGTTTTCATGCATAGGTTGAGCGGATAAGATGATTAAAATAAGAACAAACAAGATACTAGATGGTTCCATCTTGGCTCTTGCATTGTTACTTATTCAATGCAGCTTATGAACAGCATTCTTTTGTTGGTAAGAACAAACACCAGAGAAATAGGAGAAGAGTTTACCACCCTTATGGAGGAGACTTGGGGTTTCAGGAGAGACTCCTACTCCAGCCTAGCCAACTACCCCTAAGCAAGTGAGAGTTCACAAATGTTTCCCCACCCCTAGCTTTTTTGCATGCCCCTACAGCACAACAGTGACACCCTGATGAGGAAGTCTGCTGGAGGAATGCAGTTGCAGAAGCAAAGCAGTAAATAAAGGCCAGGCTTCCTGGGATGAGCTACAAATCATAGCAGAGCTGTGCTAGGGAGGAGGTGAGATGAAGAAGGTAGACATTAAGTCTAATACGGGTATAAATGTTTGAGGTTTTTTAATGGACTGTATAACTGTTACACATGCCTCCATTATGGTAGCCAATGGTGTACGGCATAAAACTTTGCTTTTTACTGCTGTGTAACACTGCAAGATGCAGGTGTTGGGGCCCTGGTTGCAGATGGTGAATGAATGGATGGCCAAATGCTTTCCAGGAAGCAGAGCCAGGTTTGGGAGAATCAAAAAACTGGTTTCATCAACTATTGAGATCCTTTTAATTGACAAACACAAACTCTCATAGAAACAAAATTAAAAGGAACTAGAGAAGCTAGATAAGCACATTTCTTTTCACAGACTGGGGCCTAATTTCCCTTAGGTATGCACACAGGCCCATAATTGAAGTGAGTTGATGTTATCTCCTGCAAAACAAGAATGTAAATAATTTTTGTTATCAATAAAACATTTTTTTTTTTTGGTGCTGAAATTCTAACTGAAGATCCTTGGTGAATTTCTTGATTTGGAAAATGCATTAATAACTTCGCTTTAGCTTACAAAGAATTCTGCCTTTCATGAAAGCTCATCCAAGGTAAAATAAAATGCGGAAAGTAGGAAAGATGAGAAATAACCAAATAAGGGAATTAATTCAAGCAAAGAAATAAATACAAATGTCAGAGTGAAGAATAGATATAAATGTGAATATATTTTCAAATTTTCCATAGGCAATATTTCTTTAATTTTGTCTTGAGCTCAGAAATTATAATTTGGTCACAAAATAGACAAGGTGACCCCATTCTTAGTCTTTCAGTTTCAATGGAATTGCCCTTACAGTCACTTCCAGGGGTAGGGGTTGGCTGGCTTAAGTCACTGGGGATGTCCCATCTCCCAGCTGCAGTGACAGATGAAGAGGCTAAATTCAGGCTAAACAGTTACAAAAAAAAAAAAAAAAGTTTGCTGGGAATTCTGTGCAAGGAACTTTCTCTCCTCACCTGTATTTCCTGATAGAGCTATTTTCTCTTCTGCAGGCTGTGGTCTGAGCGTGTCAAGTCTCAAACTGTGCCCTGAACGGGAATCAGCCACAGGAATGAAGCTGATCCACACAAGGTCCCAGAGCTGAGAGGAGGACACTGTTTTCCTTATCTTCTCTCTCATTCTCTCTCTCTATCTCAGCTTCACTGAACACCAAGGCTGCTAGAGTTTGGTTTGTTTGTCCCTCCAAATCTCATGGTGGAATTTGATCCCCAATGTTGCAGGTGGGGCTTAATGAGAGGTGTTTGGGTCATGGGGGTGAATCCCTCATAAATAGATTAATACCTTTCCTGGGAGTAGGGGGTGGTGGTGAGTGAGTTCTTACTGCATTAGCTCCCTGAGAGCTGGTTGCTAAAAAGAGCCTGGCACCTCCCCTCTCTCTTGCTTCCTCTCTTGCCATGTGATTGCTGCACATGTGGGCTCCCCTTCTCCTTTTGCTGTGAGTGGAAGCAGTCTGCGTCCCTCACCAGAAGCCAGTCAGATGCTGGCACCATGCTTCTTACATAGCCTCCAGAATCACAGGCCAATAGACCTCTTTTCTTTGTAAATTACCCAGCCTCAGGTATTCCTTTATAGCAACACAAACTGTCTAATTGGGACTAAATTCACTCATTATTATTTTGGGTACTATTACTGTTACACATCTAACTAGCTTTTTGAATAAATTCACTATTCATTTTTAAGGAAGCAGTGCACTGTAAAAACCTTAATCAATTCTTCTCTACTTTATATATCACTTGCTTCTACAAAAAATTGCTGGATTCTGTAATCAGTACTGACAAGTTCATTATAGCCTCAAGTTTACCCTCCCTAGCTGACATATGAAGAAACTGGGGACTTAGGTCTTTGCCCTGAAACACAGGAGAAATCAATGACCGGGAGATCCTAGTTTTCCCCTGAAGAACTGTATCTACACACTTCTGGACAAATTCAATCCTTAGGAAAGATCAAGTCATCGTAAAAACAAGCTATATCTGCTTCGGTGGACTTCACAATAAAGGGAATGATATCTTTGGTTATTTACTATTCTTGGTCTCTATATGGTTATGGAGAAACTAAATAATGAAGTCCTTCAGATCCAACCTTATACCTTTGTAAAGTCTAACTCTTTCAATAATTCTTGTACATCCTATTTGGAAGAACTGACTAGAGGCTGCCATGGAAATTAGAAGTTTGCTAACATTTAGTCAAACTGACATTGAAACCTCTTCTACTCAGTTCTTTCATAACTTTCATGACCTTATAAACATCTATAAATTGAAATAAATAGCTCATCCCTTGTCCATAACATGGTATTTTATAAGCTTTGAAATATTAAGCCCAAATTTATATGCACATTTTACGTTTCAATTATAGTTTCATTAGATTTTCTAGAACTTGTTATTTGGGAAATAATTATAGATCTCTTTGTGACTTTGCTAAACTACTTTGAAATTTTAGTTGTACAAAAAGTCTGATAAGTTCACTTATACAGTATTCTTAAACATTTAACTTGGAGGCGGCTCATAATTCCACATTCGTTAACATGCTCTTGTTCTTTTAAGATTTTTAAAATTTTCAATTGAAATTACATCAAATATGTTTATTTATATATCTATTTTGCATTTAATTTAAATATCACATTCTGGGACAACATTCAAAAAGGTGGTTATTTGAACTGATGCTTTCTGAGCAGAAATAGCAGAAATATTAGTTTGGAGCAAGAGTTGACTGGTTGGGGCAATAGAGGTCCAGTGTTTAGAAAACGTGTAAGGGAAAGATGAGAGAGAACATCTGGCTCTCTCTCTAGAGAGAATTCAAACCTCTAATGGGGAAAGTCTGTGTTTTTGCTGTGTCATGTGCAATATGACTTCTATAAGCATCAAAGACTCTAATGAAAAAATAAAATCCAAGAAGAACATTTACTCACAGAAAGGTATAAGTAACTCCAGTATTGCTGAGGGTTTAGGGAAGAAGACACATTATTGGTGAGAATGTGAATTGTTGCATTCTTTTAAAAAATTTAAAATGCCCATGTTCTCTGAAAGAGGAATTCAACTTTTAGGAATTTATTTTACAACTATAGTAATAGGTAAGGACAAGAATGTTTTCTGCAGCAAATATTTGAGAAGATCTGAATGTCCAGTTTAAGAAGAATGGTTGAATAAACTACGGATTGGGGGTACTAGGGATTACTACATTGATATTTAAAAAAATGAATTAAATCTATACATATTGACCTTGAAAGTTATTTATGATATATTAAGTGAAAAAAGAAAGCTGCAAATTAATATGCATAACGCCTTCTTTTTATTGATCAAAAATGAAAACATCGTGTATGACTGTTTATGCTTCTCTATGTTTATTTATGAGCAGAGAAAGATGTGGAAGAGTGGTATTGGTTACCTCATGGGCATGGCATGGAAGATGGGAGAAGGAGATTAGTAATCACTTTTTTATACAGCTCTATATTGTTTGACCTATTGCAATGAATATACATTACTTTTGTAATAAAGAGTGAAAACAATCAGGTGGGCAGCAGAAACTACACAAAAGGTCCCAGTTGTAATTTTGTTTCATACACATATTAGTTTTCCAAGAGCTCATGCAACTTTGAGTCCCTATACATATTACAAAGTAAAAGAAGTTAGGATTGTGCAGTGTCCAAAAATGGAATTAATGCATATGACTCTAAATGTTTCCAGATATCTGAATGCTTAACTCTACATATCAGAGATATTCAAATAGTGGCTGAATACAACACAATGTCCACTACCCTGTGGCATCACATAGTATAAAAAGAGGAACCTGATCTCTCTAGTAGTGAGGATAATTAATTGTATTATGATGAACAAAGCTGTTATGGGCTGAATTGTGTATCCTCCCCCCAAAATGATATATTGAAGTCCTAACTTGTACCTGTGAATGTGAGCTTATTTGGAAATAGGGTCTTTGCAGATTTGTTATCAAGTTAAGATGAAGTCGTTAAGATAAGTCCTGACCTAATTTTACTGGTGTTTTTATAAGAGGGGAGGAATCTGGACACTGGGAGAAACATACTGGGAGAGGATGATGAAGGAAGAGTTGGAGTTATGCAGCTGCAAACCAAGACACACCAAGGATTGCAGGTGACACCAGAAGCTGAGAAAGGCATGGAACAGATTCTTCCCCAGAGCCTTCAGGTGAGAACAGAACTGTAAGACAAAACTTCTTTTTGTTTTAAGCCACTCAGTTTGTGGTAATTTGTCATGACAGTCCTAGGAAACTAACCCCAAACCCATATACACTGCCAGAGAGAAGAGAAAAAGGGAAGAAAACATAAGTGTGACCAACAAGAACCCCTGCATAATCCAAACTACACGACTAGCTATTCAAATATTATGCTTAATAATATTCTGAGAATAATGCACAGGGGAGAGAGAAAGAGAGAAATGCAGACATGAGAGACAAAGCTACTTAAAAATGACATCAACATTTAATTATGCATAATACTGGGTAATGTTTTGAAAAGAATATTCAAAACTTCAGTAAGATGCAGTTTCGCAAAAAACTTCAGCAAGAACCAAGTTGATTGACAGTTTTCATAATTATGTAATGTTTTATAACCATCTTGCTTGCATCCAAATATTTTGATGTTATTTTCCTGAGCCAAAGGTTTCTATTTCGGTAGGTAATAAAATGGGGAGGAGAAAAATGAGCCTGGTGGTGGACAAATGTGTGGGATATAGGCCATCAGTATAGTTTCAGAGGGCTATAAGATTTTTCTGGAAGTGACCATTGTTACTTACAAACAGTAGCTTTGTCTTTTAGTTCCCAAAGCAGAACTGTATATATTCTATAATATTATTGTAATCTTCAACTACAAAAGATATTGTTATTTTTTGTTAGTTTGAGTGCTTCAAAGCCAGGGCAATAACTGCTTTCTCTTGACAGTATTTCTGAAACTTAATTGCACTAACAATTAATTTAGTCATGAAATGCTCATAATTATGTAAATACGGGGTTGGGAGCAGGGGTGGCTTTTATCAAGCTCTAATCAGGTTATTTGTTAAAGTGATTCACAGGAGGTACAATACTGAAGGCTGAAGGCAGGTGCAACATGGGCAAACAACCTCACACTTCGTGAACCACTCCTGGAGCTAATGTAAAAAAGCCAGTGCCATGAAAATAAGAAGTACCACGTGTTAGTGAGAGTAAAATCTCCTGGTTGGAGGGGGAAAGTGCTATTTTGATGTTATCTGATGGGGCAATGCAGTCTGATGTTATCTGACTGTTCTGTCCTTATTCAATTAGAGACTAAAAGAGACTGCCCCCAAGGAATACATCTGTAATCTCCAATTCTCTGAATATAGAATTACTTGTATACACTACTTGATTTCTTCCAAGTCATATTTCTCCCTGAAGTCACAAGTCACCTGGGCATAGTTTCTAGCATAAATGAACCAAAACGACTTAAAGAATATTTAAGAAGCACTACTACCCGGGTGAATAGAAACTGACAATTACAAGGTTTATTTTGTGATGTGGTTGGTGAGCTTGGAGGGCCAACGGGAAAAAAGCTGGAAAACACTGTTATCCTTTCTATCTTTGGTCACTTCCTGTTTCTTTTGCTGTCTACTATTTTAAAATAATAGTTAATACTCCCTGTATATTTTTCCTCACCATCCCCTTATCACTTTAATCAGGCTTTTATTCCCATTGCCCTAATTAAATTTCTTTCTTGATGGAGCAAATGATTGCCTAGTAACTAGGCTAGGCCCTAGTTGCTTAATCCTAGGATCTTTACTAGTCTTCATTTCCCTGATTTTTTAATTCCATTGCCAATTTCTCAAATTTTCTGCTCTTTTAGCTCCCACAACTTGGACTCTTATCAGTCTGTTCTAGCTTTTCTCCATTATTGGTCTCTGTCCTCCTCCAGCCCCAAAGGCAGGGTCCCCCAAAGTGGTCCTCAGCTCTGGGATCTGCTAGACACAAATGTGAAGTAATGGAAGACAATAGGTCTACAGTTAGAGGAGTTAAAATTCTGGCTCTGAAACTTATAATTGCAGAGAGAGAGAGAGATAGAGCGCACAAGAGAATTTAAATAGTGCTTCCAGGGGTATGGGAGCGATGATTCTGTCATTCCTTTAGCTGAATTTGTTCACAGCCATCTCACACTGAACATCTCTCAGTGCTGAGTGTGGTCCTACTGTTTAAATGGTCAGAAAGTTGTTTTTTTTTAATTAAAAAGTGGTCCTTAAATTTCTTTGTCTGAGGTTCTAATAAAGAAACAGCAAACAACTCCACGCTGGTGGGAAAACTGCCTGGGTTGGATTCGCTGAAGGCCAGTACTGTATTATCTTAATAGATTAGCTTAGGGCCTCCAGAGGTGTTTTTGACTCTACAAAATATTCACTGACTTTAACATTTTAACCCCCTGCCTAAGAGAAAATGTCACTGACCTGGAGTAATTTACTTGATGTCTCTGAAGCTGGGCCTACAAATGTCCTTCACTCAGGTTATAATCAGATTATCACCCTCTCTTAAAACACTGCCAAACGTTCCAAGCTGGAGGAACAATTTTTTGGTAACCATCTAAATATTTTTGAACTTTAATATTTTGGAGCAATTTTAAGTTTACAGGAAAATTTCAAGTACAATACAAAGAATTTTCATGTATCCTTTTAGATTCTTTAGTTAACCTTTTGCCATATCTTCTTTGTCTCTCTCATTGTATACATATATAGATTTATATATACACATATATACAAAAATATATATATAAAAATATACTGTGAATATTTCTTCTCGATTCAGCATTCAGTGATTTTTGCATTGGTAGCTTGAAATTGGCTATAGTGAGAGCATTAAACCACAGAAATAAGCAAATATTACAAACCTGGGCTTTTGTTTAGTTTTCCCAGAGAGCTATTTTACCAGCATACTACTGCCTTTAACCCTAAATATTTTGTGCCTCTAAGAATGAAGACATTCTCTTACATAACTATAGTAAAAGGACCAACATAAAAAAAATTTAACACTGATAGAATGGCATTATGTAATCTAAGTCTATATTTGAACTTCATCTATGGTCCCAATAAAGTCCTTTATAGCTATTTCTCCTCCTGATTCAGGATCCAGTTCAGGTTCACACATTATATTTAGTTGTCACGTCTCTTTAGCTTTTTAAAATTGGAATAATGCCTCTTCTGTTCTTTGTCTTTATGGCTTTGATGTTTTTTGAGGAGCATAGGCCAACTGCTATGTAGAATGTCCTTTGATTTTAGTTTGCCCCATGTTTTCTTGTTATGTTTTGTTTGTCAGGAATATAATTTAACGGACAACATGTCCTCAGTGTGTGATATTAGGAGACAAATGACATTTGTCTCAATGTCAGTGATGTTAACTTTGATCACTTGGTTAAGGGAATGTCCACCAGGTTTTTTCCACAGTAAACTATGTTTCCATTTGTAATTATTTATTTATGGGATGGTACTACTATGTAAAATTTGATACAACATGAAACATTATAGTGCATGACACAAGAGGCCTAAATTATGAAAGGGAAGTAAAGGTTTTATTTGTTCTGAAAGTTTCAATGTTACAGGTTTTTGCTGTTGTTAAAATAGAATGTTAAAAAATGAAAATACAAGCTATGAGCAGCATGTTCCCGAGTTTTCGTGTTATAATCAGAAGGCTTTACTTGTGAGGTGTGTATGTGTGTGAAGGGGGAAGGAAGAGGAGCATCACAGTGTGGTACCCCCAGAAGTTGCTGCTGCTGCCAACACCCCACGAGGGTCTCTGGAACCTCAGTTACTTCATCTCTAAAGCTCAGAGAGTAGTTCTGCCCACCTGGAGAGAGTAGGGGAGGTGAAATTAAACAGTGACAGTAGCTAACATTTATTAAATGCTATGTATGTGTCAAGTACTTGGCACATGGTAGGGCATTTAAGCCTCTGATGAGGTGGGTGCCATGATTACCCTCATTTTACAGATGAAACAAGTAAAGTTCTGAGATGAGAAATGTTAAGTAACTCACCCAAGTTCATAAACGACAGAGCCAGAATCCATGCCTTTCTACTGTCCTCTTGCTTGATTTTCCCTGAAGTATGAATCGTCTTCCATTAATTTCATTTTACACATCTACTAAATATAGAATGATAGCCATATTTCAGAGTTCAAGGGCAGGGCCAGATTATGACTTCTAGAGGCTCATTTATCACATCCTGCTGCCCCTTCCACCCCTCTAAAAAATAGTTTTGGTGTCTCTGCCTGGCTTACTGCCTAGAGCAGGGTTTTTCAACCTTGCACTGTTGACACTTTGGGCCAAATAATTCCTTGTTGTGGACAGCTGTCTTGTGCCTTACAGGATGGTCAGTAGGACCTCTGGCTTCTACCCACAGTGCCAGTAGCACCTACCCTCCAGTTGTGACAAACAAAAATGTCGCCAGACATTGCCAAATGTCCCTAAGGGCAAAATCGCCCCTACCAAGACACTGCTCTAAGGCTGTGCCTGGTGGGTTACCCAGCACTGTTGGCAGCTCAGTGTCTGCCCTTGGTGGCTGTGTGATCCTAAGTCATAGTCATTCTGGCCCCAGTTTCCTTTGCAATTAGATGAACTCCATTTTCCAAATCTAACATGCATTCCTAATGTGGACTAAAATGAAAGGGCAATTCAAAGTTTTAGCTCTTCCTCTCCAGCTGTTTGAAAAGCAAACTCTCTTTGCTTTTTGGAAATGTCCTGGGACTAGATTCCAATCCTAAAGCTTTGCTCTAATTTCCCCTCTACCTAGGGGCCCTTTTTTGAGTCTCAACTGTCAAAGCCTTCAGGGCTCTGCCCTAGATCAGAAGTCACAAATATTAATACAACGCTGACAGGGCCAGGCAGGTAAGAAATGTAGACTCGGCTTGTGAAACACATCAAGAAATACTGAGGTCCACCGAGAACCCAACTACAGGCCATGACTAGAGCCTTTTAAATTATATTTTAAAAATGCAAAGGTGTATCTGGACCACATTGGCCTGTGGACAGGGGTATAATGTTGTATAGTAATGCCAGTGATTTTTGCATGTTGATTTTGTATCTTACAGCTTTACTGAATTCTTCTATCAGTTCTAAGAGTTTTTTTTTTTTTTTTTTTGGTGGAATCTTTAGCTTTTTCTAGCTGTAAGATCATGTTGTTTACAAAGAGGGACAATTTGACTTCCTCTTATCCAATTAAGGTGCCTTTTATTTCTTTCTCTTCCCTGATTGCCTGGCTTGGACTTTCAGTACTATGTTGAATGGGAGTGGTGACAGTGGGCGACCTTGTCTTGTTCCAGTCCTTAGGGGAAAGGCTTTCAGCTTTTCCCCATTCAGTATGATATTAGCTGTGGGTTTGTAAAATAGGACCTTTATTATATTAAGGTATTTTCCTTCTATGCCTAATTTGTTGAGAGTTTTTATCATGAAGCAATATTGAATTTTATCAAATTCTTTTTCTGCATCTATTGAGGTGTTCACATGGTTTTTGTCCTTCATTCTGTTGATGTGATGTGTCACCTTTATTGATTTGCCCCTAGACTAAATTTGTCCCCTGGACTAAAATGATCTGTAAGATCTATTTCAGCTAGAGTCACTTCTTTCTGCTAGCTGAAATACTCTTTAGTACTTTCCCCTATGAAGAGCTTCTAAACTTGTAGACACCAAATCTGCAAAGGTCCAGAAAGCCTATGCATTTATTTATAATTCAACACTCTAACAACATTGGTAAGAATATTGCAAGTTAAAGTTGAATGTGTTTGTTTTTTTTGCCAACTAAACAGCTCTTGTTATAGCTGCATGTGTGGTGAGAATGCTTTGCATTAACACCATCACTTAAACAATGTCAGTGAAAATAGCTCTCATGTATTCATTCATTCTTTTATTCCATCAACAGCTGTTTATTTAGCACCTATCCTTTGTCACTTTAACTGTGCTGGCTTAATGTTTTTCTACGGAGTTGGTAGTTGCATGGAAGGAAAATAATTTGTCAATTAGACACCTAAATAGCTTGTTTCAATTTTGTGCATGCAGTTTCTTTTTCCCAATAAGCTCTGCATTATGATCAAGAATCAAGTACGAATATACATACTTAGCGAAAGGGGAAAAGAAGAGAGAGGTGTAGCATTCTTCACGCAGGCCTTCAAGAGAATGAGTCCTGACTGTGCCAATGTGGGAACCCAAGAGTTAATTTCAGAAAGCACTTAAAATCTGATATGAGAAATTTCTTTCTATAAAAAAGAACAATATCCCGAGGCAGGCAATTATCTGCCGAAATGAAAACAGAAAGACAAGCCATAGGATAACAGCTGAAACCTCAAAGAACAGAAATATTTATCAGTGGTAATTTAAAAATAAAATAACATAAAATTAATCTCAAGGTCCTCTAGGATTTTCTTTTAATTTATTTCTCTGTTTGGCAAAAATTCCGCCAGTCTGAGTTGTGGGCAATTTTACAAGCGATGCAGAAAACAAGGGCTCTTCCTTTCTTTACAATTATCGGGGAAAATTGAAAAATGCTCTTTAATGGAAGCCCAGATATATTTATTCTGATGCACACTGACTTTCTGGAATGACCGTCCTTTCTGAATGCTAAAACCTGAAAAGTAAAGGGATAAGGAAGCTATGACTAATCGTATGTAATTGCCATAAACTGGAGCTGCACGACAGTGTGGCAGGAATAATTACTTCTGGGGAGTTTATCACCAGCAATTTTAAATCCTAGGGGACACCAGTGAGGTCAGTTTTCCGTGTATGAGCACAACGACTGATAACCAGAGTTAATGACCATCTGATGGCTACTGGATAAGACCTGGGAGAGGGGAGAGCACACTATTTCAGTTCAGAAACTGTTGAACTACAGCCACGGAAGAGACTGTATAATTCAATCTCCTAATAGTACAGAAAAGAAAACCAAGGTTCCGAGTGTTTAAATTACTTGGACAAGACATACAGCTTGGTCTCCTGACTCCCTCCCAAAACTCTATGCCACTTTAGGTTCCTTCTCGGGATGGTCAATTGCCTCTTCTTTTAAGACAGATTCACTGTTCGAATTCAGAACCTAGTTGGTTACTGACATCAGTCTGGCTAAAGCTGGTAGTCAGCCCAAATATTTCCAATGTCAGTCATCTGGCTGCCAATTTGTGGGGCTGTACCCCCAACCAAAGCATACACCATGTGGACTGGATTTTAAAAATTTACTACGGCAGGGATAGAGGGCTGAAGTTGATATTAAGGTATGATTTTTGTGTCTCAAAAACATTCAGATCATAGCCTTAGGGATTTTTGAAGGTACTTATTTGACATTTTTCTATTTACTAAGTGCCTTGACATTTCCCAGGCTGATCACAGGAGTCAGTGGGGGCTGATGACATTCATTTTGTCCATCTAGTCCCTAAGAATCAAAGGTGCTCCCCTTGGTACTCCAAACATCACAGCCCGTGGGAACTATTGATGTTTTCCCTTTTTTTTTTTCCCACAATAAGGTTTATAAATAATATCCATTAAACAGCATCTAGGACTCAAAACATGACTATAAAAGTGTGGAGTTATATAATGTAAGATAAGTTTTACTCTGTTCATTTTAAAATAAAAATGTGGAATCTCAGGACTAATTTTGAAATCATTTGGTTATTCATATTTAATTCCTGGGAAGTATGACATGTTGAACACATTGGAGAAACATATACTGAAATATAAATGTGATGCTCATTTATTTCAACCTTCCAAATCCTCAATTAAGGATTTTCATGTTTTTATTATATAGACAGGATGGGACCATTGTGAATGGTCTTTCTGTTATTTGTTTTAGAGAATATAAAATTGATACATACTCACTAGAGAATTTTGAAAATTCAGAAACATATAATGAAGTAAGGAAAAATCATCCATAATATCACCACTTGGAGTAAATCAATGTTATAAAAGAAGCTTTAGAATTAATTCAGTATATTTTACTTAATATCACAAGATTCCTGTCTGTCTAGGAGGGGAAATGTTGTATAAGAACTACAAATATACTCTGTTAAGTAACTGTACTAGAGGTAAGGTTATTTATAAATAATTCACGCTGTCACATAGAGGATTTAGAATGTTAGAAGTTTACATAAAAAGATAAGAAGACAGCAAGTGGAGCAAGTGGATGGCAAAAAACATAAGGTTGAGATCATCAAGTGGAAGAGACAGATAATATCTTCCATATACACCTATGTGCTGGCCAGGGGTGGCCACATATTTGGGTCTAAGAGTTCTAGCCACTAAGTTGAAAAGAGAAACCTGGGTGACTACATGATTTGCAAAATCTATAATATATAAAATTCATAAAATATTTAATATATAGGGGCTCTATGATACTGTCCTAGACAACACACTTATGATATGAGGGCAAAATTTTATTTAAAATTATTAAAATTTTAAATTACTTACAATTATTATATGTAACTATAATTATTTATAAATTTAAATTATTAATTATTAAATTATCTTTCTAGGAAATAATTCATGAACATCAGTTCTACTGGCAGTCATGGTAGGTGGTAGGGGCCAATATAAATCAGTCTAGGTACCTCTTCCTCTCCCTCTGCTCATCTGTCTGTAGGCCTGGAGAGTGCTAGGTTACCCCATTGGCAGACTAAGCTTGTGTTTAAGGCACCAGCAAATTATATGCCTATTAAAGAGAAGGACAATTTCTATTGGAATTATCCAATCAGAAAATCAAGAAAAAACAGATTTTTATTTTCAGCATTCATTTATGTTTTATGGGATTTTGAATGATTGGCTTATTTCAGTTTGGATATAGCAGGAGAAAGCACCAAGCATCATAATCTCAGTTCACATGGCCTCTAAAATATTAACCTGGCCCTGATTCAGGGGCACATCTTACACTATCTAGAGTAATCTTACACTATCTTACACTAATCTTACACTATCTTACACTATCTTACACTATCTAGAGAAATGGAAGATGCTTGCTCTTCAAGCAGTTGTCCTGAATGGTTTTTCTTTAGGTAAAGTTTTGATAAATACGCCAATGAGCTTGAGATCATACTTTCTGGCAAGTACCAGGAGTAAAGCTATCATCAGACCCATATTCCTTCAGAGACTTCAGAGATGAGAGCAGAAGAGGTGAAAAGAAGCCCTCTGTCCCTCTCACAACTCACTTCTCCAAAGGAGCCAGAACAAGGCCTCAGAAAGAGCCAACATTCACTCTGGACACTCTTTTGAATCTACCCTGTAGTACAGATGGGCAGATTCTTTAGGCTCCCAAGTGCTACAGAATAGAGCAAGTACACTGTTATTTGGCACTAAGAAATTTCATGGCACATGTAACTGTATATCCTACCTCGTAACAGCCAAAATATAGCCACATAGCACCCCCAGAACCCCGTGGTAACTCCTAGCAGGGATGTCCACTGCTTAGTACTGTTTACATCAGTGGGACGAAAGATGGGCAGGGCACGTAAGGAAAAGACAAAGAATATCTGAGAATAATAAGTCACATTATTATTAAAGCTGGAAAGAATTAAGCTGGGAAGGTGTTCTGAAGAATGTAAGTCTTGATATGTGCTATTACATTTAAAATGCAGTATTACATACCTAATGACTACCTGGAGATTAAACGTCCAGAAATTCTGCTCCTACCGTTAATTTTAAAATGTGAACACATATAGCACTAGTATGAAATGAAAGCACAATATCTATGTTGATATTTGTGATGTATGTTTATAACTCTGCCCTGATTATGCATACTAAACATGTTACCAGAACCTGTTTTGAGGGAAAACTAAAAATATTAACTAATTTTCTAGAATTGATGGGATTTTTCAATTTTGTCTCCAAAGTCACTTCTTATTATCTTAAGTTTAACCTCAGTGTTCAACTAATGATGCAGTACTTTAAACAGTTATTTTGGAACAGCTTACTTCAGAGTAGCTACCTGGAACATGGATGGAAAACATTTTTTTAGCAGAGAAGTCTATATTCATGCTTCAAAATGAAAAGAGGTACCATTTGTCAGAATATAGTCAGGCACAAAGCAGACAAGTAAGCTAAAACAGACTTCATTAGTACTGAAATTAGTTGCGTAAATTTGATGCCACTCATTGTCTTTGCTGATTTTAATTCCTGCTGCCTGTTTAATAAGCTAAATTGGGATGGCAGCAGGGCACATATCCTTGGTCATTTGTTGGAATTAAAAGAACACACACACACACACACACACACACAACCAAGTGATTAATTTGTTGCTATTTTGTCAAGTCAATTAACTTGAAAAGACTCCATTGTCAGGGAATGACCTATTTGCCAATTTGAAGGTCACTGCAGACAGCAGTGCATGAGCGACTTTGGGGGGTGCAGGTCCGTGGGTCATTTTATATTTAGCATTGTAATTGACTTTTCTTCCTTCCCTTTATAAATTGTGTGAAATTTGGGACAACTCAGGCTGCTAGCTGCTTTGCAGGCTGGTTTTATAGATCAGAAATTCCTACTTAGGAGTGAATATATATCTGTGCTCAGCTCATTATATTTGCTTACAGGGTCAGCCTTACCCTTGGTACAAGTTGGAAGCCACTGATGGTGTGACTGAGGAGCAAAAAGAAAGCTCCCTCATCCAGGGAGGCAGCAAGAACATGCTGTTTGTGTGACATTGTGCTATTAAAAAATAAAAAACAAAAATCAAAATCTCTGAACCTCATTTTCCTCATCTTTAAAATGGGGGTAAAATTCCTAATTTTTTAGGGTTGAGGATAAAATAAATCAACTGAGTGCATTATCTATAGTAGGTGCTCTGTAAAAACAAATGATTATATCCAAATAATTATCATCTCCGCTAACCTGTGGCCAGTCCTAGAAAGGACGCTGTCTGATGGAAATGCCTCCTGGGAAGTGTTTCGCATGAAGCCCTGAGCAGTCTTTTGCTACTTCCTGTGAATTCATTGATGTGATTCTTTCAACTCAGCAGCAGAGAGTAGAACCCAAGGATGAAGTTCCTGTCCTGGGGCAGAGTTCAGCGTCTGGCCACTGTGAAAACACTTCTTGGTAATAAAGAGCAGAGAGTCACAGGAGAGACGAGCACCAGGGGGTGACAGAACAGCCTTTGCGTCAGAAGACGGCAGGTCTGTCCCTGGGAGGCTGGAATCCACCTCTGTCAGTGGGCTGAAAGAGGAGAAATCTAGGGACAGCCAGGGACAGCCAGGGACCCTGGGATTACGGGAGCAGAGGGCAGCATGGATGCGAAGTAGGAGCCGGATATGTTGAGCCATTAGTTCCAGTGGCCTGGAGTTGGATGTGGGTGTTAAGCACCGGCTACTTCATAGGCAATGACTTAAGAGACAGCAGTTACTCTTGCTCTTTAAAAGATTCATCCTCGCAGTGCGTAAGACTGAGATGACTGAGATCAGGATTTATTGTGGGGAGAAAGCCCAAGGCACCCTGTGAGGGGCAGGGGGCCCAGCCGTGCGCTAAGAGAAGTGGCAAGTGCCTTGTGGAGAGGATTTTTCCCATCTCACAAATGGTGAAACAGCATCTTTGTCCATGAACTTGTTCCAGAAATTAGATCCAGGTTAGAATATCATTTTCATCATATTCTATAGGCTAGAAATGGTAAACAATTCAGGTAACATCAGCCATACATTCTTTGTTTATTCAAGTTGAGGATATTTCTCCATGTCTCCATTCACAGAATTAAGAATTGATTTAAGGTTTTCATCTTCAGTAATTGTTGGCCTCCAGAGAGTGATTTGATTAGTAAAGACTGTGATTTGATGCAGGGGCCTCGGAAACAAGTAATGGGGGGTGCTTATAGTTGGTACTCTTCTGGGCATCCACCCTACAGAAGGCTGGGCCGAGTGGTGAGTCCAGGTATAAATCCACATTATTATGGATTAAAGAGGCAAAAAATAATAATTAGAAGCCAAAGGGAACAGATTGGTAATCTCAGATTACAAAATGTTAGGTCTCCTTACAGCCTAACACATGTGGGATGTGTGTGTGTTTGGTGTGTATCTGTATCTATATATACACATGACTATTGTGTTAGTCTGTTTTGCATTATTATGAAGAAAATATCTGAGGCTGGGTAATTTGTAAAGAAAAGAGGTTTATTTGGATCACAGTTCTTCGGGCTGTACAAGAAGCATGGTGCCAGAACCTGCTTCTCACGCGGGCTTCAGGGAGCTTCCAATCATGGCAGAAATCGAAGCGGGAGCAGGCGTGTCACATGGTGAGAGAGGGAGCAGGACAGAGGGAGCGGAGGTGCCAGGCTCTTTGTAACAATCAGATCTCTTGAAAACTGATGGAGTGAGAACCCACTCATACACATACACACATAATACATGTAATACATACATATACACACATACATACATAAACACATACATATATATCAGTCTTTTTTCCTGCAAGCTCCTTGTGATCAGGACCTGTGGCATCTTTGAATACTTAGTGTCGAATGTAGTGCACATAATCACCAATTAGCACGTTTGTAGAATTAATTAATTATATCCTACTTTACAAGTATTAATAGTAAAAATGAACACATAGACATAAAGTGCTTGCAATTTAGTCTCACAAAAATACTGCCAAGTAGACACTATTCCTATCGTCTCCTATTACAGTCAAAGAAACCGAGGCACAGAGAGGTCAAGTAACTTATTCAAGGTTGCACAGACAGTCATAGGCAGAAGTGGGATTTCAGGTCAGGCAGTCTGGCTTTGGTGTCTGTGCTTTTACCCACTATCCATGATATAGGGATACAGAAGTCGATGACACAGTGATGCTGAATTGGTCTGAAGGGGACTCCTGCTGTGTAGTCAAAGCCTGTCAGTATATGAGAATCCATATGAATAAAATTAATTTTCTTGCCGTCTATCACTTCTCTTGTAAAAACATGTAGATGTCAGATACGGTCCAATTTAAAATACAACCTATGGGTCAGATACAAAATTCATTTTAATAGACCTGGAGTGGATCTTAATAGGTAGTCAGCCTCCAGAGCAGCTGCAGCTGAGGTACAATGAGAGTCTGTGAAGCTGCTGATACAAACCCACACGGCGTGTATAAAATGGCTCTGAAGCCGTCTTGTGCTGGGCGTGGAGCGCAATGATCTACATTCCTTGTGTCATTTAATCATCACCAAAAAATCAAGCAGTCAGTGTGTTACCTTTGTTCTAAATGGAAAAACTGAGACTCAGAGAAGTTAGATAACTTGCCCAAGGTCACAGAGTTAGCAAGTAATATAGTCTGGATTTAAACCCAGTTTGATGTGACTTGAAAGTCCAAGCTCTTAAATACCATCACTCACACACACACACACACACACACACACACACACTCGTAAGTGGGATTTGTGTGGTGTGGGGCTCCAGAAGTTTTGGAAGCAGTGGAACAGTAGAGGAGCAAAAAGGAGCAAAGCACAGAGGCTAGTCACTCTTGGTGACAGGAGAGACTTAGCAGAAACCAGTGTTTTCCAAATTGCAGGTGTTCATTGGAGACCTAGTTGCTTATCACAGGGGGAAGTTTCTTTAGTTTTTTGAAGACGGAATAGCAGAAAGGATTTATTTAAGAGTGGTCAGTGATGAGAGGGCCAACCAGCACACAAGGATGTTTGGGACAGGTAAGTAGGAAGCAGAATAGTGGCAAGAATTGGACCGAAGGCAGTGCATGGGGAGCCAAGGCCGGCAGCGTTTCCTTGAATGCCCACTGTGTCGAGCCCTGGTGTCCTCTTGGGAAGAAAGCAGGCAGAAGAATTGCTCTCCCGACATCCGGCAATGGCCCGACACCTGACTGAATTTAAAGGAAGCACTGAGAAGGGTTACACCTCATAGAGAGTAAGTCTTTCCATCCATCAGAATGCTCGTTTGTCATCATGAAGAGAATGGAGATCTAAGAAGCTTTTATTGTCTGAGTAGCACGATATTCAATATGGACAAAGTATGTTTATATGTTCGTGGTCTGAGTATTTCTGAGGAGGCCACAAATTTGAACCCGGTTATCTTTCCCACCTTTTCTCCACACCTTCCTTCACATAGTCCTCTATTCTAGCTGAATTGGGAATTCACTATTTCTTGACCACATCAAAACTCTCCCACCTTTTAAGTGAGTTCAGTTCAATCCAGTTCAACACCTACTGAGTAAGACTTGAGTCTATGAGGTGCTTGACACTGTTTTAGGAGATTGGGTCGATCTAGCTTATTTATGGAATTTACTGCTGACTACATAGGCAGACATATGAGCAGATATTTCACTATAAGGGCAAGTACTAAGAAATATGTTCCAGGTTCTATGAAAGGACAGAGAAGGGGGCACTTAACCCACCACTTGTACTCCGTTATTTATGGTAAGCAGGTATGGAAGAAGCATATCCTATCACTTGAAAGGGATCATTAAGAAATGAGTAGGGTTTTTCTAACAAGGAGGTAGAATAGTAATAGTAATATATGTGCTGGGTATAGTGCTAAGTGATTTATATGCATTGCATCATTTTTTGCATCGCAAAAAAATAAAAAGCAAGAATTCAATGCCATTATCTTTTTCAGATGGGGAAACTGAGACTTGGAGAAGTTAAATAACCAGCCTGAGGTCACAGAGTTAGTAAGTAAAAGAGCCTGGATTCAAATCTAGTTCTACCTGACTTTAAAGCTCAAGATCTTAGACACTGTTACATACACACACAGACACACACACAAACACACACGTATGTGGAATGTATCTGGCATAGAGGTCCATATGGCACATTTTTATAAGTTTGGAAAGAAGTGTACAGAAGAGGAAGGGGAAGCAGAACATAGAAGGAAATAATTTTTGATGAAAAGTGAGACCTAGGAGAATTAGTTCGCTTTAAGATTCTAAATTAGCTGGGCACGGTGGCTCATGCTTATAATCCCAGCACTCTGTGAGGCTGAGGCAAGAGGATTGCTTGAGGCCAGGAGTTCAAGACCAGCCTGAACAAGAGCAATACCCCATCTCTACAAAAAATAGAAAAATTAACTGGGTGTGGTGGTGCGCACCTTTAGTTCCAGCTACTCAGGAGGCTGAGGCAGGTGAATTGCCTGAGCTCAGGAGTTTGAGCTTATAATGAGCTATGATGATGCCACTGTATTCCATCCTGGGAAACAGAGTGAGACACTGTCTTAAATGAAAGATTCCAAATTAAACTCAGTTGTCATTTTTAAGGTAGACAGTGGCCTGAGGCAGGGGATACTCTGTGACAATAGCCTTTGGTAGTGGTTCACCACTCTTATGGAACCAAGACTTCTAAAGCAGGTCAGTGCCCTGGGTCTCAGGAGGCTGAGGGAGGATAAGTTGTCTCAGCCTCCTGGCTTTCAGACAAAGTGGTGACATAGGGGAATTTCAGTAATTTTTTTAGTGAATACCTTCTCCTTCACAGATAGAGAGAATCTGGTGTAATGTTGGAGGGTGAGGTCTAAACTTGGATCTGCACACAATTCATTAAAAAAACTCTCTCACCTCAAAACAACTATCCAGAAATTGTCCTGCTCCTTTCTGCAACTATTCATTCAGGAATCGAAAGGTCTTTTTCAGGCAAGGTTGTTCAACCAAGCTAATCTAGGAAGAGATTTTACCTAGGCAATTGGGGACCAAGCAGTTACTCTGGGTTTACGTACATTGAAAAAAATGTATGTATAATAGACTATTGAGAGAATAGTCTATTCTTTGTTCAATAGGAGAATGATTAGGACACATCTATGATCCTTTGCAGTGGAAATCATTAGAAAATATCACAGGGTGCTTTCTTAGAGATATGTCCTTTCTATTTAATTCCAAGAGTACTTTTTTTGGTGTCAGGTGCTGATCTTGATGCTGAAAATATGACTCAATAATGCTGGGATTTAAATTCAGATAATATCTTAGAGTTTGTAATGTATTCATGTACATGAATTGAGCATTAAACCAATTTTGAGAGTTTGAAGGGGCATGAATGTTTGATCTTATTTTTTTTAATTTCAAAATATTAAGGGAGTACAAATGTTTTATATTACATGGATCATTTTTGTAATGCTTGTGTCCCAGCTGTAGGTGTGCCTGTCACCCAAATAGTGTTCATAGTACCCATTAGGTTGTTTTTTTCCCTCCCATGTGCCCCCTCCCCCTGGTTGATTTCCACTGAGTTTTCCTTCCCTCTGTGCACATGTGTGCTCATTGGTTTGTTCCAATTTATGATCCTATTTTGAAATTAAGAAAAGAGTGACTTTTCAGTGTTTTTCATGTTGTCACCTGTGTTCTGGGTCTTGTTATCCCTCTCTTCAGTTTCTAAATTCATAAAAGTTTGGTGATGATGCCTTTACTATCTACTATATTGAATTCTCTTACCTTTTTAAAGTGACCAATGCAAAACTAATTAATCAAAATCAAAATTAACATGCAACTCTAACTCACTAATTAGAACTAAATATTTAGAATCGCTGATTTTAATTCAGTTTCCTATTGCTTTTCATTTTCTTTGTCACTGTTTTTTCCACAAAGATAGAGTAGGTTGTACCAAAATAATAGAGTTTTCCAAGTCCTACAGCTGTAAGTCATAAAATGTTATGAGCAAACCACACTGTTTATAGGGAGTGATAAAGTACCATCTGAGTGTCATGTTTCTCTTCATCTAAATATTTAATTGGCCAAGCAATTTAAAAGAAACTGAAAACTGTGGGACCACATTATTGAACTGATCTCTTGGGCGGAACATTATGTTAGCTGTGTCTACACAGAACCCACGTCTAACATGTTTGAATAGGCAGTTTTGTTCCCCCAGCAATATACTAGAAGCATAAACATTTATAACGAAAAAATATATATGCTTATGAGACATGTGTGTTTACATGGGGAACATTTCAATTAGTGGATCCAATACTCAAGTCTTTGGAAATTTTGTGGAGTCCCTAAATGCAGCTTAGGGTTTTAAATTCTACTCCTTCTTGTAGCTATCACCATATTTTACATTTTCTCTTTACTGCCAAGCTTTTTGAAAGAGAAATAGAAACTAAGTATTTCTACTGCCTTGTTTTCCATTAATTCCTCAATGAATTACAATCTGGCTTTCATCCCATTCACACTGTTGCCAAGGTCATATATGAACTCAGGAGGCGAAGCCAAAGGACACTGTTGAATTCCTGTATTTCTGATATTGCTGCATTTTTTTGACACAATTTATATGTCCTGTTGAAATTGTCTCTTTCCTTGGTACATATGTTGCCCTCCTCTCTTGATTTCTCTTCTTCTTGTCTGGCTGCTCTAATTTAATCTCATTATTGAGCTCCGCTTACTTGGCCTACCCTTTAAAAGTGGATGATGCAAGAGATTCTATTGCTGACCTTTACTTTTTTCACTCTATTCACATTTTTATCTATTCTCATGCTTTCAATTATCACCTCTGCAATTGATGACTCCAAAATTTCTACATATTTTTACATCTTTATCCTAGACATCCTAGATCACAGATCTTTATAACTAGTTGATTACTGAAAATTTTCACATGAATATCCTGTTTACTAACCCATATGTCAATCTATGTATTTACTGTAGCTTTTTGTATGTCCCATGTGCATCATAAGCTAGCATATCAAAACCAAACTCCTCACTTTATCCCTAACAGGACATCTGTTCATTCTTCATTTTTCTATCTGGGACTGGAAACGTCATCTACCTAGTCATGCAAGTTAAAAAACCTGGTGATTTTGGGCAGCCAAGGTGAGAGGATTGCTTGAGTCCAGGAGTTCGAGACCAGCCTGAGCA
>CM052446.1:20937173-20954260 GCA_028533085.1 Varecia variegata | reverse complement strand
GCATCTACCCAGAAGAACATAAGTCATTCTACAATAAAGACACCTGCACCCGAATGTTTATAGCAGCACAATTCACAATTGCTAAGATGTGGAAACAGCCCAAATGTCCATCAATTCATGAATGGATTAGTAAAATGTGGTATTTGTATACCATGGAGTATTACTCAGCTATAAGAAATAACAGTGATATGGCATCTCTTTGGTTGTCCTGGAGAGAGTTGGAACCCATTCTATTAAGTGAAGCATCCCAAGAATGGAAAAATAAGCACCCCATGTACTCACCAGAAAATTGGTTTCCCTGATCATCACCTAAGTGCACATTTGGGAATAACACCAATTGGGTATTGGACAGAGGTGGGGGGTGGGTGTATGCCTACATGATGAGTGCAATGCGCACTGTCTGGGGAATGGACACGCTTGAAGCTCAGATTCGGGGGAATGGGAGGGACATGGGCAATATATCTAACCAAAACTTTTGTACCCCCATAATAAGCTGAAATAAAATAAAAAAGAAAAGAAAAAACCCTGGTGATGTATTTGATTTGATGGTAAACCAGACCTCTAGAGGGAGAATCCCTGCTGTGGTAGTTTTTAAGCCTTTCCAGATGTTTCTAATGTGTATCCAGGGTTGAGAGCTGTGCCATTGATCAGAGCTTCATCAGTTTTATTGTACACAAGAATCACCCAGGGATCTTGTTAAATTGCAAATTCTGACTAGGTAGTTCTGAGTTGTGGCCTGAGATTCTGCATTTCTAATGAGTTCCCAGATGATGACAGTTGTCATTGGTCTGTGAAAAGACTTTGAATATTAAGACTTTAGTTGATTCCGTGATAATGCCACCAGTCCATCTGCCCCCTCTTAGGGGTTATTTGGTGGAATGTCTGGATCATTTCAAAGATAGGGTGTGGGTTCTTTTACTCGTGCTTTTAGCAGTGTACCTTCTGGTATTAGGTATTAGCTATGCCTTTGGCTTTTCTGTACAGCATATTCTAATCTCTAATTCTGAATTAGAAATGGGACTTTGGCTATGGGATTGCAAGATCTGCTTAAAGTACTGAGTCATTCTGTACCTAGAATACCCTGTGGGTCTTGCCTTTTCCTGCAGCTCCAGCCTCAACTCACGCCTCTTGCCCTTTGTCCAACCTATTTATATATCATAGATGTATCATGAACTCACAAGGCTCTATCCTTTTATAGATGCATTTCCTTTGCCTAGAACACTTTCCTCTACACCCTACTTATCTTCCAAATTGCTGCTCAGATGTGATTTTATTTTCAGTTAGATATTATTCATGTGCTCCCACAGTGCCCTTTAGAATCTCTATGAAAGCACACCCATGCTACTGCGTTGTACGCTTCAGTTTACTTGCCTGTCTCTCCATTAACTGTGAATTCCCTGAGGCTACAGATTCGGTGTCTTATGCAGTGCATGGCATATTGAGAGATTTAGTAACTTTCTGTGGAATGAATTGCAGCCATTGTTGAGATATAAGGGAGATAAATTAAGTCAACAATTTATTTATCAAGCTCTAGGGCTTGATGTATCTCTAGACATCTGTTTTGCAATGCTCTAGTCAGATTAGGCAGCAAAAGTAGAGTAAATTAGGATTAAATAGGGATAGAGCAATATAATTTCCATAATTTATATTGGTCTATCCCTTGATGGCTCACAGGTCATCAACTCAGGCTTCCTTGTCTATTTCAATTCTCAAATATTTTGAGGTCCCCTGGTAGACAAAGTCTATAGCAAAAATATGACAGGGGCTTTGGAGTTTTCTAAGAAAGGGGGCTTAAAATAGACCATGAACTTTTATTTCAAAAAGCATTCTTTTTTACCAACACAGCAATGCTCAAGGAATTGCCTAAGGAATAAGAAATGGGTTCACTCTTGAGGGTCAGTGGAGCCTCAGCTCCTGCCTTTATCCCAGGGTTGTTCTCAGTCACGACATTTGGCACTCAACACCCAGCCTGATGTTATTGAACTTGGCCTGAGAACCTCATCACATTTCACACACTGCAGGCCACCATTAGCCTGGATAATTAAGAGTTGGCTAAGTCCTCCCCTTCCAAGATGCTGTCACGAACTTGGAGGGTTTGGAGAGAATTTAGGTAATGTGGATACCTGTCCAAATTCTTCATTGAGATTAATCGGATTAGACTGTAAACAAAGATGCTTTCACAACAAAAGATTCACAGGCAAGCAAGTTTTCAAAATGGTTTATTGTAAAAAAAAAAAAAATCTCACAGCTAAACCTGTACCTAATCTTCACTTATTTTATTCAAGAAATCTACAAATGAAATATATAGATTTTTAACTTCTCTTCGCCCTCCTCACCGTGAGCTATTGACAATATACCTGGAGTCACTTAATATTATCAAAATCAATACCTTCAAATGAAAGAGACTGTCTATTAGCTAAAAGCCTAAAGCAAAGGAAAGCTCTATTGAGAGTGACACTTCATTTGTGCAGGTGAAATTTAATTGGCTTGAATAAAACCAGAATGCATCTGATCTTTTGTTCATTTTAAAAATTAAACCACTTAATTGGTGACTTAGACATGGCTTATCAGGTTCGGAAGATAACACATTTTCAAGGGTTTGAAATTCCATTTAAATGCAACCTACCGGTTTTATAAATATTCCAGAAAGTAAATGGTGTTCCATCACTTCATGGGCTCTAAAGGCTGTTGTATCCTGGATTAAAAATGCTGTCCTCCACTGAGCCAGTTCTTACCAAGAAAGTGGCTGTGACTGTCCTCTCTGTTATGAATATATCCTCCATGAGGAGAGAGTCCTTAGACATTTTTATTCAAAGCTCTGTTCCCATTCAAGAGCAAAGCTTGGCACATATGAGACACTCAATAACCATTAGAGGGAAGCTATGGAAGTGCCTCCTGGTTCCCCACTCCAGGGTGCTGTGGGAGTGTCAGTTGCCAATGAACTCTTTAAGAGCTTCAGTTTTTCACACAGAACCAGTTCATTGATTTACAAATATAAAGCAGAAAGAGCTCCATTTTCTTCCTATCTAGGTCGGTGAAAAACCAAATTAGGAGGAACTGCATTTTCAACTCACCATAATAGTGGTCCCTTTTTTTATTTCTTACGCATGGATTCCCCAAACCATTAGGGTAAAGTTCCAAATCACACCACGGCTTCCCAGTTCTTCCAGAAGTTGCCTGTGTAACTCTCCAGCCACATCCTGCACCACTTTTCCCTGTGTGCTCTGTGGTCCTGCCAAACAAGTCTACTTTTATCCACTAAGGTTTTCATTTCTCTAGATGTTCCATTTGGTTCTTCTAAAAATTGCCTCTATTTCCTTTCTCACTCTGTTCATGTTTTTTTCCTTTAAATCCTTGAACATATTTCTAATAGCTGTTTTAACACTCTTGCCTGCCAATTCCATTATCTTTATTATTTTTGAGTCTGACTGATTCTTCTCCTGGTTATGTGTCATATTTTCCAACATCTTTGTGCTTTTTGATTGGTTGCTGTGCTTTGTAAATTTTATGTTGTTGAGTGTCTGGATTTTGTTGCCTCACTTTAAGGAGTTTCTAACTTTATTTTGTTCTGTTAGGGCAGTTAAGATATTTGTGGTCTAGTTTAATTCTTTTCAGGCTTATTTGAAGCTTTATTAGGACAGGTCTAGAGTAGCCTTTATCTAAGGATAGTTTAGCCCCATTGCTAAGGTGTATCAGAAATACTGGTGTTCTTGCAGTTCTTCAAGCAATGTTATATTCTTTCTTACTTCTGTATTTGGCACATTCTGACCTCTCTGACTCTAAATTATCTTTCTCTTGTTATATGCCTCTATCATAGTTTGAACTTTCTCTTTTGAAATTAAATGTATAATCACATATTTAACAATTGTCCTTCTTTCTAAACTGTCAACTCTATGACAACAGGAGAAATTAGCAGTGGGCAGCTGTCATTTCACACCAAACAAATGAGACATCTTTCAGGACAAGTGCAGAGATAATTTTTCTAATGCGGACATGGTCAATAAAAATATGAGTCAGGCACCAACACACCTACCAGGAGGAAGGTACTAGAGATGCTATTTATTTCCTCTGCTAATAATTTCTTTTCCTTCCACACACTCTCTTCTGAAATGTCTGCTCCCACAGCAGTGATTCATTTGACCCCATCCTCCTAACCATGACTGGCCAGACATGAGGGTAGACAAGTGACATAAGTCAATTAAATTCTTCATTTCAGAGATTGGGTTTTTTCCTTGAAGCAAAACTATGCTTTCAGTGGGACTGAGCCACTGGGCAACAGGCCCAGTAGAAACCTGGGCTGTCTGACAGAACGTCAGGCACAGAGGATACACCCAGGTAGATGGGTTGTTGATACCAATGAGGTCCAGAATGGGTTAGAAGCTAGTGTAGTGGAGGCAGGAAGGCAAGCCCAGTGCATGAGCAGAAAATACAAAAAAATTTACATGTACTGTGGTAGCTTTTGGCATGAGCTATCATGTCCAGTGAAGAATTTGGGGCAGTGGGGTACTTCAGTCTTCAGGATAATTGGTTATATTAATTTCCTGGGGTTGCCATAGTAAATTACCACAAACTTGGTGGCTTACGACAACAGAAATGTATTTTCTCAGAGTTATGGAGGCCAAAAGTCTGAAGTCAAGGTGCCAGCAGTGTTGGTTCCTTCTGGAGGCTTCTCTGCTCCCAGCCTCTCTCCTGGCTTGTGGTGGCCGCTGGCAATTCTTGGCATGTCTTGGCACATAGATGCATCACTTCAATCTCTGCCTCCTCTTCAGATGGTCTTGTTTCTCTATGTTTCTATGTATATCTGTGTGTTTCAAATCTCCCTCTTCCTTTTCTTGTAAAGACACCAGTCATTGGGTTAGGGCCAATCCTAAATCCAGGATGATCTTTTCTTGAGATCCTTAATTACATCTACAAGGACATTAATTCCAAATAAGGTCACATTCACAGGTGTGGGGTGGTTAGGCCTTGAACCTGTCTTTTTTGGCCCATTATTCAACCCCCTACATTGGTAAAAGCAGTAGTGAGTGTTAAATTAGAAAACAAGGGATCCAGATAAGGCATCAAGTATGCTCAGGAATAGAAAAAGAAATCAGGAGTCTGATTTCAGGAACTCAAAATCAAGGTCAGACTAGGACCCCTAGAAAATGAAATGGAAGCTCAGCTACTGTTCTCTGAAGGCTCTTTCACATTCCAACAGATTATAACAGACTGTCAAATAGCCTGGGACACAGATAAATGCACCAGCTGCAACAGCAGGGATGGTATGTGAGCCATAATAACAATAATTACTAAGTGGAGTGATCTGGGAGATACAGACTCAGTAAAATACAACAGAATCTTTAAAGGAATTAAGTTAACTTGCTTATGGTTTAGTTAGTAGTTAGCATAGAAATTCTAACCAGCCCTTCAAGTTCCCTCTTTTGTGTAGTCTACAAATAACTTCTCTCAAGTTAACATGAATTCTGACTTTCCCCTCTTCTGCAACTACAAATAGAGGAAAATGTATTTACAACTCTTCAATTAGTCTCATCCCAGATTATGCAAAGCAAACTGGAAATAGCTTGATTAAACTTTGATAATTTTCACTGGTTTCTTTTTAAGTTTTCTTAGCATTTTAATCTTTTTTTTAAAGTCAAATACTTTAGTACACAATAAAACACATTTATCACAAATATCATCAATTCTTCATTTTCTCAGCAGACAGAACTTTCCTGAACATTAAGCTTTTTAGTCCGTTTTTAGAAGATTTCTTAAGCAATGATGTTCCACTTTAAAGATATTAAAATATGCTCTAACACGTTCAGAAACATATGTCTTGTTATTCCAAATCTAGTCTTTTTTTCCTACTGTCTTCCAAAAACGGGGGAAAAAAAGTTGATGGGATTTAAACTGCTTCATTTTTCTGTGAATGAGTATTGATTGTAGTTTGGAACAGACATAGGCGTTAGTGATCATCTGAGGTCAAGGGCTGATGGGTCAGAGGCCTAATCAGAGTTGCAAAAATCCCTTCCTTCGGAATATAATGACATTTTTATGCCCTTCCGTATCCAAAGAGTGTGTCACTGGCATACTATGTCTGTTCAAATGACAGGCGGCTCTCTGTCCTTCAAGAGCAAATACATCTCTTCAGCTCTAAGTGATGGCTGTCGTTGGTTTGGTGTTTTATGAACCACGGCCTTTGGAGTCAGTGTGCACAGAATGCAGTTATAGCTGAAGTTTTGGCCAGGTTCCCCACTGCCTCCAAAAATGACCAGCTACCTTTTGAGGTGACTTAAGGAAACAGCTCTCTGATGACTCATCGGAGGTTAACAACTCTAATAAGTGCTACATCTGATTGGGTTCTTTGGTGTCACAACTGGCCTTGAGTCCAGAGAAGATAGAGGCTTTGAAATCCTGACAAACAATCAAAGGGTCACTTTCTCACCCCCAAGTCAGTTCACAGGAAAAGAACCAAAAAATGGGCCCTTCACAGCAGCCCTTGCAGAGTGCTTGCATCTTTTTGATTTTCTCTCTCACTAGATACTTTAGAAAGCTTTTGGAAAATGCATTTAATCTATTTCAAAGGTCACGGCAACAAAGGTCTCTGCTCCATTGCTCTATCCATGCTTGGTCAGGCTTTCAAACTTCAATGTTTGTGGGTTTTTCTGACATCAACTGCAACAGCGGTGAATGAAAATTACTGGTGTTCAAGGCTGCAGATGAAACAGAAGAGACTTTTTCTCTGCATGTGCTAGGTTGTGTAGAAATAGAGTTCCCTAATTTTCTGAATTGAAAATCAGTTCTGTTGTCTGACAAATATGAATGACCTCATGGGAACAATGAGATGGAATATTTGAAATCAAGAATGATATGGGTAAACTATTGTCCAGTCCATGGAAAAGAAATTAAAAATAAAAGAATGGATGGATAATCTGACACGTGGTTTCTGTATATACAGAGGCTTGATATACTTCAAATTTAGTGAAATTTAAATAAGAACTTGTATGCGTTGAAGTTCATAGTCTGGGTGGACCGTTACTGTGTATTATTTCTTGCTTTTCATCTCATCAGTCTCTGCATGGTGTCAGGAATGTGTAATAAAAGGCAGCTTTCAGAGGTGCCACATTTCCTTAGCCAACCATTAATAATGGGGAAACTCAATGCCTGTTTGCTAATCAAATGTAATGAGTAGGTTAATGAAAAACACATTCCAAGTTCACCTAAGTAATGATCTTGCCTCTATCTCTCAAGTCACTAGGGATGATTTGACAAGCACGTGGCTTAGGTTACTCAGTGATATGAATTTAGTTAATTTGCCAGGGTTCCTTCCTGGGGAAACTATGCAAACAGTGCTTTTCATTTCAAATACGGGTCAGGTTTTTCAAAATCCCAGTGTTATTGCAAGGCTGAGAAACACAAATTGAGAGATAAAGAATTGGTGAATATCTTTAGCCCATCAGACTGATGAGAAAGCTAAAACATAGTGAGGCTCTGTGATTGATCTGTGCTTATTATTGAGTCAGAACAATCAGATCTCTCTTGCTTTCAGCCAAATAAAAACAACACTGATACTCATAATATAGGCTAAGTGCTTTTTGTGAATTATTGCAATCAATCTTGCAGTAACCCTGTGAGCTAGATTCATGTTATCCCCAGATTTAAGGTAATGAAGCTGATGGTCAGAGAGGTTAAGTAACTTCTTCATGGTCACACAACTAGTAAGCGGTAGAATCAAGATTTGAAGTTGAACAGCTTGCACAAGTTCTCTGAGTCTCTTTGGTCCTTGGGCAACCATGTCTCAGCAGCTCGTGTCACAGCTGCAAATAACTGCAACCCTTCCATACAAGATTTTTGTCATAGTCTTAATTCATTCTATGGCAAACACTCTACTTTACTTTCCATTATACAAAGTGTTTTGCACACAGAAAGTACTTAAAAAATGTTAGCAGAATAAGTTTAATGTTTCGATCTTGTTTTAAGACTTAATATTCCAATTGTGTGCTCAGGAAAATATGGCAGACAATATCAAAGGGTATGCACAGACTAGATAGAGTGAGATCCCTTGAACTTGTTTATAGACTCTGAGATGAAAGTGTAGAAAACCTGCTGCCAAATGCTAGTCTCAGAAAATGGGAAGGTCAGGACACCTGAATGTGGATCAGCAGAGTAGGTTAAAAGCGCTATATGGCCAAGAGAAAGGTCAAATACCTTTGGTTATTGCTAACCTTCACAGCTGCACGTGTGGGCAAGAGGACACACTGAACATTGTTTTTAGCTGTAAGAAATGTCTCAGGCCAATATCTAGTAACCCTGTGAGCTAGAAATTTTAGAACCCAGAATATATAATTGTGCTAATTAAACTTGCTTTCAGTCAGAATTAGACGTAAAAGTCAGTTAATTAATATATTTATTGTCATCATCTTTACAGGCAACAAATACATTTTCATATTCACAACAGAGTCACACCTAAACTCACATGAGACCTTGAGATTCGTCAGCAGTTCTGATGTTTGTCAAGAAATTTGAGTCTCACATTCTGCCCATTAATCTCTCTCTTTCTGGTTCTATGAACAGTGTCACCCTATGGCCTATTATGGACAAGATGTCCTATGTCAGATCACATACTAATCAATGAACTTGAGTTACATTTTCTTATTAGCCTAATGAAGAGACAGCCTCCTTCTCTTAAAGATACAAAATTGACCTTTAGTTCATTTTTCTACTAGCACTTGTGTAAATTTCTTGTCCCCAGGGGATTTTAAAAAGATGGTGTTGGCAGCCCTGAGAGGTGAAGTGGGAGACAACACAAGCTCAGGTTGAGAAAAAAATGACTTCCTCTTGGCATTTCAATGACAAACTTGCTTCCAGCAGGCTTATCAATGGATTCTTTCTTAGAGGTTTCTAGCATCAGCTTTACTGCCTGGCCCAGTTGTAGCATGACTATAAGGAAATTTCTATTTCCCAGTGGACAACAACTAGAAATACTACATCTTTATTTTTTGAGTAGAAAACAGTGACACCTGGCAAGGCATTTAAGAGGGTAATGGGACAGAATTTTTTTTTAATACCAAGACAGTCTTGTAAAATCTACAATATATGATCATCATATTTTATAAAGTTCAGGGACAGATAGCGATCTACCCTGCTTATAGTGTTATTAATATTAATCATACTGAAATTTTACTATATACTAAATACCAATCCATTTGATCCTTACAATAATACTAGGAAATACATCCTATTATTGCCATCCACCTTTGGCAGATGGAGAAGTTGAAATACAGAGTGGTTAAGAATCTTCACCAAGTTCACACAATTAGTAAGTGGCCAAGTTATTAAATTTGAATTCAAGAAGTTTAGATGGAGGAAATGTGCTTTTAACTATCATGCTGCATTGCTTGTATTAAGTGGAGAACCAGGCCATGCAAACAAAAAACTCTTAATAACAATGACTACAATTAACACTTATTCAGCACCATAATGTGCAAGGTAGTGTTCTTTTTAAAAAAACTTTTTAAATGAACACTTTATTTAGGAATAGTTTTAGATTTACACAAAAGTTGCAAAGAAGTACAGGCAAGGTACTGTTCTGATCACCCTATATACATTATTGTATTTAATCTCCTCAACAATCCTGTAAGGTAGGTAATATCCCTATTTTCAGATGGAAAAACCAAGGCACATGAAATATAAGTATTAATAACTGGTTTCATGTCAATCAGCATGTAAGTGGTATGACTGGGGTTCAAACCCAGGTAAGGCTAGGCATTCAAACCCAAGTCTTTTAATTTGTATTCGCTGATGCTGAAGCAGTATTTTGGGAAAAAAAAATGGATCTCAATTACTAGATTTTTAAATTCAATTAAAAAGAATTTTCCTTATATTGGTCATATCTAATCCAAAACAACTTCAAAAAGCTTTCTTCCATAAATTAGAAATCCAGAATTAGGAATCCTTTAACATCAAATAAAATGGCTAAACACAAAAACTAAATGAATAGAATCAATTTAGTTTTCCAAGAAAGGTCAACTGGATCACTGTCTTCCTGGTCTTTCCTTTCTACAATGACCCTCAAAACTTCAAAAAGAAGGAAGAAATATGGTAATAGTGACCAATGTTCTACAACCCATGTTTTCAGATAGGCAACAGTGTGGATAAACTTACAAGTTCATCCTTAATAGAATTTCTTTAATTTTTTTTAGCATCTACATAGTCTTTGTACTTTCTCAATTGAGTAGAGATGAATATCAAATATACTGGCATTGATGTTGTCATTTATATTTCTATTGAGGAGAACCTATATAAAACAGTTGTTGATCATGTCTCTGATATACATAAACCTAGCAAATTATAGCTATGAGTGTGTATTCATTTTCAAAAACATAATACATATTGCTGCTCAAACACTCCCATCTTTTAAAAGTAAAATTCCTGAACAATTATACTAGCAAACATAGATGATGAGTATCAAACAAAACATACCAATCACTTCTCTCATTAATCACAGTATATGAACATTCCAGACTTATGCCAAAGGCTAAATTAGGATATAACTATTGCTTGATAAGTGAAATTGTATTAGATCTTGATTAATTTTGATATTAAGCATCTTGGTATGTCCAACAGTAGGCACTTTGTAACATATGAACATGCCTACAATCTTTCAGCATAAGTAATCAGCCCAATCATATGATGCTATCCTCTGTATTTTTTTTTACAACTATTATCTGAAGACAGTAGACGAAGAAGCGCTGAATGACATGTTTATGATCAATTGTTAAAATTTACTGGGTGATGGTAAGGCTAAGCTAGGCATTAAGGTGATTGGTATGGCCATTTAGGCAACCCTAGTACGTGAATAATTACAGTAGAATTAATTACAGTGGAACTAATATTAGAGCTGGAAAAGACCCTTTTGTTTAATTCAACTGCCATTTGTGATTGATGAGAAAATCAAGGTCTGGAGAAGTTCATCAACCTGACCTAGATCACCCAGAAAGTAAATGGCAGAACCAAGACCAGAACTCATATCTATGGATTCAGTTTGAAGACTCTGCCTTGGTTGGAAGGACAGATGACTGAATCCAAAGGTACCAGCTTCCCCTCAGGATTTAATCTTGGGTCTAATCAATCTCTTTATCTTGGTTCATCAAAAATACAGCCAAGATGCAAGCTCTATGTACAGGCTTTTCCATATCACCCGGAGTAAGTTGAGGTGATGAATTAAGCAAGATGTAGATGAAAAGTGCTGAAATTAAATTATGAAAAAACCCTGGTAACTGTAGATTCTGCCATTAGCAGTATGACTTTAAGAAAGCTTTTAAATTTCTCTGGCTTTCATATTCTTGTAGTTCAAAGATCAAATTAAAATTAAATTTTATGTGCAATAAGACTACTTTGAACAACTAAAGCACATTTCTTTGCCTTTAGCTGAAATCATAGCAGTATTCAGGAAGATAACCTTGACTGCTTCATGCTACTAAAAATTTCTGATTAGAAGCTTTACAGATAAAAATATGAAAATAAATTATAGAGCAAAAACTATTTTAAGTATTCATTGCAATTTATCTTCATATTAATGGTATAATGTGCTATTTAGTAAATGAAAAAACTGAAGCTCAGAAAGGTAAGGAAGTTGTTTGAAGTCCTATTGCTACTAAGGCACACAGCAAGGATTCAAAATGCATTTTGCAGGATTCTAAAACCACCTTCAGCTGTCTTTCTGTGCACAACAAACGGGGCCGGTTGACAAATGAAAAGCATAAAGAAATCACCACGGTGTACAATGACACAAAAACACAAAACTCAGAGTCATCCAGTGTTATTTAGAGTGAGGTCAAGCTCAGTGGCCTTTGAGAACATCTCTACATCATAGCAGGGCAGGATGATTGTTTTTCAAAATGATGGCCTTGAGTCATCAGTGAAGAGTAAACTCTGTTCTGTATATTCCATTTAAGAAAGATCATAAAGTTCAAAATCAAATGTTTTAAATATACAGCTTATTAGGAAAGCTCAATTATATAGAATGATTCATTTCCGGATGGTTCCGGGTGGCAGAATACCACTACTAAAAGTTATTTCCATAAAAATATCTCTGCTGTTACTTTGGAGAGGAATTTAATGGGCTATACTTTTTTTCTTCTTCTTTTTTTTGGCATGTGACAAGGTTAAATGTGAGGCTTAATCAATGGTCCAGTCATCCAAAATGCTACATCCTGCTTTTTCTTCCTGTACCTATTCGTAGTTTATGGGCTGTGTTAGACCTTTAAAGTGGATGGCTCAGTTGAGCAGTTTATCAGAGAGAAGTGGGTGTTATGTTGTTTTTTCTTTAAGTTTAGTAGGATAATGGTCATTATTTAAAGCTAAGGATCAAGTTCTATACAAATAGCCTAAATAATTTTTATGTGTCACTCCCCCAAAGAATTTATTAGTGCATCTAAATGTGTTTTCTATAGATTTTCATTAGTACATTAAAAGAAAATGTGAAAACATCTTTCTAGGATGCTGATAAATTAGAGCCCTGCAGTTAATTCTCATTCAGCTACTAAAAATAATAGAAGGTAAATTACAGTGCTCCTAGAATTTCATCTTGGTTGGAAACAGCGTCCTATTTTGCCACATGTCTACAAACCTGGTGGTATAATTTCAAATGTATCCAGCTAATTAGGCAATCTTTGTGTTTAAATCTTTCATATCCCTTTCATTACATTTGATGGTTTTTGAGAAAACAGCTGGAAATTTCTATCAATGAAAACAGATTTTATTTTATTATTATTAAATTTCTTTTTTATCTCTGCCTGCCAGTAGGATGTGCTGCAAATCATTTTAAAGTCCTATACAAGCTGGACATATTGACATTAAAATAAAAGCAGAACCTTTTGCTTGCAGATATTAAAATAAAGTATTAAATATTAAAGTTGATTTACTGACAGGTTTAGTATAAAAGACTGCTGAAATAAGCTATGAGAATGAAAGTAAATTGGATTATATTGTTTGTGGTTTAAGCTGAGATAGAGATATTTTTACTTCATAAAAATAAAAAAATAAACATTGACATTAATTGTCCTAAATAGTCAGTAAAGCAATGATGTGACCACTTATAAAAATTAGTGCAAATAAAATTCACAACATCTCTATGGGTCTGTCCTTTATATAGAACTGGGGAAAATATTAACCATCATCCAGGACAAAGACTTATAAAGTGTCTGTTCCATGTAGTTTTAGAAGTCAATCATTTAATCAATTCAAGACATAAACAGGTCCTTAGACAACGTTTGAACTCCTACAGACATTCCCTACTGAGTCTTTTAAACAGGAGGAAGCAGCAGATTGCTTGGAGATTCAAAGTGAACCTAAGAAAGGGGAGAGAAAGAACTAATAAGAATCAAATGCCTAATGTATAGCAGGCACTTTTTAAGATATTTAATATCTGGTATTATGGAGTTCTCCCAATCCACCCTGACAAAATTATTATCATCCCTATTCAAAATGCTATTGCTATAAGCCTTGTTTTTATCTATATCATTCAATCTCATCTTGGCCCGTTCTTCATTTGCCTACTACACTCCAGGCACATCAGCCTCCTTTTGTTCCCTGGAACACTAGAAAATCTCTTCTTAGGGACTTTGTACATAAGGTTCCCTCTGCCTTGAACACTCCTGACCCTTCAATCACTACCAATAACCCCATTCTTCAAATGCCTAGCTCCTTTCATCTTTAAGTTCTTACACTATCCTATTTTGGGAACAGAACAGAGAGAGTCTGTAATATAATGGCTTAATAATATGAAAGTTTATATATTAATATGTATATATATTTACATGAAATCCCAAAGATGAGTTGGTGATCTAGGTCTGGTAGGGCTGCTCAGTGATTCCCACACATGGCTTCGATATGTGGGTCCAAGTCCCAGTGCGTGCTGTCTCCCAAGTAGTTGGCAGGGGAAAAAGATCAAAGGAGAGCACATCCAATTGCATTAAGAACAATACTCAGAAATGGCACTAATTGCTTCTGCTCACATCCCATTGACCAGAATTTAATCATTTGGCTACCTCTAGAGAAACAGAAATAGAAATGGCGTGAGAACCACGGCCCTAGTTAAGATCACATTAAAATAAAAAGGAGGAGACCAATTACTAGAGAACAACTAATGGGGTCTTGGCTTAGATGTCATCTTTGCCTAAAAGCTTTCTTTGACCACTCCAACTAAATAACTCATATTATTTATATTTTTCTTTATCAGTGAATCTTGTTCATTTTCTTTATAGCAATGATCATTTTTTGATTTTATACTTGTGAGGCTATAAATTTTATAAAAGTTTTAAAAATTATTGTCTTCCTTTTTCACCTTAAACTTCATGAAAGTAATGCTGTGTTTGTTTTCCATTATATCCTTTATGCCTATATGCCTGGCATATATGAAAGTCATATTTGATATAAAAAAGATTGTTGAATAAGTGAATGGAAATCCAAACAAATCTCCAGACAGGTAACACCTCAAATCGGGTGGATTTTTGGCTGAAAATGTGAACAAGTCATAGGGGAGACAACAAAATTAACTTTGAAAGAACCAGACATTATCCTTAGCATAATATTTTCCAAAGAGTTGGTCAACCATTGACTATTGGGTTACAAAAATCCCTTTATTGTGTCGTATCAGCATTATAAAAGGAAAATAAATAGAACAGAATAGCTAGCATTAAGAGAAGTAAAGAAAAAGAATAGGACAGACTAGACTAGAAGAGAATAGAATAGAAAAAAAATCAGAGGACTCTGTACGTGGTTAGGGTAGGTATTATTTCATAAAACTTTAGTTTCTGATATGTGTATGTATATACATGAATGTGTATACTTTCTGGGTCACAGGTAAAATGTAATTCTTACTATAACTGGTATAAAAGAGTGTTTGAAAGCCACTGCCTAGTGCACTTAGAAGGAATAGGCTCAAAGGCAAGATAGATATGGGGGGGAAAAAAGTTGATCCTTACAGAGCTTAATGTGACCTGTCTTACAGCTAACAAAATGACATCAAATGGTGACTCATCTCTTCATCAATTCCATGAGTTTCAGTTGCATCTTTTCCAGCAATACACTATCAAAGTATGTTTCAAAGAAGAGAAGAGAGTATGTTTCAAAGCATCGTTTTATCTTATCAATCACAGTGGACTATTATCTTCAAATATGAAAACTTCAAAAATAACTTTGAATTATAGCTCAAGTTGAGAACATCTTTGTGTTTTTGAAATTCAGATATACCTAGGGAACTTATGTACTGGCTCTGGTGCTTGGTCCTAGGTGATTGATCAGTAGTCTTTTCTAATGTGCCTGCCTGTAAGGATCCCATGTTTTATAATATTTAGAACAAAGGTTAGTCATTGTCTCTGAGCTTTTTGCATGAATGAGATTTTGCTCCTTTTTGACTTCCTGTAATTGCTAGTAGATTTTTTTCCTTCTTAACTTCCTCTCTTACTAGAGGAGTCTGAACTGAAATTAGTATTCATCTATTGACCTTATTAAAATTTTAGTCTTGCATTTTACTCATTTAAAATCAATACAGTGTCTCTCCCATCCAAGTACTAACCAGGTCTCTTTTCTGGTTTCATCAATTTTCACATAAGACTTACCAACTCCCAGGCACTTTATAAAAACATGTTAAATTGGACAATATCAGGGCCAGATATAAGACTGATAGTTCTCTAAGCACATAGCTTAGTTCCAACCTAATCTGCTGCTCCACACATACAAATACCTTTTAAACCAGCGTGAATCATGTCTGCCATATGTAGGAAGTGTGAAAAAGTGAAAATGGTAAGCATGTCTTCCTTAAAAGTCAGTTTCATTAGCTGTTCTACTGAATGAGGACTGACCCTTTGTAGTAACTGACATATTGGAATACTGAAATATCTATCCAGGCTCCTTTAAATAGACCTAACTCTCCCTCTCACTCACCCACTCTGTTCTGTATATTCCGCTCTGGGTGGGTGAAAGACCACTTTGCCACTATCGGCAGGCCCTCATTGGAATCCAGCCAGCCCACCACCAACTTGTACAATCCTCCTCGCTTTCAGATTTACCAGATACTGAGCTCTCTTCTAAGTTTTGCTCAGAACCTCATCCAATATTAGCAGCTAACATTTACTTAGTGCTTACTATGTTTCGGGCATCATGCTAAATCCTTTTTCACATCATCTAATTTAATCCTCACAACAACCCAGTGAGGTAGTTACTTGAATTAATTATCTATTGCAGCATAGACCCCAAAAGATAATGCCCTTGAAACAATTATTTCTGTCTCAGGTGTCTGTCATTCAGCTATTTGGAATGTCTCAGCTGAGCAATTCTGGTTTAGGTAATCGCATGAAGTTGCAGTCAATCTGACAGGCTAGCATCATCTTGCAGGCTTCTTCACATTCAGATGTCTGGTACCTGGACTTAGGAGGCTGAGGCTCCTTAGACATAGCTCTCTATCTTTATGTTGTCTACCCACATGTTCTCTCCAACATGGTAGCTGCAGGATGGCTGGACTTTAAGGTGCATATTGAGAGAGAGAGAGAGAGAGAGAGAGAACCAGATGAAAGCTGTTTTGCCTTTTCTAACTTAGCCTTGGAAGCCATGCACTGTCACTGTAGCCTTTTTCAATTTTTTTTTAATAAGCAAGTCATTAAGGCCAGTCCATATTCAAAAGGTAGGAGACTAGACTCTACCACTTTATGGAAGGAATGTCAAAGAATTTTCAAGCAACTTTTAAAACCACCACGGTTTGCCTTCTGGCCACAAATTATTTGTATTTTCCCCATATCAAAATATACTCACTTCCTCCCAAGATCCCCATAAGTCTCATCTATTATAACTTCAGGCTCAACTTCAAGGTCTAGGTTCTCATTATCCAAATCAGATCCAGGTATAGGTAAGGCTTCTCAGGTGAGATTCCTTGAGTACAGATCTTTGAATAGAGTTCCTCTCCATCTGAAGACCTGTGAACTCAAGAAACAAAATCTCTTTTGTCCACAACCCAACATGTATTGGCAGAGCAGGCATAGTAGAACTGCTACAGCCCCTCCTGTTCAAAGAGGGGGAAAATGAAAAGTACACAAGAGTCACTAGTCTAA
>CM052446.1:20920079-20936673 GCA_028533085.1 Varecia variegata | reverse complement strand
GAGCATAAAAACATGAAAAAAAAATCTCTTGTGCAAGTAAGATATGTTGAAGTATATTTATTCAATTTGACAATCTTTTTCTTGTAATTGGAGTACTTATTCCATTTAACTTAAAAAAATTATGTATATATTTGATTTCGTATCTGTCACCTTAGTTTTATCTTTTATTTCAACTATCTATATTGTATATTATTTTCTAAATGTCCTTACCAACTTTTGGATGAATTGTATGTTTTAAAAAACTATTCCATTGTTCCCTTCTATTAACTGGTAAGTTTATATTTTTGTTATTATTTTAGTTATTACCTTGGAGATTACAATATGGACCCTTTACTTATGAGAGGCTAATAAAAATCAATACTTTTATTGCTTTTCAGATAAAGCTAAGTTCTTAAAATATTTACCTCCTCCTTTCTTCTGAGTTATCACGGTCATGAATTTTAATTCCACACATATTTTAATCCTAGAAGATATAGAGAAAATGGATAAATTTTTGTAAACACATGACTTCTCAAGCTTGAATCAGAAAGAAATAGAAACGCTGAACAGACCAATAACAAGTAACAAGATTGAAATAGTAATAAAAACTCTCTCAACAACAACCACCAAAAAAAAAAAAAAAAAAAAAAAAAAAGGAAAAGAAAAAGCCCCAGACCAGACAGATACACAAGACTTACTTACAAAGCAGAATTGGTACCCATTCTACTGAAGCTGTTCTATAACATGAGAAAGAGGAAATTCTCCCTAACTCATTCTATGAAGCCAGTATCACCCCGATACCAAACCCAGGAAAGGACACAACAAGAAAAGAAAACTGCATGAGCAATATCCCTCATGAACATAGATGCACAAATCCTCAACAAAATAGTACTGCGTTTTGATTCTCCCTGAATTTCTGTACTTCTTTTAATTATCATTTTTCTTCTGCCTGAATAACTTTACTGTTTCTTTAATATGAGTCTGTTGGTGATAGATTCCGTCCTTTTGTGTTTCTATGAACCTTCAATTTGAAAAGATGTGCCTTCTGAGTCTAGAATTCTACTTTGATACATACTTCTAGCACATTAAAAGTGCCATTCCATAATTTTCTGGCTTTCACTGTTTCTGTTGAGAATTTAGCTTATTGTTGCTGCTTTGATATTAATCTCTCTTTTCTGTCTGGTTGCTTTGAAGATTTTCACTTTGTTTTTGCTGTATAGCGGGTTTACTATAATGTACCTTTACTACAATATACTGTTTGCATTTTCCTACTTAAGATTTGTAGCACTGAAGTGCTACATTTTTTTCAGTTTTGAAATGTTCTTAGCTATTGTTTCTTCAAATATTAATTTTGTCTACTTCTTTCTCTTTTCTCCTTCTGGCAATTTGAATGCACATCTGTTAGATGGTTCCACTGGGTTTCATATACCCTCTCCACTCTTTTGTGGGTTTTCCATCCTTTTTTTTTTCCTGTGCTATAAGATTTTTACTGATCTATCTTTATGTTCATTAATCCTCGATTAATCTGTGCTCAATCTGCTATTATGTTGCTCTCAAGTTCTTAATTTTAGTTATTGAATTTTTTATTTCAAAAATTTATATCTTATTTAAGCTCTAATTTTCTATGGCATTCTTTGTCTTATCATATATGCTTTTGATTATTAATCCATTTTAAATTCTGTGTCTGATAACTTGAAAGTTTGGGTTACCTGTGGATCTGTCTCTATTGCTCAACAGATGAATTTTTCTCCTTGATCTTATTTGTTGTTATATCAACTAATTTTTGGTCAAATCTTTTACACTACATGTAATCAAATAAAGAAGCTCCAGAAGGCATAATATACATTAAGAAATGATTAACTCTATCTCTTGGCAGGCATGAAGGGTAGAATAGATCCCCTCTTTCTAATTACAGCATGAGGGGACCTTGACAAGGACTGCAGCTGAAGTTACAGCTTATATCCAGCTGGTTCTTTCCTTTGGGTCATTTCCACTCTTGGTGTATATTCCTCCAAGTTCCCAAACTGTGGCCTGAGGAATTTCCTAGGCTCCCTCTTTGTTGGTAGGTCCTGAACTCCATTTTTTTACTTTTATTCACCATTAGACTTTGTTTTTCGTACCACGAGACTGCTAAAATTTCACTTTGTTTTTCAGCTATTTCTCATTGGTCTTTTAGCCTCTTGCCCTGTGCAGCTTGAGTATTTAGCAAATGCACTGACGGACAAGCCATTACTTATTGGCCTTATTTCTTTGCACCTTCATTCTTTAGGGGATCTTGGCCTGTCAAGTTCTGCCTCAATCAGGATCCAAACTGTAATTTTTGTCTCCTCAACCCTGAAAGACTCCTGTGATTTCATAGCAGCCTCCCTCTTCTTGGCTTCTCAGTCTCTTTCCATAGCAAAGAAAATGTATGTACCACAAGGAGGAAGCTGAGTATTTTGTTCCTCTTATTGAATTACCTTCTCTCCTGGATTTTGACCTATCAAGTTTCCATTTCCTTAGCAGCAATACAAATTCTGCAAACAATTTACTTTTATATTTTAGCTAAATTTTCATATTGTTCTTTTTTTTTTTTTTTTTTTTTGAGACAGAGTCTCACTCTGTTGCCTAGGCTAGAGTGCCATGGCATCCATCAGCCTAGCTCACAGCAACCTCAAACTCCTAGGTTCAAGGGATCCTCCTGCCTCAGCCTCCCGAATAGCTGGGACTACAGGCATGCGCCACCATGCCTGGCTAACTTTTGTGTATATATATACTTTTAGTTGTCCAGCTAATTTCTTTCTATTTTTAGTAGAGACGGGGTCTCGCTCTTGCTCAGGCTGGTCTTGAACTCCTGAGCTCAAACGATCTGGCCTCCCAGAGTGCTAGGATTACAGGCATGAGCCACCACGCCCGGCCTATTGTTCTTAAAAGGAGTGTTGGTCTGCTACACCCAGCATAAGCAAAAGTGGAAATCAGTGCCCAGCTTTTTTCTTTACTATTTATATATCTATTTAGTTAGTTATTTTACTTGATGTGTAACTTATAGGCAATAAAATATACAGTTGTAAGTCGACAGATCCACAGACTGACAAATCAACTTTTTCTATGTAACAGAGCACCATTATTTTATTTTATTGGTGGAATGACTCAGTTTAGCTCCTGCAAACTCAATTTTTTTATGAAAACATATGTTTTGATGCATCATATTTATATAAATGTAAAATATTATTTTCCCCAGAACTAGTTGGTCCTTGTTTTAAGGAGTTTACAAACTGGATATAAAGTTTACAACTTGGATGTAAGGTTTAATACATATATGTGAGTTTTTTGGAACTCATTCTGTCTTACTGATTACATTACCTAGGTGCTAGCTTTCTTCTTTGGACAGGTAGGATACTATAATGGAAAAATCAAAGGCTAAGGGGATTAAACTGATCTGGAATTTTGTCTTGTATCTAAAATTTCAAACTGCTCCTAGAGCAAGCAAGTTAATCTCAGTTGCCCTCCGTTTTGGCATTTTACAATTTGAATGCTACCTAGATTGTAGGATCATTGTGAAGATGAGTTAATGTATATAAGGGTCTATTGTGTCTGCCACATGCTACTTATGTATTAATATTAGCCACTACTCATTTTATTCTCTTTTCAGCATTTTTCTCATCAGCTGATATCTCTGTTACCTTGCTTCCTCCCTCAACCCCTCTATAGCCATCCTCTTCTTTCCTTTACATGATTATGTTTTCACAGGTGGTTTTTATTATCTTACTATCTCACTCATGCTCACATGCATAGAAGACAGTAGCATATTATTGATGGTTAACATTAGCCATCATGCTCCTCCTTTGTATTTCTGGGAGTTGCTTGGACACAATTTGTGTTACTCATATATAAAAGTGGACTGTAGAGGAGTGTGCTGAGGGCAGATGGGTGCTCTTTGATTGAAGAAATTGTCTCCAGTCATCAAGAATGCCATCCTTTTTACAGAGTGCTAATGCTCCCATTCTCCTCCATCCTGAGCTTCTGAGGTTTATAAAATAAGGCATCTAGCATCTTGTCTTTTTCTTTCTAGTTTACTCTCTGATCAAACTTTCTCTGAGTTCATTCCTGAAGGGTTTGGGGGTTGTTGTAAGGCATGTGTTTTTAATTTGGTAAAATTAAAGCTCTTTGGTTAAATCTACTGTGAAATTAAAACCTTGACTCAAACCTGACACTCGATAGATTCCTTTGAAAGTGTCCTGATTTTATGTGAACTCAAATGGCCACAGTAAGCGTTAGGTCCCTTTCAAATTTTTCAGGTTCAGCTGCCTGATGGGAGACACGAGATTGTTGCAAAGAGGCAGAAGTACCTTTTCAGGTGTGCAAAGAGCAGGCTGAAGGAGATATTCAGGGTAACGTGGGGATATTCTCTCCCTATACCTGTATTTTGGGGCCCTTTGTTAAGTAGCTAGTGTGTTGTTTAGTGGCGGTCACTGAACTATGTATATGTACCATGATTCTGTTACCACTGACCCCTTTTCTGCTTAGTGGTATTACAGTTTTATTGATAGTATTAATAGCAGGGGCAATGAGGTTCTATTAATTTTTTCCCTTTGGATGCAAGATCATCCATCTACAGAATGTGAACTGCTAGTTAATTACACTTGGTCTGATGTTCTTGGATTTCTCTAGGTACAGAAGTTTAGTACACTTAAGTAGATGCTTAATTCGTATTACTTGATTAAGCCTGCATTTTCCAGGTAATTTGTTTAAATAAACAGAAGGTTATTTGATTTCCTGCATTCATAAAATTAAGCAATGGTAAATTTTAAATTTTTGGTAACTCTAAAGAAATGTGTATGTGTTTTAAGGCACGATTCTCTTAATTTCTTAATAAGTAGATTATTTATATGTGTATTTGTATGTGTATACCAATGAATATACTTTGGTGGTATCATGACCTGTATCGGTATTTTGTTTATAACTTTATTCTTTACCAGCCTTCTTGAAGGTAGTGTTGGGAGCCTTGGATCTATGCTTCTAGATTTTTCTTTGGACAATGTTACCATAAAAATATGTTTCCAGATCATTGATTTCTTTTAGAAACACTTTATTTTAGAATTCTTTTAGGTTTAAAAAAATTGCAGGGGTAGTAAAGAGGAGTCCTCCTTTGCCTTGCATCTATGTTTCATGTTTCCGCTAGTAGTAACGTCTTACATTAGCTTGGTACATTTGTCACAATTAGTGAACAATACTGATACATTATTATTAAGTAAAGTCCATACTTTATTCAGAATTCTTTAGTTTTTCCCTAATGTCTTGTCTTTTTTCCCTACTCTGGATTCCATCCAGGATACCACATTACATTTAGTTGTCATTCTCCTTAGGTTCCTCTTGACTGTGACAGTTTTAGACCATTGACTTTTAGAGTTATGAATGTCTTCTCTTCCTCATTAGATGTGACCCAGTGATGTCTATGGTGCTTTCTTTGGGTCTTAGATTTCAGCTTAATCTCCCCCTTCTCCCTGTCTCTCCCCCGCTCTCTCCTCTCTTCTTTCTTCCCCTCTGTCTGTACTGAGTTCTGCTATGGGCGGAATTGTCTTTTCTTGTTTCACTCTGGTTTTGTTTGTTCTCTTTGCCTGCTTGAGATCTTCCCTCTTGTGGTTTAAAAATCTTTTTCCTTAGCCCTGACTTGCTTTAGTGTTTCCCTGTATTGAATCTTTTCTAAGATAAAGCTTAAGAAACCTCCACTGATATGTGTCTTTTTTGAGTAAACAGTTTATTAATGTGTTCTCCTGATTTAAACATGAATTTAGGATCCAGAACAGACATATATTTGCTGTGTGACTTAGAATAATTAACTTCTCCGAATGGACATTTTCTCATAATAACTACCTCTTAAAATCTCTGTGAAGACTAAAAAGCTTTTGCTTCAAAGCGTTTGGCACAGTACTTACTGTGATGTTCCTTTTGTCCTCCAATCCTCTCTCCTACTCTATACGGTTGACTAATTGAACTAAAAAATAAAAACATGTTTGGACTTAACACTTGCTTCTGATTGACTTTTGCTTTCTATGGACAATGGAGTAGAGTGTTTGTTAGAACAGAGAGAGCTAAAATGTTTCTTTACATGTGGCATAAAGGAAGTAGACTGATTTAATTACCTTAAGGAAATCCAAAGAAATGAAAATATCAACAGTATGGTTTCGTAAGTATAAATACCAAATGGGAGAAGTCTATTGTCTTAAAAAGGCTTAGTGGGTTAGCCTGGATCAGGAACTCAGACTCAGAAGAAATCAGACTACAATAAACTAGATTTTAATTAAAATTAAGAAAGTGATTATATGTCATTGCAATGGCAGAACAAAGTATAGAAAGATTTAACTTGTTCTGGTATGTTGTGGTCCATCCATATAGTAGTACAAAGTCTGTTTTAAATGAATTACAACAGGTAGAACTAACAATGCCATTTTGGTTCTCTCTGTCAAATCTCTGAGTCATAGCTCCACTTCCAACTGAAGCAAATTTGGGTTTTAGGAAATTAATAATTCACCTCATTGTCACTTTTGTTTTTCATCCTCTGCCTCCATCCAATTGTGTTAATTCCACCCCACAGCAAACCCACCACTGGGCTGTCTATTCTCCTATCTTAAATCATCTCTTCCTCCCTCCTGAGAACTAATGGAGAAACCCCTAATTTTTTTGCCACTTTAGTTTGATACTGTTCAGCCTCAAATCCATTAAGAAGTGGCTTTCTGGTCCCACTGCCCTCTAAAGACTAGCATCTATTGCTGTCCTTTGGTCACTTCACTGAATACGTCTTGGCCTCTGCCAGTGGCTGACACACAGGCACTGATTTGATACCACTTGTGGATAATCTCTCTTTCAACAAGAGCCACTTAATAATATAAGTACATTGATGTGGTACCATTACCCAGATGAGATGGGGACATACAGCTACAGGTAAAATCTGCAGAGGGGAAAAGGAAAGAGGGTGAATTTATTATTTTGCTCCCTCGGGGATTTCTTCCGTAGTTTGACATCAATATGTGCTCAATGAAACCCTGTTCAGTACCTATGATACAAGACACAATATGATTTCTCCTCTTGAAGTTCCTGTTGTCATTTTCCCTCATAGGAAGAGAGACATGAACCTTCTGAGTATATCTATAAAACTTCTTTACTTTTCAAGTACTCCAGTATCCCGCTAACAGTGTGAGATGCTTCCTTTTGCTGATCAATTAGAATCTAACTGAGCCCATCAGCAATTTTCTACCCAGAAAAGAAGGGTCTTCTTCAATCCAGTTGAGGAGAATGAATTGAAATGCCTTCTGTATCAGTGCCTTATTGGCTTAAGGAGGAAGGAATAGAAAATGAAAAGGCCAATATTTAAGAGAACAGCAGACATTGGTAACGTTAGAAAACAGGAGAATTAGACAGGATGAACTAAAAAGAGCTGGTTGAAGCTCCGAGCAAACTGCAAGGAAGTGCTAATGTGGCATTTAACACTTGTTATTTTATGACAGGTGGCTCAAGTTCAAAAGACACAGGGTGTAGTCAGACAAAAAAAAAAAAAATTGTTTAGAAACTGAACTTTATCACAGTTTTAAGTGACTGTGCTGTTTGTACTTGGTAGATGTATTTTGTTACTTATTCCATTATATTTACATGGTTTACATGTTTTGCAAGTGAATCTTTGTCATCTTTGAGCTTTTTCTTTGTCTTTATGAATTAATGGCAAGTATGTGGAGTAGAACATTGCCGTTTTGTTTTTTCTCCTGGGTTTTTGACTCTGAGAAGATTCTAACTTCTGTGCTAGCACAATAAGTGCTAATTATGGATTGGTTTGGGTGGCATCCTTCTATTGTCTCCTTAATGAAATTATGGTTTCTGCAGCACTTCTGACAAGGCATCATCTGGTATTATTTTTTTGTGTCTCTGTGGGTGAGGAATTATAGACAGCCTAGACTCAGACGGATCTGGGCCTTCAACTAAGTTCCCCTATATGTATAATTTATGATCTTGGGAACATTAGTTCCTCATATATGAAGTCTGTCGGGGTAGTATCCAGCCATTGTTAATCTAATGAGAATAGTTTGCACGACATGGATGTCTAATAACCTGGCAGCCAAGAAGAGTGGACTGAAATGCGCATGCGTGAACAATGACGCCTTCACTGTACTAGTCAGTGGGGCTAGACACCGCTGAGTGAGCGTGTGCACTGTGTGGCTGTCATATTCAAAATGACTGAGAGAATAGAGCAACAAATCTGCATCAAATTTTGCATTAAGCTTGAACATTCTTCCGTGGAAACGATTTGGATGATTGAGAAGGCTTTCGGGGACAGTGCAATGAGTGCAGCGCAAATAAAAGTGTGGCACAAACGCTTCAAAGATAGTTGAGACTCTGTTGGAAGCTATCCACATTCTGGAAAAGCCTGCAACCAGCAGAACACCTGAGAATGTTAAATGTGTATGGGCTGCAATCAACAAAGATCAGCGACTGACAGTGTGAGAACTAGAAGCTGATCTGGGGATCCCAAAAACTACTGTGTCTGAGATTTTGGTGCAGGATCTTGTCATGAAATGTGTTGTGGCAACACGCATTCTGCCGCTTCTGCTACCAGAGCACAAGGAACATTGTGCTGCATTTGCCAATGACTTGCTTCAAACCGCTACCAATGAACCAGATTTCCTCAAGAAGGTCATAACCAGAGATGAATCATAGGTCTACAGCTATAATCCGGAAATGAAGGCCCACTTATCTCAATGGAAGTCTCCTGGTTATCCAGGCCTGAAGAAGGCCCAGCAAAGTCACAGCAAGATCAAGACCATGTTAACTGTGTTTTTTTGATTGGGAAGGTGTTGTCGATTACAAGCATGCTTCTCCAGGTCAAACAATGAATAAGGAGTACTACCTCAATGTTCTTCGTTGGTTGAGAGATTCAGTACTATGAAATCAGCCGCAGCTATGGGCAACTGGTGACTGGCAGCTTCATCACCACAATGCACCCATCCATGCATCACATCTCCTGCAGAATGTTTTGGTGAAACATCAAATCATCCAGGTGACTCAGACCCCCTACAGCCCAGATTTGGCTCCCTGTGACTTCTGGTTTTCCCTAAAACTAAAATCACCTTTGAAAATGAAGAGATTTCAGACCATCAGTGAGATTCAGCACACTAGGACAAGGCAGCTGATGCCAATTCCAACAAAGGATTTTGCAGAGTGTTTTGAACAGTGGAAGAGATGCTGGGAGAACTGTGTGTGGTCCCAAGGTGCCCACTTTGAAGGGGACTGAGGCATCATTGCCCCATGTACAATGTTTCCTGTATCCTGTATCTTCTTCAATAAATGTCTCTATTTTTCATATTACATGGCTGGATACTTTTTGGATAGCCCTTGTTCAACAAATGGAATAAAACAATAATAATAAAAAATAATATCTACTGCAAGGGATGTGTGTGTGTGTGTGTGTGTGTGTGTAAAATTGGATAAATTATGCAAGACAACTCTCAAAACACTGAATATAGCCATATTCAATGTGTGTTATCTCTGTTGCCTTTTGGATGTTATCAAGTCATTTTTATGCTGAGCTATAATCTTTCTTTATCTTTTACCCACTGGTAAGCATTTTATCTGAATTCACCTTAAAATGAGGTACCTACAAATAAAAAGTACTTCTCTTACTGTGGTGCTTCCTTTTGGTTTTGCTCCTGCCAGGGTTCTGGCTTATAAACATTGTGATGTTGTCATACTCTTGTTGACTGGCTTTACCTACCCGGGATGTTCCAGCAGTAGATTTGATGAGTGAACATCATATATCTGTTTCTTTAACTGTTTTGTTGGTGATAGCATTTTGCAGCAATCAACCTGCAATTTCCTCCAAGAGGACACAGAGTCATACACATTTAATGCCTAACCTTGAGTTCCCATTTCTCTAACTGATCAACAGGATTCTATTAAACAAAAATTGGAGCATCTCCTATGTACTGACTGCCACTGTGCTAACATTATGGAAGTTATAAGAATAGGTAAGATAGGAGACCTTTCCTTTTTAAGTTATAATGTGTTAGAGATATCAAATAAGAAAACTCAGTTCAGCATGAGGTATAATATGAAAAATTCCACAAAAGGACAAAAAATGTGCTACAAGGGTTTCGGAGGAAAGGAAGATATGTAATATGAGAGAATAAAGAAAGTATTCATAAAGGGTATGTAATGCTAAACTTTCTGAGACACCATTTTTCAGTAGCAAGACAGAAGTTTAAAAACTTAACACATTATTATTAGAAAAGTATTTTTTTAAAAAATAAATACTTGATATGCTGTTGTCATTAAGAATACATTATTACTTTTGGAAAGTAATCTGGATGTATTTTATTAAATTTAAAATGTAAATGTCATTAGAACCAGTAATTCACTTCTGGAAATTGATTTGACAAAAAAGTAGTAACTTATAATGATTTACATACAAAGGTATTTATTTCAACCTTTATTATAATAGTTTTAAAAAAGGGATACACTGAATGCTCATCCTTGGGAATGGCAGAATAAATTAAGTACTATCTATATTATGGTATATGAGACAATTATTAATAGGAATGAAGTGAATCACTATACATTGAGGTGAAAACATGGCCATGTAAATTATATGAGAAAAAATAGTTGCAGAATAATATGTATGTGTATATCATATACCATGTATACAATATGATGTCTTTATAAGCCAAATTATTCATCAAATGTATATCTTTGTGCAACTATTTTTTATGTAAAGAGCAATTATGGAAGGAAGTACATGAAATTATTCCCATAGGGTGGTGAAATTAGAGAATGAAAGGGGATTTTGTTACAAAAAGATATAATATCTCAGTGATTCAAATAATTGGCTATATATATGTGTCACTTAGTAAGGAGGAAAAAGATTGAGTAGGTTGGCAGTAATCAAGGATGGTTTGGGCATCAGAAACAAGGTACTAACTATAGGCACAACCCGTGGGTAGCGGCTCAGAGACCAGCAGTGGCCAAGTGGTGCAGGGCTGGAAAATGTGGGTGGAACAAACTCTGTAAGGGCAAAAGAGACAGATTGGATGTGGTATGAACAGCTTGTATTTCCTTTGGTAGCTAATGGGCAGAAAGTGAAGCTGTTTGAGCAGGAGAAATACATGACTCTAGCTGTGCTTTTAGGGGCTTTTATTGGCCCTTGGTTCAGGATGGATTGCACAGAGCAGGACCCAGAAGCTGGGAGAGCTATTAAGAAGCCATTTGCAATAGTCTAGGCAAGAGATAATGACCTGTGCTAGAAGGGTGGCTGCAGTTCGGAGAGAGAAAAATGAGAGTGATGTGTTGGAGGAAGATTGCACAGACTTGTCAACTTATTGATGTAGATAGTTAGGGAGGGGGAGTAGGAGGAGTAGTGAATGGTGATTGAGAGAATCGTGATATGCTTGGCAGAGAGAGAAGGGTGTGAAGGTGGTTTGGAGATTAAAGGTGACATGCGTGATTTATAGCAGAGTGAGGGACTAGTTGGCAACTGAAAATTGCCATTCAGATTGAGGCTAGAGTTATGGTTTTGTAAGATGTTTGCAGAGAGCTGATAGAAGTTTGCGAGGAATGGGTGCAATTTACCCAAAATAGATGGTAGAGGGAGAAAAGAAAAGGGATGGAAGATAGGACTTTAGTGTTTACACATTGAGCCAGAAGAATTAAGGGAGCCATTGAAAATGTGTACCCAGAGCTTCTGGAAACCAGAATAGCTTGGGAGAGGTGGAGTCCAAGTTGGGGAAGCTGGAGTCAGGCCTTTGGATTTGATTCCTTGAAGAAACCACCTGAGACTCTCACATTGTGCTAAAATCTCCATGTACTTTTATTTTCTTTTTTTCTAAGTAGGTTTTTTAGTGGATTGAGGCAACTTTTGGTGGATGCTAAAACCACTAAGTGAAAGATAAAAGAAGAACTTCATAAGGGGGGCACCCTGTTGACCCCACTGACACCCCCAGATCCATCGCAGCATCACTGAAAGTGCCGCGGCTGGCATGGTGCTTCTTGGGATATGATGTAACAGGAAGCATACAGCACAACCTATGAAGCATTCTGGTCAAAACGGAAAAATAATTTGAACCAGAGCCAATCGAGCCTTCAGAGCTACCATTTTACAGGAAAACTGGCAGGTCGAGGAACAAGTCAAATAATAACCCAGGAAATAATCAGTCAAATGCAGAATAGGAGATACTCTACAGGCTAAATGATCTAGTTTTACCAACATATAAATGAAAGAAAAAAAAGAGGGGGGATTATTATGGAATAAAAGAGACTAAAAGTCATAAGACCCTCCTACCCTATTACCCACCCCCAGGCTCCACAAAAAAGGAAAAGCCATGAATGAGTATAAGTTGGCTCCGATAGGATCATTGACCTTCCCTTCCCTCACGCCCTCATGAAATCCAGCACTCAGTCACTCGATTGTGGTGATTTTGTTTCTTAAACGTCGCTCAATGTGTCTGTTCTGCTCCAGTACCATTGCAGTCCTCAGGTCCAAGCTGCCTGACTCTCTTGCCTGGACTATTACCACATTATAATTGGTTTTCTTCTTTGTTTCCCATTTTGTAGCCTGAGTGAGCTTTAGAAACGCAAATCTGGTCACGTGATGTTCCTGCCCAGATCCATCCAAGGACCCGCGAGGCCTCCCTGACCCAGGCTCCATGTTCCAGCACGGCTGGCACTTCTGGCTCTTGGCTGGACTTAGTCTTTTCCCTTCAGAGCCTCCTCACATGTCATTCCCAGTTTGGGTGGTACTCTTCTACACACACACACACACACACACACACACACACATTAATTCTGCCTCAGAAAAATTCATCCTTGAGACCCCATTCTAGGTCATGGCCTCCTTTTCCTAAGCTTCCTGTGTTTTCTTTACAGTATTTTTCACAATTTCTAACTACAATTTTTTGTAGGCCAACTTCTATTGGTTGGCCTCAGGAGGATATAAGCTCCCTGAGAGCAGGCGATAAGTGAGTTTTGGCGAACACTGTATCTCCAGTGCCTAGCACAATGCCTGCCACATTATGGCGTAGAATAAATAGTTAGTGAATGAGTGGCTGCTCATTATTGGATCTTATGGACGCTATGGCTCTGTTAGATTCACCTGACTATCTTCTATTCATTTTGGCTTTGTGTTTCTCCTTCCAGTATCCCCATTCCTTTTTAGTTGGTTTGATTTGTGCTCAGAGAGAACTATCAAAATTACAGTTCTTGGGATACATTTTGGGTGGCATTGAGATTATTTAACGCATGTAGTCAGATTTCATTTCCTATCTTTCTTCACGAATCATTTAATTCTCTTTGTGCATCCTTGAGTGAAGATGTCCTAATTCTTCTTTCTCTTTTTCATGTTTTTAAATGTTTTCCTGATGTCTCCAGCTTATGCCTGACTGTGCCTCATGTCCTCTTCCTCTGTTTCACACATTCCAGGATAACATAGTCAGTTTGGCTCAGGTTTCCTGAGGTTTCCACATGTCCAATTAATTCTTTCTTTGTATTCAACATTAAGTCTAGAATAGCTCCTCTATTAGTACTTTCTCTGTCTTTGGATTAAAAGTGTCTGCAGGGTAGGCAAAGTGGACATTTTTTGATGATACACAGACCTGGATACTCATCCATGTGATTTGGGGTAATTTACTCAACTTCTCTGATCTTTTGTTTTCTTAACTATGAAATGAGACAATACTTACCATGTACAATTCTTTTGAACAATTAACAAAATATAATAATGTAGAATATCATATCAACACTTAATAATTTGTTGTTTTAAAAACTATTATGTCTTTACCATTTGACAATATTCAAGAGCAACTGATTAATTCTAAATAATTTAAATAAAGTAAGGCCCTTCTAAAAGGTAAATGCTTATATTTTGCCCATAAGGCACAAGTGAGTAACAGCTCCTCCTTAGTGTTCTGAAGTTAGCTTTTATGTAAGGGGGTGCTTTTGACGTGAGGTCCTTCCTCCTTTTCCCTCAAACTTGTTTTCTGCAGTTCAGTAACCCTTCCACTCTTCCTCGTGAGTACAAAGTGTTTTGCTTATTGAGAATTCCCTTCCTTGAATTTCTAGGCTCAACAAATAATAGACCAAAATTTCAATCAATGTGCTAATGGACAGGGATCACCTGGGTTTGTCCTTTGTGGAGTACAATAGTTCTCAATTCGGGCTGCTCATTAAATTCACTGGGGAGATTTTAAAAAACACCCATAATTATTTAGCATCACTAGATATTGTCATTTAATTGATCTGGGCAGGGCCTGAGTATGAATATTTTTTAGAGTTCTCCAGATGATTCTAATGAACAGCCCAAATAGAAAAACACATTAGTGACTCCAATAGTTGGCCTTTGAGAGTCAATCACTGGGCTGGCCGGTGGGAGGGAGAAGAGGAGGGAAGCCATCCCTGCCGATAGTGCCGCACTAATTCCAAACCAATATTGGCAAGGGAAATGATAAGAGTTGTGTTTAAAATGGGCTCATTAATTGTATCTCTAAAGTATTTTGGCTTTGTCTAGATACTTATAAACTCTGGCTAAGGCTTCCAAACTCACAAATAGGTTTTAAAACTTTGAGAAACATACAAGGAGATTGAATATAATTTTCCTTGTTTGCCCCAAAGCAAACATCACATTGAAATTTTGGGAGGGGAGCTTCAAACTGTAGGAGGGATAAGTCACTTCTGTCTCTGAATATTCCACAGGAACTGAACCCCAGGGGTACAACAGAGATGCTTCCACCTCCCTTTCTTACGCTTGTGTAGTCTTATACTGTAGGAGTCTTGAGAAACTACCCGATAACTCAACTTTTTTTGTGTGTAGAATCATACTTGAACTTTTGGTTTTTCTGAAAAAGAAAAAAAATGTGAAATTTGATGGCTTAACATCTTTCATGCCACAGGTTCCTGAAGACATATATCTTTACTGCATTTCTGTAAATAATAAATACACTTACAGAACTAACAAATGTCAAACAGTGGGAGAACAAAGAGAGATGAGATGGAGTAGAATACTTTCACTAAAAATGAGGATAAAAAAAGAGTATGAGAAGATGAGTCAAGTAAAGGGCCTATTTGGGAAAGCTCCAAGAAGGATGGTTCTCTGACAAGCAGTAGAAAGATTATTCAGAGGGAGAAATAGTAGGTGATGTATATTGAAGAGGCAAAATTGGTTGAGAGAGAAACAGGCACATTCAACACAGAAGGTTTAGGGAGGAGAGAAAATTTATGAAGTATATTAAAATTAGGACGTGCCATTTGAAGCTTCTGCCTGAAATGAGTGGATTAACAAATGCGATCTGTTATCCCACCTGCAGAGAGCCTGTAAAGTTTCTTAGCCGGGGAAAATATAGTTTTAATCAGTTACACAAAACAACTTTGCTCATGTACCTAGTAATAAAAAGCTTTATCAATGTGATGGATGAGAAGAGTAGTGTGTGTAACACTTTAGGATATTGGAAAACTTTTACGTGCCATTTACTAACTTGACTTATTTTCTTCTAGGTTCCTCATAGAAATGGAAATGTTTATGCTAAATTTCTAAATGAGAAGGATGCTACCTTCTCCCAGGAGAGAATTTTAAGATGTGATGGATGTCGCCTAGCCATAGCATTGTGTCTTAACTTTGTGAAGGTATATCCAGGAAATTTTTCATGCTAAGCCAAATACAAAAGTTTTGACTTTTCCATCACTCATCCGTGATGTTGAGGGTGAGTTCTGTGGTTCTACTTTCTGCTTCCTAAGGTGGAAAGGAACAGCAGAAGAGGAAACTGAGAACAGAGCAAAGGAATATCAAGTAAAAAATAAAATAAAATTAGTACTGTATTCTAGTATTTCTTGGTCTCCTACCTACCCTTCTCCTTTTACTCTGATATAAATATTAAAGGTAAAACTGTACTAATGGAATGTTTGTTTTATATTAAAAAGTTTTCTATTTCATTGGCTGATCTTTGAGAAACATTTCTTCCACTGGGAAAATTTTGTATGCCCAACTTCTTTGTGATATTTAGAAGAAATAATTCTTGACAGACAAATATCAACTATTTTGAGAGAAACTTGAAATTTAGATTATTTTTCTGGATCAATGCCAACCGCATTTGATAATATAGCCAGCTAAAGCTGACTTTTAATAACATACATTGAGTTTAGGTGTTGGTAGAGACTGAATGTTTGTGTCCCTCCACCCCAAAATTCAAATGTTGAAACCTAATCCCCAGTGTGATGGTATTTGAAGGTGAGGTCTCTGGGGGGTCATGAAGGTCATGAAGGTGGGGTCCTTATGAATGAAATTAGTTCTTTTATAAAAGAGGCCCCCAAAATCTGCCTCATCCCTTCTGCTATGCAAGGACACATTGAGAAAACAGCCATCTAGGAACCAGAATGTGGGCTGGCACCTTGATCTTGGACTTCCTAGCCTCCACAAGTGTGAGAAATAAATATCTTTTATAAGCCACCTAATCCATGGTATTCTGTTCTAGCAGCAGAATGGACTGAGACAGGTGCCACACCAAATTGGCAGCTATTTGCATTCATTGATGTGCCAGGCAAGCCTGATTTCCAGTCTTCCTTTAATATCCACAGGTAAGTTTTACAGTCTGGTTTTAATTTATAGAGCAAA